>JAHQRK010000037.1:0-435732 GCA_019828595.1 Aphanomyces cochlioides | reverse complement strand
GTCCGCATGGCTGCGTGAGTTGAGTGAGTAGCAGCACAATCGGTCGCACTGAGATGGGTGCACAACGCATCATATCCCCAAACGAGTTTCTCGATTGCTCTGCTCAACGACGAGGATGCAGTCGGATTCTTTATCCTTGATCTTCATGGACTCGATAGATTGTTTTGGTCAATCGGTGTCAAAAGCGACCTATCTCCCTCGCATCCACTTTCAAGGATTCGCAACGAAGTGTTCCTGTTCAAAATCGTATTGTTGTCAGGGTAAGAAACAACTGGAACACGTCAACTCCATTGCGTTATCAAAGCATTCTGATTTGTCCCAACTTCATCCTTCTCGGAATGCTTTGAGAGGCTGTGGCGCTTGCTTGTTGTATTTGGATTCACGATACACAACCGTGGCATTGACAAATTGCCCTCAAGAATCAGTCCCATGCGTCTTTTCGCTTTCCTTGCGCTGCTGTATCTGCCACCGTGGCTTTGAACCAACCTCACCAAGACTCGCCCTTCATGCGGGTGAACAAAAAAGTCCGCATGACCTCTGGAGTCGACAATCTTCGTATCTAAGCCGTGGTGGCAGCAGTAGCCATCAAGGTCAACAACGTCAGTAGGCCCAACCTTCCTCTTCCGCGAATGCGCGTCTGGGGTACTTGCACGTCGATCCTTTCAATACAAGACATTGCATCCCAGAAAACAGTGCATAGCGCGATGACGCCAATCGATGCATATTGAGGTAGCAAGGGCTGGTTGGATGCGTTTCACACAGACAATCTACTCAACTCTTGGTCGAGTCGATATGAACAATGACGAAAGCAATTCCCCCCTTGAAGCGTTGCAGAATATGCGATCGGCCCCAGAGAGGAGCAGACACTTGGTCTTCGTCACGATGGGGTTAGCGCAAAGTAGACCTAGTAATTCATTTCGCCTCCACTTCGCAAAAGGCGACAAGAAAGATAAGGATAGATGTCTTTGCTACACGACGCATGCTCTTTGAGGCCCTGTCTAGATCTCGGAAGGATAAAAAGAAGGAAAATACATTGAGTCTTATGAAAAACGTGTGCAGCTGATGTGTTCAATGTACTCCAACGCTTGCGACTCTCATGTACGCCTAAATTGACCGACGGCCACTCGAGCTTTGACGACTGTGTTCTGGTGGCTTGGTCGTCCACCAGCTTGGATGAATCAGCAGCATCCAAAGTCTTGAAGACTTGTTATCCGGCTCTCCGGATAACATACATGTCCTACCGATTGCACGTCTGAATGTTCCTGAATGCTTTCTCAACGTCACGATCTGTAGCTGTACGCGTGCTGATTGTGTGTCCGAGCACGCGTATGCTAGTTGTAGTCTGAAAGTTTCGTTAAGCGTAATTCAGTTCCTTATTCACCATCGTGTGCGCAACCCAGCCCTTCCCACGCGAAGACCTGGGCACGGATCAAAACTAGTTTTCTCAAAATGGAAGGATCTCAGCAATCTCAAGAACACCGCCAATCGATAGTCAGTCGATTGTTCGGTGCAATGGCCTCTCCCGCTCCTGGCTTGGCCTCCAGTGATGGCGACGCCAGCGATGTGGACGATGAAGTAGCTGCTACCCAAGGCCCGGTCGCTGCTACACCCCGTCCGTCCGACATTGCACTGTCATATGCTTTTGGGGGTTATCACTGGATAACCGAACTTTTGCAGTGCCCTTCACGCCGGAAGTGTACCAGCATGGACCCTTTGCAGACACCCAGCAACGTCCTTCGATTGCTGTGGCATCAATGGGCGTGCCTTCTCCGATTCGAGAGCACGACCATGTCAACCCTCCTGAAATTCCCCCTCAAGTCGATCAGAGCGACGATGTCAATGGACCCCAGCCTCGCGGTGACGTTCCGTCAGCGGCGTCTGCATCGTAACGCCTGCAAGCTGTTTCAACTGCTCCTACACCCCCGACTTACAATGGCACAATGTCTCAGGAGAAGAAAGCATTTATGCGAGCGTACCATCAATACTGGTTTCAATGCGCCTCATTGCATCAACTTGGTTATTATCCCGTCGTCATGCCGGTGGGCGCTTGTGTATCTGATGTTCGCCGTCGAACAATTGCTAAATTTGAACTACGGAAGCCTGCCGATCAAATATCGGAGCAGGAATGGCGAGAATATTTCCACAAGGCTAATGAAGTTGGTATCATTGATTACGCCCGTGTGGACAGGGCGATGAAAAACCTTCGCCTCAATACATCGTTGACGAACGCTCCCAGTCGAGTAGCAAAGCTGTTACACCAATTGACAATCCAGTTGGAGCAACTGTCCATGGAATCGTTCCTCGAAACGGAGCAGAAACGCGTTGTCGGCTACTTGGTGGCAGCTCTTGCACCGCCCACGTTCAAAGCTACAGTGTGCGATGAATTGGGCGCCAACAAAACAAATCCTTGAAGTCCGACTTGATGAAGTTCGTCGAATGGTTAGAAGATGCATTGACGTCCTTTATGCGCTGGGAAAGACCCGATCCTACTCAGCGAGTCCAAACAATTCAGCGGGTAAACTTTCCAACTGCCCAACCAACGCGTGACACTTCGATACGAGCGAATAGCCCACCCCCGCCTGCCCGACCCGCTCATTTAATGACATCCTCGGCGCGAAGCAGCGAAACAACCCCGTCTCGTGGTGGCCGTGGTCCCCAGGGAGGACGCGGTGGACGAGGTGGACGTGGAGGCCGTGGAGACGGCGTACGAGATGACAAGGTCGTTCAGCCCAAGGCGTCGACATCTATGCTACCAGTAAGGCGAAATGACGGCCCAACTGTGCGTTTCCAAAGCGTGTGCGATCATTGCGGTGGAGCCATCATTCCGGTTCGTGCAATAAGCGCCCTCGCATCGACGCTATTATGGCCCGAGCTACCACTCCCAATTCCGTCGGCAGCAGCGTTCCTGCCGTCGTGGGCTCGTCGATCTCTCTGGAAAGTGTATTGCTGGATAGCGGAGCCGATGCAACAATCATCAATCGGGCTTTGCTGACAGCTATTCAATCATCTGACACCCCATGCCTCTCGACATCTTACTCCACAACATTTGGCACCATTTGCCGGGACCTCGATCGAAGTGTCAGAGCAAGTCACACTGGATCGCGTCGAGCTGGTGACCTCAGCTGGTCCATTGATCTTGCGATATCTATCTGCGTGGGTGGTCAAAGACAATTCCCCTGACCCAAGGCTTATCATCTCTCGACCAGTTATAGAACGGTTGGGGTATTCGCTCCCTGCACTTCTTCAAACGGCTCGCGCAATTACATCGGAGTGGGATCTGTCCACTTCCGAATTAGCAGGTGCTTTCACAAGGGGTCGCAGTGACTGGAGCGCATTCCATTTCCCACGAATGCCCATTCGATGACGTCTCGCCTGTGCCTCCCGCATTGGCGCCCAATTTAGCGCTGGAAATGACCCCACACCTCGGAGATCAGAGCCACGTCGAACTACCTAATTTGGTCGCCCACGACGAAGTTCAGGTTGCCGAGCTCCTCGAAGAACGACTTAACGATGCAACAGCGAATGGCCTCCCAAGCGTGCCTTTGCAGCGTCTCCGAGCATTGCTTCAGCAATACAAGGACGTGTTTCGTCTTGGATTTGGTATTGACCCGCCTGTCAAAGTTCCACCACTCGAAGTGCGTCTCCGACAAGGCGCCACGCCAGTGCATTGCTCGGCTCGCCGTTATCCTCCAGCCCATCAAGCTTACCTGGACCAGCATTTGAGCGAATTAGAATCGGCTGGCCTGGTATACATCAACACCAGCAGTCGATGGGCGAGTCCACCTCGCATTGTGCCCAAGCAAGACGGGTCATATCGTATGACGGTGGACACCCGAGCTGTCAACGCCAGAACGCAGCCAATCCAGTGGCCCATGCCACAACTTGAGGTTGCCATGGGTTTGGTTGTTGGCAGCCAATACTTTTTTACCCTCGATTGGTTCCGCGGATATTGGCAGTTGCCTCTTGGTACGCTTAGCCAAGAGCTCTTCACCATCATGACTCACCGCGGCATGTATACCCAACTCGGGTGTCGATGGGCGGTTATGATAGCGTGGGCTATTGCCAAGCTACGGTCGAATTGATTTTCAAGGATATCATGTACAGAGGAATCCTTGCCTGGCTCGACGATATCTTGGGTTACGCTCCAACTGTTGATGCACTATTCGACGTGCTCGAGGCCGTGCTACGCGCTTGTGCGAAAACTGGGCTCAAGTTGCATCCCAAGAAGTGTTCATTCTTTCTCACATCAGCCAAATGGTGCGGGAAGATTGTGTCGGGTGAAGGCATTGCACACTGCCCCGAAAGAATTGCCGGTCTCGTCGAGATGCCATCACCGATTACAGCCGGGCAACTCCAAACATTCTTATGTTGCGCTAACTGGATGTGCTCGCATGTGCCCTCGTTCTCCGAGCTCGTGGCTCCCCTCATGGCTCTACTTGAGGCAGTCGCACGTTCTGTTGGCTCGCGGAAGCAAAAGAAGTTGGACAAAGTGTCATTATCTCAGTTTGGTTGGTCTTCTGCTCATGACGCGTGTTTCGCGGCTGTGAAACAAGCACTGCTCGACATGGTTCCACTGGCACACCCTAGTGACGACGCCATCGTCAGCTTGTTTGCCGACGCCTCGCAAGACTTTTGGGGATCTGTCGTTACTCAAATCCCACCCGAGGACGCAGCCCTGCCACTGCATCAACAACGACACAAACCGCTTGCCTTCCTCAGTGGGCGCTTTGCTGGGGCAAGCAGTCGATGGCCCATACCCGACAAAGAAGCATTTGCCATCGTCGAGTCGTGCAAACGACTCGAATATATCCTCCTTCGACCAACTGGATTTACAATCTACACGGACCATCGCAACTTGGCGTATCTATTCAATTCTTGGCCACCGATTCTGGCATGCAACGGCACCAAGCTGATCGCCTCCAACGATGGGCGATGACTTTGTCCGGCTATAAGTACGCCATTATCCACATCCCTGGTGAGAACAATGTATGGGCGGACATGTTGTCCCGGTGGCACACAGTGAACGTCGCGGACAAGATGATTGGGTGCTCAGAAGATGCTGCACAAGCCAAAAGTCAACATGATCTTGCCCCCTCACCAATGTCGCATCAAAACCGACGCGGCATATCAACTGGTGCACCAGAAAATTGCAGGCCCAACGTTCCCATCAACGTGCTATCTCTACCTCCGGCTGCGCCCCTCCAAGCTGCCGATTTTGAATGGCCATCATGGGAAGATATCGCACAGGCCCAAGAGGTGTTTACTGCGAGCAACGAAGCCACTTCGCAACTCCCTTCAGATGTCGCATGGTTCCCATCAAAAGGTTGCTTCTGCAACGGTGTCGGTCGTATCTGGATTCCACCTACTGCGCTGGACCTCAAACATCGTCTGCGTATTGTCGCGCATGCTGGATTGTCAGGTCATCGTGGCGTCCAAGCAACCCTTGCCCCACTCAAGGAATTATATGTCTGGGACGGCATGGACAATGAAGTCACGGAATTTGTGGGCCGCTGTTTGCAATGCCTATCGGTCCGGGGACGAATGATGCCTCGCCCACTGGGAACTCAGCTCCATGCCACCCGTCCAAATGAATTACTCCATTTCGACTATCTCTCATTGCCGGTAGACCGAACAACAGGTCACAAGTACGTCCTTGTTCTCAAAGACGACGCCTCTGGATATCGTATGTTGCAACCGTTTGACGCCGCCACAGCTGCCAACTGCGCGTCCAGTCTCTGTCACTGGTTCAGTATGTTTGGCACTGTCACTACTTGGGTTACTGACCGAGGGGCTCACTTCAGAAATGACAACGCCGTGGTCCAAAAGTAATTGTTCAAGCCCTTTCCGATTGGATTTTTGTGGTAGAAGATATCACGCCTCCGAAAATTCAGTCGACACACCATGCAAGTCGGCTATGCTTTTATGCTGAAGCAAAATACAATGTCACAGAAGATATCATGAATTATGCACGATTTACCGAAGGTGGACACTGCGTACGATCGATTTCTGCTCTGAAGCCCCAAGGCGAATCGTTTGCTCTGCTTGTGCATTGGATGGGATTGGAAGACGCCGAGTCTACGTGGGAACCGATTGAAAACCTCATAGAAGACGTGCCTACTTTGGTTAAGGCGTTTTTCCGCCAAAATATGCACCTTTCCAACGTCCACGAGGCAATGAAACGTGCCAGCATTCAGATGCAATTGCAAATTGATGGACTTGAAGAGCAACAAACCAACATGCCTCGACGCACCAACTTTCCGAAGCCAGGGGTCTCGTCTACAAGTCGTCGTGCCAGCAAACCAAGTGGTGCCCATCTGAACACACCTCACCGCTCACAAGCCCATCGTACGCATGGTTGGGTGGACAACGGCTTTCAGCCCATTGACAGGGACAGAGAATCTTCTGCCCCACCTCGTCTTCGCCGCAGGACCCGTGTGCGCCGCCTTCTGTAGGAGGGGCCGTGTTCTGGTAGCTTGGTCGTCCACCAACAAGAGACTTTGGATGAATCAGCAGCATCCAAAGTCTAGAAGACTTGTTATCCGGCTCTCCGGATAACATACATGTCCTGTCGATTGCACGTCTGAATGTTCCTGAATGCTTTCTCAACGTCACGATCTGTAGCTGTACGCGTGCTGATTGTGTGTCCGAGCACGCGTATGCTAGTTGTAGTCTGAAAGTTTCGTTAAGCGTAATTCAGTTCCTTATTCACCATCGTGTGCGCAACCCAGCCCTTCCCACGCGAAGACCTGGGCACGGATCAGACTGTACCGACCAGAGCTACCCGGGCTACCCAATGGGCCACTCATATACATACGGTAGAAAAGCGGTGCGTGGTTGTCACAACGAGTTTGAATGTCAGGTTCCCTTGACACAGATTGAACGACACTTCCAACGTAGTATTATGATCGTGGATGAAATCTTGAATTGGATGCGAGAGGGGACAATACGCATCCGAGCTTGCGCTGCAGCTCGTTATGGAAACCGTATATACACCATGACGCAGCCATCTTACTAGGTGCTCTCGCCTATCCTTGCTACTATCAATAGGAGTATTCAGTACGCGTAGCCTTCCTAGCGATAGTATTCACTCAAAAAAATGAGCATTGTCTGGATGATTAGTGGTTCTTCCCATCTTCGAATTTGCTCTATCCATGTGTCTAGGCCTGTGACGTTATGCTCCAGTGAAACTCTCGTCGAGTTTGTCGGAGACTACAGTAGTTCTGACTGAGATTTTTGTTGAAGGCTACAACATCTCTTTGGAATACACTGATAGAGGACCCCCTTGTCGATACGATCCACGTTTTGCAGATTTTGGCAAAAAAACTTACTGGCAAAGTTTGAACTCCAGTAAACTTGACAAGGTTTGTAATCGTCCCATGGTCCCAATTTTCTTATTCTAGATGTGTTCTGTCCAAATTTCTTACTCAAGATGTGAAACTGGGGCTAATGTGGGATAGTCGGATCAGTGAAGTCCGAGCTTCTCGTAGCAAGAAAAGGGGGGTGGAAGGTTAGAGGTCGCCTGGGGCATTTAGGTGAGCCAGACGCGATCGAAGGAAATGGAGAGGCACGACTGTGGGTTGAAAGTCCGCAGTAGTTGACCGCTGCCGGGGAAAAGGACGGTTGGGAGGACTGGAAAGGGGGTTGGTTGCTCGGTTGCCCACGAGCTACGCCTAGCGTTGACTGGCGTTGGTGAGGGCGATTGACGGTGCGAGTTTTCGACAGACTCACGGAACTCCTGCAAACTTCTTGGCGCTTAAACTCTCTCGACGGGACGCCACAAACTTAGAGGTTCATTCAACGCCAACCAAAAAGAGTTCTGTCTAACTACTGCCTCTCTTTCCTAAGCTACAAACTTCGCACGCACGCTCTGTAATTGTCTCCGTCTCGCTTCACGATTGGTCTCTGACCTTTACTCACTCACTCAATTGGCCATAAGTCTTGGCAACACGCTCGCAGCAGGCCACCACACTGACTGCAAGCCTGGTTGGTCGCCCTCCATTGGTGGCCACTGCTCTGGCTTGTTGGGCTCTGCTTTTCCACTTGTACTGCTTGCTCCTTGGTCATAATTCCTGGACAATCCGGCACTGAAATCCACTCGTAGTCCGTCGCGATTGGCGACCTTCCAGTCAATAGTTCATCGCCCCTTGCGTCAACCTACGCGTTGGATTGGTTTCGCGAGTGGCGGCTCGCTTTGCCACAAACCACCCCTGGCAGCTCGTGACGCCACGGACACAAACGGCTGTCAACCGACAAGCGACACTCGCTGGGCTTCGCTTACTTGATCCACAAGCGTTTTCGACATTTAGCTCAGCTTCAACAGACATCGCCCACACTCGTATCTGTCAAGCGACTCTTCGGATCTCGAGCCAAAGCGATCGTTCACCGCCAATCGTAAGCCACAAGTCGTGCGCCGCAAGGACAAGATCATTCGAGACAAAATGAGTCAGTCGCTACCATCGCCACCACCGGTCGAGTCGTCGCTACAAGGGCCAGGCTCACCACAAGATGTTTCGTCGGTGGCGCCGCTTCCCGGAATTTTCTTGGTGTCGGGCAAGATGGGCGACAACGCCGTCAACTCTCCGGAGCATTCCCCGCTACCGCAGGACAACGAATCCGGCGATGAGACTCCATTCGACGCGAGCACTCCTGGGCCATTCAGAAACGACCGCATCGAGGGGCTGAAGAACCAGGTCAACCACATCAATCACATTCTGGCACGGATTGACAAACAGGACGCGGCCATCATTGAGATGAATGAGCGTGTGGCTACACAAACCACCGCCACGGAGCAGCTCAACAGCCGACTCACTCGACAAAAGGTATCCGTTGACAATACGGCAAACAGTGTGGTTCAATATGGGCGAGCTGTGGTCAAGCTCGCAGCCGACTTGGACAACCTTCGACTTGCGGTGCAATCGCAGGGGCGCTCGCCACGCCGTCGTCCAGGCGTCGAACTGTGCGGCATGTTAACAAACAAAGGCCATCCTTGTCGCAACTCCTTGGCGCGCTGCCCATATCGTCGCTCCGGGATGCATCCGGCCCAGCCAACTGACAGCTCCTGACAGCTCCTCACAGACCGAATTTTCACAAGACGAGCCAACGGAATAGCCATCATAGTCAATTCCTTGAGCAACACGACATCTTCTTCTTCATTTTCCTTTTCACCATCGTTGTCGCTCATCTTCTTCTGGCCATGGCTCTCAACAACCAAGACAACACTGATCGGATGCACCAAGTGATCGCAGCGGCCAACCAGCAGCTAGGGCAGGCGCTTCAAACCTTCCACGTCCACCAGGATGACCACAAAACAGAGGTGCAGGCGCGCATTCGGGAAGCCCATCACCAACAAGACACGTTCAGCCACACGCTCGCTGAGCACGCTCAAATCTTTCGTCAGCTGCAGCGCCAAATTATGCAAAAGGACCGGGAGATCCGCCGGTTGCAGGAGAGCCACACCGAACTCGCCCAGGGCGTCATGCGGCTGAGCGAGCTGTTAGCGCAGCACCTTAAGAGATATCCCCTGGACCACCGCGACGCCAATCGCGACATGAGAGGGCACATGGGTGCTCCGTGCTCGGGGATCACGCCAGGAGACTTGCCAAACGCGCCGTCTTGCTCCCACTACAAAGACGAGTGCCCCTTCGGGTAAAGCTACCACATCGACGGCTACGGCCCTCGCATCGACTTCCCCGCGCTGCCCCTCGACTGATCGGCTCGCTTGACACGCTTAGAGTCTTCATAGTACAATCCCATTGGCTGATAATACAGGAGCATTTGTCGATTGATTTCCTGAGTCAGTTTGTTCGCGGATTCTGTGCACCGTCCTCGCTAACCAACTGATCGATGCCATCAAAGGGCTCTGACGGAACCAAGCCATCAGGCTCACAATCCAACCAGCTCGCGCCTCAGCCAGCCGTCATGTCGTCCTTTCAGGCCGCTTTGAGCATAGCCGCGTCGGAGCTCACCACCGAGCTTGGAAACCATGCTCTGCGCCTTCAAGGGACCTCCCCTGGCGCTGCTTCTTCGTTGGTCGACCTCCCTTCGCTTACGCACGCAGCTGTTGATACGCTCGCCAACTCCCGGCAGTTGATTAGACGCGACGCTCATGGATGGATCCATGACTCGAGGACACGTCAAGAGTTCATCTCCATCGCTCATTCCTTGCTGCTCAGAAGCAGTCACCAACTCGCGGCAAGCGTTCTGGCCACAGCGCAAGCGACGCAGAAAATCAGCGTTCTTGAGGAGCAAGTGGGGACCCAAGCGAATCTCATTCAATTGCAGGAGAGTCGCTTTGAGGCGCAGGGGCGGCAAATCGACGCGTTGGAGTCTCAGGTACTAACATCCACCCTCCCCTGTTGAAGCAACTCGTGTAGCTGAAGGCCTTGTCGGGGGCGAAGGGGTCTGAGACCTTATCAAGCATCGTTGTCGCGCCTGCCAGTGGCCAGGATCTCTCCAGCACGGGTGTTGACCTCGGTCCACCCATAGACACGCCACCAAGTTCACTTGTCGCGCGCATGCGCGAAGCCATTCGGGAGTCTGTGACGATCGATTCTGACGGAGCAGCCACACCGTCGGCTGACCAGGACGATGATCTCTTTGCGGCCCCCGCATCACCCGTGGTGGACAACTCTGACGACTCCGACTATGAGATAGTGGAGAACCCGGGAGCCGCGACAAAGTCGTACTGGGTATACGAGGACAAGATATCAGCAGAAGCTCAGCGCTACCACCAAGCCATGAACGAGAAGCTGTGTGACCACCGCTACCCTGGGAAAGAAGACCGACGCTGCGCTCTACCGCTGGCGGATTGTATGCAACGTAGAGTTGGCCACCACGGGGAGCAATGTCGCTGGATCACGACGAAGCATATGGCTCGCTGCAAGGCCCCAATCAAGCAATGTTCCCAACATCGTCAGTGGGCACCGCAACCACCTCCGGGCTCGCCTCCGAACCGGGATCTCCACAAGCACTAGGCTGAGACTTGACCCAGGTACCGACGAACCGGGATATCGGAATCCATTTCGAGCGCCGCTGGGCTGGGATTTACGCTTGATCGTCGTCCTTCGTCTCCTCCTCTTCGATCGGGTGGAGCTCTTCCTGGACCATCATCGCAAGCCGATCAAACCCGAGGCGCACTTGCTCAAATTCGTAAATCAGTTCAGACGGCGGAATATTGACAAGCGCTTCCCATATCCACGGTCCACCCCGGTAAAATTGAACTTCATACTCCTTCGTGCCTTGTGTGTATCGCACGTTTCGCACAGCCACAACTTGCGGGCGCGAGCCCAGTACATCGTCGCGGTCGGGTCGTCCACCAAGAAATGAGTCGTCGGGTAATGCTAGCTCTTCGTCGAAGTCAATCTCCGGCACATTTTGCAGTAATTCCACTGGCCGCTCTAGGTAGACCCGTCGCGGCTTCAGCCGAGAGTCGTGCACAACCGCGTGGAACCGATAGACTTTCCCTGTATGACGCACACGCGACTTCAATTCGCTTGAGTAATCATTGGGGCGCGATAACACGCGGAAAGGGCCGTGCCACCAGTGGGCTAACTTGACTTTCACGCCGGGCTTAACCTGGTCGAAGTACAGCCACACTGCATCACCCACTTTGATACGTTCATCGACGTCTTCAGGCAGTTGCTCATTGTGACGACGCGCGCGGCTAGCGAGGGCCGCACCAACCAGGTCTCGATTCAATGCATGGCAATACACTTGCTGCTGGTGGACTTGCAATCGCCAGCGATAAGCTTCTTGCTCGGCGTCCCCACGGACTGTCGGCAGCTCGCAGTGATCGTGGTGTGCGGGTCCCATCCGTGCATGAGGAAGAACGGAGTCTCCTTGCGCACGACCGACACGGACGTGTTCATCTCGAACACCAGTCTCTCAGCCCAGTCGTCCCAGTCTCTTTGCTTCGGATCCTGAACATAGTGCTTCACGGCACGGACCATCACTTGGATCGATCGCTCGGCAAGGCCATTCGCCTGCGGACGGTACGCAAAGGTCAGCATCTGCCGCTGTCCCAACATCTCACAGAAATACTTGAACACGTTTGACATGAAGGAAGGATCGCGGTCATGGCGCAGTTCACAGCAGGCCCCAAAGTGGCGGAAAACGACTTCCTCGAAGGCGAGAGCGACTGTGTGAACCGTCCGATTCGGTGTCGCCTTGGTCATGATGAAGCCCGTGAACACATCGGCGAAGACGATCAACTGGGGGTTCCCTCTGAACGATGACGGCATGTCGGTCGCGGCATCCATGCACACCACATCTAACGGTCCTTCCGGGGTGAGGTTCCCTGGACTCAAGGCTCGAAAGTTCGGCGGTGGCCCAGCTGTATTGCAGATGGCGCAGTCGGCAACGTAGTCTTTCGTGTCGGCGTACATCAGTCTCCAATAGAAGTGGGCACTTGCGCGCTCATACGTCCGTTGGAACTTTGCGTGTCCACCCTGAGCGTCGTCATGACAATGAGCCAGCACCACCTTGACCAGGACTCGCGGGATCAGACTTGCCGAAAATATGTTCTGTAATTTATTCTTCATATGATGACCACTTCATTATTTATTTATCTCATACAAAAAATAGAATAATTTATTCTTTTCTATACAAAAATAGGATAATTTATTCATCCCTTTTAAAATGCAAATTATTTTTAATTTTCCTCATTTTTGGGATTCACAATGTCCTCGATGATGTTGAGGTCCAAGAGTGAGTCGTTGGCGCAAATAAACATTTGCATCTCTGGTGATCCCGCGGCGGGATCACCAGCTTCCATTGCATGCGCTCTTCGGGCGATCTCTTCGACGACCACTCGACGCGGTATAGAGCCCCTCGCTCGCCGATTTCGAACTGACCGGCTAACTTGGGCAACAAACGACACTCCGTCTCAGTCAGGTTGCTGACTTCGCCCCGCAAATAGCACTTAATATTCGCCAATTCTCTCTCTCGGTCTTGTGCTTTGCTCACTCGATCCACTCAGGGCAGCCATCTTCTCCGTCGACCTTGCTTGGAACGCCATAATCATCGGGGTTGCAACGGCAGCGGCGGGGTGCAGAAGCTCCGGCAGCAGGTTGCGTCGCTGTAGCTCTTCCAGGACCGATTCGTCCAGCACTTGCCCTCCAGCCCGGTCTTGCAGTGCGAGCCCAGCCAGCAGATCAGCGGCGCCGTTCCATTCCCGCTTCACGTGGTGAAATTCCACCCCAGTCGCTCGATCTCTTAGTGCGCGGACCCGATCAAGGCAGCTCTGTAAATGGGACTGCTTGCTCGGCATCCACCCCAGTACTTGGTGGATAACCAAGCGTGAATCACCGAAGATCACTGGATTCGCCAGGCTTAGACTCAAGGCACATCCCAAGGCCGCAATCAGTCCACTGTACTCTGCAAGGTTAACCGTCGCATCGGCGAGGACGCCATTTTCTGCCCACAGCACGCTCCAACCAGGCAGCTACCAGATCACAAAGCCGAAGCTGCCGAGTTTCTCCTTCACCTTGATAGCGCCGTCAAAGGCAACCACCACAGCCCGTTCGTCGAGGTCGAATCGTGGTAGGGTGGCTTGCTGTTGAGAGACTTGCACATCCTTAGCTTTGTTGGGCTTATACACATCCATATCGGCCAAGGTTGACGCGTCTGGGGGTGCAGTATGTCCATCAAACGAATCGGCAGGGCCCATCATTCATCCAACTCGACCACTTGTTCCACGCGAATCGTCCAGGGCGACAGGATCGCGGCCCAGGGCAGATGATCGGCTTTGCCACGCTTGTCGGCCAGGATCCACTTCAAGAGGCCATGGCGACTATACACCACCAACTGCATGTTGCGCAACTCGTAGTAGCAAACCTTGACGGCACGCAGCAGAGCGAGAGCCTCCTTTGCCCATTCCTCGTAACGCGGCTCGCCGCCCTTCAGAGTCCGACCACAGAACCTCACGGGATGCAGCACTCCATCATAGTCCTGACAAGCTGTCGCCGAAATCGCCGAAGTTGTCGTGTACAGTAGGATGTGGAACTCTCGGCCAGGATCGGCATGACGCAGGAGCGGTGTCGACGAGTAGGCGGCCTTCAGGTCAGCAAACGCACGAACGGCAGCGGGTGATACCAGGCCCAGGCGCAGCTCTTCGTCCGAGATCTCGTACAGGCAGCTCGCCAAAATCGAGTAATTCTCGATAAATCGGCTATAAAAATTCAGCAAGCCCAGGAACGATTGCATGTCACGGAGGCACTTCGGGAATGGCGTGGCTAGGACAGTATCGAGACTCCGCAGCCTCGCCTCCAATCCTCTGCGGGACACAACATGGCCAAGGAAATCAGACGCAAATTTTCCGAACTTGCTCTTCAGGGCCGAGATGCTCACGCTGAAATAAGTCAGACGAGCGAGGATATGATCGGTCAGCTCTACGATGCCATCCCACGAATCAGCGCCATCGCTTATGTCGCCGGCGAACGATGTGCGGTTGGCTGGCGGTGGAAGCTGCGATAAGTCGCATTTAAATCCCAAGGCAAACATATCCATCGGCTCAAAATCAGCATCATCGTCGGCCACCCCTGGTGGCATGTCCACAAAACCGAACAACGCGTTCGTAATCATCCGCTGGTATATCATCGGCGCATTCTTGAGCCCTTGTGCCATTCGCGTCCACTCGAAGTGGCCCAAAGCGCAGATGAAGGCACTGACTTTGCGCGCTCGCTTGGTCGCGCGCACGACCCAGAACCCAGACGCGTTGTCGAGCGACAGGAACCATTGCATCGCGTGGAAGTTGGCTAGCATCCCGTCAAGTGCCGGCATCGGTGACCGCATGAGCTCTTGGAGATCGTTTATGCCCCGGTAGTCGATACAAAGGCGGATATCTTTGCCACCTTTCTTAAGAACCAGCACGATCGGGGAGGCCCAAGGCGAATTCGAAAAGGTGATCAGCCCAAAGTCAAACAATCCTCGCAGGAGGTCAAACAGTTTCTTCAGCAGCTCCGGGCGGATGCGCCTTGCTCGTTCAGCCAGCGGCTTTACCTCACCGACGTCGATGTCGCAGACGGCTCCCTAGGCAGGCGGCGGCAGGCCGTTGCCCGACTTGATAAAGAACTTTCGGTACTTACGGAGGATGACTCTCATTTTCTCTTTTTCTTCATCGCTCAATTCATCCTCGCCGACGTCCAGTTGATCGGGGTCGAACGGCTCTACTTCGCGCGGCACTTCAGGGATTATGGCTAGCTGCTGCTCCAATTCTTCAGTTGACAAATCAATTCCTTCGCGCAGCATTACTTCTTTAGCCATCCGTCGCTGATCCAAGTTGTCGGGCACCGTGTCCATCAGGAAGATTGATGGCGGAGGCAGCGTGTCCCGAAAGTGGCAAGCATGGTAGCAGAAGACGGCACGCATCCTTGGCTCGGCGGCTTCCACCGGATCCATCGGCGCTTCATGGCCGTCCACCGATTGCGCAATAGGGGGCCGTTCGTCATCCACGCCGTAGTCACCGTCGTTTTCGCAGGTTGTACGCAGTTTCCCGTCGACAGTGAGCAAGTGTCTAGGCGACGGGGGTCGCGGCTCCTTCCAGCTGTTGTCGTCAGCTAACTCGGCCGCAGCCTCATCCAGTCTCGCTCGGTGGTCATCGGGGTAACTCCCTTCCCACGCTTCCGCTTTCCATGCTTGGTATCTCAAACTGCTCGTGCGCACCATCGGCCGGCTGAGCAGTCGCTCGCCTTGGGCTGAGATTGCCCCGACAACAGTGTTGGCAGACAGAAACACGTTGCGTTCGCTGACGTTTGTGCCCTTGTAGGCTGCTGGTTTGTCGTCGGCGTCTAACGCA
Source organism: Aphanomyces cochlioides (assembly GCA_019828595.1). Lineage (NCBI taxonomy): Eukaryota > Oomycota > Saprolegniomycetes > Saprolegniales > Verrucalvaceae > Aphanomyces > Aphanomyces cochlioides. The sequence continues at coordinate 419,939 of JAHQRK010000037.1, read as the reverse complement.
GTGGTAATCTAGCGCACATCGCGATGAACCCAGTATTCCAGTGTCTCTGGCATCCCTTCGCGCAGCTTGGGTAAAGGCACAACGATTGATCCACCGGGCGGGATGCTCGCATTGCGGTTCAGGCGTACGTGATTCATGTAACCACGACTGTAGCGGACCGGCTGGTCGTGCAGTTCGACGTACTCGCCTTCAGGTAGGTTCAGTTCGCGACGACTTGCATCCACCATGACACCAGCGCGGAATAGGAAATCCATTCCAAGGATGGCGTCGAAGCCAGTGTCCCCAAAGTCGCAGACAGCGATCGGGAAAACGTAAACCAGCCCGCGACCAATGGTTAATTGATGTCTACGATGCCTTGAGTGTTCACAAAGGTGGCTCCTCCAAGGCCAGCTATATCAGTCGTCCTCGTTGTGTCCACTTTCAGGCCGAGCTTCTTGACGATCATGGGATGGATGATGCTCATGTTGGCGCCAGTCTCTGCCAGGACCACCACTGCTTGGTCCATGATTTGCGCATTTAGGAATGCTTGGCGTGTCATGTCGTTCTCGATGAACGTTGTATCTTGCCAGTGACCGAAGTGTTAGCCTTCCTTGAGCCTGTACTCGTCTGACAGCGCCACGCAGTCGGCAGCCGAAGAGAAAACAAAAGGTTTGTCGGGAAGGTTGGATGTATTCTTGGTTACTGGGGGAACTTTCAGGAAGCCAACATGGTTGGCGGCATTGGCGTCGCGTCGACTACTGATTCTGTCTTCATTCTTGGTTGCTTCTTCAATTGCTGCCGTAACCGCTCGCTCTTGTTGCTTCCTCTTCCATCCACGAACCACCTCAAAAAGCTCTTCGAACTCCGTCAGTAAGGTTCTGGTGTGGGCTATTTTTATGGGTATTTCTTGGTTTTTCAATGTTTTTGGGTTTTCATCATTTTTCAGTTTTTCTTGGTTTTTTGAGTCAGTGTGCGATGTCCGACGTCCGTCACGGCTGGGGTCCCCATGGACTTACTAGTTTAAACAATCCAGGCTGGGCATGTCGGGGATGTCCAGCCCTTGCAGGAACTCCTTCAGCTCGGCAGCTTGTTGACGAGTCGGGCACGGATTGGCTTTGTGGTGCGGTGTCGCGCAGAGTTGACAAGCCTTGAAACAGTTGATCTCGGGGTGCCCATGCGTTGGCACAAAGTACAGAAGAAGTCGACCAGCACAGGCCGTCCAACTTGAAGTGCGTCTTGCCACAGTCACGGCAGACTTCGCGGCACGCCTCATGCTTGTTGAGCCCAAGAGCGAAGATTTCAGCGCGCACAGAGTCAGTCGTCGCCGCTGCCAACTTAGCCATATCTGTCGGGGTCACAGCGTCCAAGTGGTTGACACGCGGGGCCCTCGCGCGTTCTTGTCGCTGGTTGCCACTCGGTTGAACTGTCCCTCGTTGACTGCGATGCTCTCGCAAGGCTTCAGTGTGGCGCTGGTCGTTCAAATACTCCTTCAAGTCGTCCATCGAGGTGAAGCGCATCGAGGAGATCCACTTGGCCTGGCTCGGATCAGCCAACGAGTTGCAAAAGCACCGCAAGTGATCAACGAAGTGCTTCCGATTGGTGTCGTACTTGAGACGATCTTTGTGGCAGCCGCATTGAAACGGAAGAGGTACTCTCGGATGGTCTCATTCTCCTTCTGACGCATCGTGTAGTAGACCTCCTGCTTGGGCACCGGGCTGAGGATGTACTCGCGGACAAAGCTCGCACGCACGGCCTTCCAGGTGGATCGCTCATCGGCGCGCAGCTGGTTGTACTTCTTGGACCGCTTGACCAACGGTGAGGCGGAACTTGCGCTTGGCCTCGTCATCTGTCCATCCACTGGCTGTCGCGTTCTCCTCAAAGCGCCGAAGGAAACTCGCCCCCGCGTCAGTGCCATCGGCTGATCCACCGAACCGCTGCAGCGGCTCGAGCGCAAGAACGTGCAAGCGGGGGCCGTTGTTGGAAGGTAGCCCGACAGGCGCGGCATCCATGTTCCACTCGTCAAGGTCGTCGTCGTCTTCCTGCACTCGCGCGGAGGTTTGATTGCTTTGCAACTGCCGCATCAGATCTTGGTTTTGCCTGACCAACACCGCGATCAATCTCGACTGGTCATCGGCGGGAGCCGACGGCGATCCATCGGCGTCCATGTCTTCCTCGTGGCCACCAACATCGCTGCGGTAGCCTTGGAATTCCGCAGAATTTTTTTGCTAGAGCGCGGTCGCGCGTCTAGGTTGGTCGTAGTGGCGTGGGTCGGTGTAGCTACAGATTGATTTTGCCCGAAGGCAGTTGGAGTCTGCCCGTAACGACTCCTGGATGCCGCCATCGCTTGCTTTGCTTGCTCTGACGGGTCCAATTGCATGTCCACCGGAGTGGACGTCTGGTTGTCTGCTGACGCGTCCGACAGCAGGGTAGCAGGGTTAACTGGCTTAACCATATCTTCGGTCGTTTGCTCAACCTCCCGGTTCGTGGCACCACATGTGGGATGGTCAGATCAGTGAAGTCTGAGCTTTTCGCCGCAAGAAAAGGGGGGTGGAAGGTTAGAGTTCGCCTGGGGCTTTTAGGTGAACCAGACGCGATCGAAGGAAATGGAGAGGCACGACTGTGGGTTGAAAGTCCGCAGTAGTTGACCGCTGCCGGGGAAAAGGACGGTTGGGAGGACTGGAAAGGGGGTTGGTTGCTCGGTTGCCCACGAGCTACGCCTAGCGTTGACTGGCGTTGGTGAGGGCGATTGACGGTGCGAGTTTTCGACAGACTCACGGAACTCCTGCAAACTTCTTGGCGCTTAAACTCTCTCGACGGGACGCCACAAACTTAGAGGTTCATTCAACGCCAACCAAAAAGAGTTCTGTCTAACTACTGCCTCTCTTTCCTAAGCTACAAACTTCGCACGCACGCTCTGTAATTGTCTCCGTCTCGCTTCACGATTGGTCTCTGACCTTTACTCACTCACTCAATTGGCCATAAGTCTTGGCAACACGCTCGCAGCAGGCCACCACACTGACTGCAAGCCTGGTTGGTCGCCCTCCATTGGTGGCCACTGCTCTGGCTTGTTGGGCTCTGCTTTTCCACTTGTACTGCTTGCTCCTTGGTCATAATTCCTGGACAATCCGGCACTGAAATCCACTCGTAGTCCATCGCGATTGGCGACCTTCCAGCCAATAGTTCATCGCCCCTTGCGTCAACCTACGCGTTGGATCGGTTTCGCGTGTGGCGGCTCGCTTTGCCACACTAAAATGAGTAGAAAATACAGTGAGGGCTGTAATGGCCCCTATGTATGGACGTTCCGTCAACAAATGCCTCGTGAGGTGCGTGACCACACAATGCACCAGGAAGGTCCAAGGCATGCGAAAACTTAAAGCCTTTTGTCAAAGATCCTAAACCGTCTCTCTTGTGACTTTGATGAATTACACCCGACACGTGATGTGACACTCGTGTTAACGATTCGAATCCAAACTTTGCTTGAACAAATTCCCTTCTTTCTTGAACCCATGCGGTCTATCGTAGTAAAAGCAGGAAAAATAGGGCGGGCAAGTACTCTGAAGGGAGTATGTTGGAGTAAAAGGAGTGACGATAGCATTAATTTGTGCAATTTTTTCAGTGTTCCTGACGTTGAGAACGACGACCACCTTGACACACCAGACTACACACTACGACTTCCCAAATGACGATTGCCTTCATTGCAACAATTAACTTCTATAGTTTTTAACTGATCGGGTATAAAGTTTCAGATCTGGGGGAACTTGAACTACGGATTTGGTGAACTTGAACCTGAAAAGGTGTAGTACATGCCTTGCACACATACTTGTCACAACACTACCCTTATCACTACGGAGTGCGACGGAGAACTCTGTCGCTTGTATAGAGCCAAAGCCGCCATTTTGCCCACCCTATTTGACAACACCCGCTTTTCCAGAGGACGACGCTATGACATGGCGGAGCATGGCAAAACCACGTCATCACACGCATCAACGACCAAGTTACAGTATTCAAGCATGTCAAAGTGGATTTCACGACGGCTGGCCAACGACGAGCAAGATTTTCGTTCTGTTGCTTCTCGCGGCGTCGGCTAAAACGATAAGCGTCGTGAGGAGGGGTGTCACTTTTGCCGACCAGGGAATCTATGATACACATTTAAAAAAATCCCCGTCGTCAAACAATCCCCGTCGTCAAACAATCATTCTGGCCATTGGCCAGAATGATTGTTTGACGACGGGGATTTTTTTTAACCATCTCTGGTCGGATATCATTTTAACTTGATTAAAATATATCATATTTTAGTGAAGCTTATTTTATTTTTATCACATCACAGTTCTAGATGTCATGTGGTACATGTATCCTCCAATCAATTTACAGTTAACGAAGGTGTCGGGAAGTGATAAAGGCACCACCCCAGGAGGTTAGCGGCACCACCCCGGTACTTAAATAAGGAAATGTTTAGGGTAAATCTCCTCAGAGTATGCCCGTTCCAGTTGAAACTGCGCCGCCAAGCAGCTCCTGAGCCTGGCACGTCCTTCGCCACGGCAGAGCAGTATGTACGTCTACCCTGTTCAACTGCAACGCACTCTTGTTTAGGCTCCTAGGCACACAAAAGCAACATATGTTTCTTATTTAAGTACCGGGGTGGTGCCGCTAACCTCCTGGGGTTGTGCCTTTATCCGTCCCCGAAGGTGTCACGTGGTGGGTTTCGTCGCATGTTGCACAGTGCAACATGCGACGAAACTCTACCGCACCTAGAATCGTCAGTGGCATGTGGTGACGACAGCACTGCAGACAAAACAATGTGATGTATTGTGCTTTTTGGGGAAATTTCCCACTTAGGCGCGGTTTGTTCAATCGTTCCAAATTTGTTTTAAGCCATTTGATTGGCTAATAATCGAAAAATTTCGAGTAATTTGACAAAATATGGTACTTTTTTATCAGCCAATGAAATGTATGGGATCGGTTTGCGGATCGATTTGCCGGCGCGATTCGATTGAGCACCAACCCAAAATTTGTATCAAATCAATAATTTGCACCGCGAAAGTTTGCATGTGGATTCTTATCGATCGAGCCCAATGGCGTTCATGTGCAGGTCCCTTGAAAGTGTCGTCGCTCGTGAGAGAGCTCTCAACAGGAAAGCGCAGACTGTCTGTCACCATATGCCTCGAGAGATGGAGTGCACCCAAAAAAAAAGAAAAAGTGAAAAGTAAGGTGTTTCTCGAGTCGAGAAACACCTTACTTTTCACTTTTTCTTTTTTCGCTGTGAAACATGCTCGGAAAATCTCCATTGATGTGGAGGGGGAACCGAGGGATGAGTGCATCCCCTTGGGCTTGGCGCGTTCTCTAGAGTCACAACGACGAGCACGCCAATCTTCATCATAGACTGTCTCCTCGCATCCATGTTGGCGACATTTCACCGCGATACAAACGCGTTTCGTCGTCTGCGGCTCGTAAAGAGTAATTGCCTGAGAAGAAGGGTTAGCCTATTCTTTTTTACAAATCTATTCTAATTCTACTTTAAATGAGTTATCCGGATAATTATGTTAAGGGATTCCGAACCATGGGGTTGCGGAAATCCGCAACCCCGACCCCGCTGACCCCCGTCGAGAACATATTCTCGTCTCTGGGGTTTCGCAATTGTTTACAGCGCTTCGCGCTGTCAACTGCGAAACCCCTCGGACAAGACAAACCCTTCTAAGTTAAATTTAGAACAGATGTGGCAAAAAAGAATAGGCTAACCCCTTCTTCTCAGGCAATTACTCTTATACTCTAAAAGTCAATCTCGTTGTGGCAACCATTCATCTGACTGCAGCGTTCTTGGAATGCTTCTAGCAGTTGTTGCGTTTGCATGTTGTGTTTGGATTTTTGCAATGAACATCCGTCTTCATTTCGTCATTGTGCAAATTACCTTGGACTAGCTCGTACTATGCGTCTCTTTGTCACGCATGCGATTGCTACCTCTGCCGTCGTGGCGTTCAACCAACCTCGCCAAGACTCGCCCGTTGTGTTGGCTCATCAACAAGTCCGCATGGACGCTGCTGTCAACGATCTTCGCGTTCTGCAAGGTGGCCTGGATGGCAAAAACACAAAGCGAGGCCTTCGAGGTCAAGCTGCATCAGGACAAGAAGTGGCATCAGCTTCGTATGGCTCCGCCGATAGACGACTAGCTGCTGCTGGCAATTGTTGCATCAAGGGCCAGAGTAGTCCGAGGCGTCAAAATAACGCGGCTGACCTTGGCCTACGTCAAGGGTCTTCTTCAAGACGGCGCGACAATTTCGCGGGACCGCTCAATAACCAAGGCCGGCCGGTGGGGCGTCGTCGTCAACCGGGCGGTGGACAAGCGGGTGGTCAACCAGGTGGCCGTCTGCACCAGAGACAAGAGAGTATGGCTATGAGTGGCCCATTGGGTAGCCCGGGTAGCTCTGGTCGGTACAGTCGTCAAAGCTCGAGTGGCCGTCTGCACCAGAGACAAGAGAGTATGGCTATGAATGGCCCATTGGGTAGCCCGGGTAGCTCTGGTCGGTACAGTCGTCAAAGCACGAGTGGCCGTCGATCAATTTAGGCGTACATGTGATGTGGAGTACATTGAACACATCACCTGCACACGTTTTTCATAAGCCTGTTAATGTATTTTCCTTCTTTTTATCCTTCCGAGATCTAGACAGCCAAAACTTCTTGTACTGTATGTAGCTGTACACTGCCATCACGTGCCATTAAATCTGCTATCTATAACACAAAGCTATGCTACAGCTCGCACTTGAAACTGGCACATTGCCTGCAGGATGTCGTGGGATATGTTTTGCTGCTCTGGCGATGTCACGGCCACTACGTATGCACTTAACACGAACCATTTTCTTTGGCTCATCGTGAGGGATATCCTCTAAGTCTTCCCACCCCTCGCTCAACTACTGTGCCTTCCAACGGCCCAACCGCTCCCTCTCCCACCTAATGGCCAACAACGATTTAACACTCAACTCAATTGTATTCATCAAAACCTTCATTTGACTTTTAAAGTAGTTTGGAGCAATTATACCAATCGGTCCCTTGGAATCGTTAGTTATTTCCATACTATTGTGGACTGCTTTGGCGATGGGGGCATCCCATTGTCTCACAATTGCATTTGGAGGAAGAGGGACAGGGTGGGTCTATTGACCTTGTTAACCTTAATGGTCACTGTCGACGGCCTGCTAGCATGCGTTTGCATAATACTATCTACTGTATCTTGGTCAATCTGTCAACAACATTAATATATTTCACAAAGAAGCCATCTATTATACGTATAATAGGGATACTATAAACACAAACAACGTTGGTCAGCTAGAAATTGGGCGAACGCCGTGTCTCGCATAAAACTTCAGGCGACTTTAGTACAGCTCCCGAATACCGGATATTTTACCGATATTTATTTCAAAATCCAAAAAATAAATATATCCGATATTTATTGTATTGCTTAAAAGTATTTCAATTGGTGATGCTTGACGTCAAAGTCGTATACTCTGTATGGTCGCTGCACTCCAGAGATCAAAGTTATACCTCAGCATCATATTGTCCTCAAGCGTTTCAGTATCCATACTTGAGCGAAGCTTGGAGTACGTCAACTTGGCTTGTGAAAAAAAAGCTCACATTCATTTGACGTCGGTGGCACAAAAAGTGTGTCAATATATATTGTGTCTCCAGAAAAAAACTGGAATCTTGCAAAGAAAATATCGACGCAGCTATTTTGACGCAAAAATGAAGCAATACAAACTTCAAATGAAATGAAATTGAATGTTACGAACATGTTTTTCAAACATTTAAAACGTTCAAAATTACACTATTTAACGTTCGTGATCGAGAAAGTGCTTGCGTAAACCAATTAACTAAATAATGTATGCGTCAATTAATTGAAACATCTGCTGCAACTATGATAGAAACATGATCATTTTGTATTGGAGTGTGATAGGAAATCTATCACAGTTGCCTGAAATCCGTTTTCAATAAATGTTTTTGACTTGATTTCAGTATCCAAATCCGAAATACGCAAAATTCTGAGCAACTGTGTTAGAGATTCTATCACAGTTGCTCAACAAATGAATATTGGCAGATATCAAGCATCATGCACTCGCATCCTTAAAGTCTAGCCGACAAATAAAGAAGCCGAATCTTTGTTGAATGTCTAGAACAGATATAAGCTATACTAGCTGCAACACAACATCACGATTGTTGGCGTGTTATGCGCCCACTCGCTTAATTATACTGGAAGCATAGTCAAATGGCTAAAGCATAAAACACAAAACACTGTAGATTTCATGAATTTCATACGATTCATGAATTAAAGCACAAGCAAAAGTCAAAAGTAATGATGACGGATTTGATCTCCACACCTTCGCCTCACAACTCATTATCCTATCAAGTTTTGACGTTGCAACGTCAAAGTTTGAATGATTCATGAACCTTGTGGATTCATGTTGCATATTGAGATAATTCAATTGATTTTTGCTCTACTGCCTACTGCTCATGAGGTAGTGGAGAGATGCGAGAACTATCACAATTCGTGTGTGTAAAATGTAATTAGACTGCAGTGCAGTTGTTCAAAGTGTCGATTTGTCATTTGAATAGCCCGGGTTGGGGAACGACGAGCAACGCATACCGAGTACATTGTACCTCTACGTGTTGAGTGTAATCAAAGGTTTCCTTTTCTGTCTTTCTTGTTAAACTTATCTGTCAATGCTCCACGAGGTTCATGGTCTGTTTTCGTCTACCAAGTCAATTCATCAGATTAACTTCCAATCATATTGCGTTATATGGTGTGATAGGATTCCTATCACAGTTGCCGTCATTATATACATCTTCGAAACATCTCAAAATTCCAGTTTTGGACCCAAACGAAATACTTTGCAGATATATTTTTCGGAACTATATGGAGTTTTCTCGGTCATGACTGCGGTCATAGTTCATTTTTGGTCGTTTTATGACCAGGATAATGCCTCGTTTGGATAAAACGCTGTTTAAAACACTGGACGCCAATTTTTGTTATTCCAAATTCAAGGATAACGGAAATGGTCATTCAGTGTTTGAGAGCGTTTGGATAACAAAACTATTGTGCAGGAACGGGACGGCATTTTTAGCCAATGGAGACTTTCAACATGCCTTGTCAGTAGAGACGCAGTTTGGCTTCGTCAATGTCGACCAAGGACAGTACGAAAATGCTCCTTACATGCTTCTGCGAGGAGCTAAATCAAGGTAATATACATCATATCCATCATATTCAATGTGTGAGTGATTAAGGGAAGGGTACTGATGCCGGTGGGCTAAAGAAGGAGTGCTGGACTCGACTCCTTCTCAAATTCAACAAGAGTGCGAAGACCAACTATTCCAAAACTCAAGTTCAGGGACGACTGAGCTCCTTAAAGGCTGAATACTCTCACGTAAGAGAAATACGAAACAATAGTGGGTTTGGTTGGGACGCAGCTAATCAACTCCCCACGGCTCCTGACGAGGTATGGGCGACATATCTCTCAGCTCATCCAAGGAGTTCTATTTACCGGTAAGTCTTATTGCGTCTGCGTGCGCTGAATTCACAATACTAGCTCAAAACCGTTCCCCCTGTACGATGACTTACATGCCATAATCTCTGGCGCAGTCGCAACTGGTGAATTTTCCTCGGCTGGCGTTGGTGTCGAAAGTGACGATGAGACTGAGGAGTGTGATTCCGATCCCAACTCCAACTCCGACGTAAATGTCGATTCTGACTTTACAGTCATCTCAAGCAACGAAATCAAATCAACATTACACCCAAAGAAGCACCAACGTTCACCACCACGTCGTGGTAACGCTGTAGCTGATTGTTTAGTGTTTCTAGCTCGAACACAGCGCGAAATCCAACAAAACCGGTTGGTGCAGCCACCTTCGACAGCAGAAAAAGCGATACAAGAGTTTCGCAACATGAATTTGCCGTTGACAGCTCGGCAAAACTTGGAAGTTGCGCGATACCTCGCAATGACTTGCATGGCGGATGTTCTCTTTCTGAACATTGGCGAAGAATCGCGTCTTGAGCTCATCGCTGATATTTGCTCGATTGATGTTTCAAACTTGCAATCGACATTGTAGCTAAATGGATATGAGTCTAATGATAATCAAAGTCTCATGTATCTTTTAGTCTTCAGTTATCTACCTCTACCATTATATCCAACGTACGACTCCCACATTGCTTCAGCTATCCTGTCTCTTTCTGCTGCTACGCCGGGATCGTCGCTGGTTTCATCGAGTTCATCGGTATCAAGATCCGTTGTTCGAGATCGCAAATCACTACACTCATCTTGGTTGTCGTCATATTCGTCGTATGTGTCACAATATCCTTGGTGGGCTCTGATGAAGTTGTGTAAGATGAACACAGCGTGGACGATGCACACTTGTCTCTTGAATGGATATGCCGGCATTTGATTCAGTATTGGAAAGCGTTTCTTGACCACGCCAAACGTACGCTCAATGACACTACGGCACGACGCATGGCGTAGATTAAAGAGCTCTTGCATGTTCATAGGCTTCAATTTTCCTTTCTTGAACTCCTTAAAATGATAGCGTACGCCACGATACGGTGTCAAAACCCATGGTGTAAGAGCATATCCAGCATCACCAAGGTAATAGCGTCGCGGTTGCTTTTAAAGGCTTTATTGTAAGCATCTTCGAGAACTCGACCGTCGTGGGTGGATCCTTCCCATCCGGCTACGACGCGTGTAAATCGCATGTAAATGAGCAAGCTGCAAAGACATTTTGAGATATATTACCGTTACGATCACGAAATCGAGCTTGGATGGCTGTTGAGACCATAGCTGGAACGTGGGTGCCGTCAATGGCTCCGATACAATTCGAGAAAAACGGGTACCACTTGGACTCTTGTTTAATTGCTGATGGGGTATCGTCTTGAGTATATTGAGTGATGTAGAATGGTTGGAGTTTACCAAGGACAGCAAGAACATCTCTTAGAATGCGACTGATGGTCTCACCACTATGTTGAAAACGTTCCTGGGCAGCACGATTGGAAGCACCGGTGAATACGTATATCGAAATGATGAGTTTCTCCGTTGCATGGACGCGCCGTGAGCTGGTAAGGCCGCATTCTTGCAGCCTAAGCAGGAGCAAACGGAACGTCGGTCTTGACATGCGCACTACTTCGTGGAATCGTCTTGGGCTCTGTGTTTCAAGCAACTCGGCGACGTAGAGATTGCCTGTCAAGACCGACGTTCGCATTGGGATGGAAGTGTATCGAGAGAGCAAGATTGGCAAGGTTTCCAATGCCGTTGTCGTGAGAATGTCTTCTTCAGTGCTCTCGGCAAGTGCTTCATGCTTGGAGGACATGGCTGTGTCCAGGGAGTGCGAAAGAAACCAAATGAACACATCTGACGCACCAGTAACTTGCTGCAATAACCCTCGTCCTAGCTAAAAAAAGCCTTGGAGCTCTTTTTCCAAAACGTGTTTTGGTGGAGCCATACAGCGTTTTGACGAAAACACATTATATAAAACCAAACGCGTCACTTGTTGTGCATTTGCTGTTTTGTCAAGTTTCAGTGAAAACTTGCTCCAAAACACGTTATTTGTCCAAAACAGATTCATCCAAACGCACCCTAAAATATTCTGTTTTTTATTTTTCTTTCACAATAGGACACCGAAAATCTTGTTTTCAACCTTAAATCAAGCATCACTAGACATGTAAACTTTATAATGACCGCGTCTGCAAGAGGCTGAAGTACCCACCAAAAGTCGGGCCAATCCAGCACACCTAATCGCTCACTAATTTCAAGTAGTATGTGCATCATTTTGAGCCAAATTTTGCAATCTTGAGAGCATGGAAAGGTTGATGGTGGAAGCAAGTCTACTCTGGAACCATCCAAATTGGTGCCTCATTTCGGGTCTGAATATTTGATAGTCTGGCTTGTTCGACCACTCAAATGTTTCTTTTTGCGTCGATCTGTGGGAATAGAATGACTTGAATTTCGGGACTGCGGGCTTGTAATACCACAACAATCATGATAGTTTTTCACATCATTACAAGTGTACTGGATTTCTAAGCTTGCTTGCAGCTTCCACTGGAGAGACAGCATGGGTCCAATTATCGCGTTCTTGACAGTCCAACTAATACAGAGACCCGCGAGATGGTGAAAGCAAGGCTCCCGAATAAGTATTCCAATACCAAATACAATCCAAATTTGGATCGTACTTATTTATCGTTTGAAAGACCGATATTTCCCGATACTGATGTGTGGTGGAAAACATTTTCTCCTCACGCTTGAACTCAGCTGTACGTAGAATGTTCGACCAAGCCTTGGACTATGAAGTCTCACTTGTCAAAGTCAGCCGACATTATGAATAATCCTTCACTGGAGAATGACCTTGTAAAAATTCAGCGCGACAATGGATCGTTGTCCTTGACTGAGCGAAGCGCCGTCGCTAGGTTTGACGACAAGGAATTCACAGCAAAAACTGAAGAGAAATCGTACATCGAAAAATGCTACAAACGCCAAAAGTTACGGACAAGTAAGTATAAATTTTGCGGTCTCATGACCAAGAAAATAAATATCAGAGATACACTTTATAGTTTCCAAATTGGCAGTTTCTGAATAAATATTCGAGATATATTTAACTCTGGTCATCATACTAATTTTAAGCTAATACAAACACTCGTTGTCATCACTCCTGCCAAGGTCAAGACTATCATGCTCCATGATGAGAGCCATCTCGACTGCTAGAGCGGTAGCGGCTGCTGCCTCTTCTGACTCCACGCGAGACGATTGAGGGCGAATGTGTCACGTCTTGGTCAGTGACGATAGGAAAATGAGGAGAAAGGCTCGACGGATGCTAACGGAGGCGGCTTGGGGTGGAGCCGCTTCGTCGGTCAGCTAGAGAGGGGGTCTAAGTCTCTTAACACATGTGTACGAATCCCATCCAGTCAAAATGAACATGAAGGCAAAAAAGATTACCAAAGCACAGGTGTAGATATCTGTTGTGGGCTGTGACTTCAATGTGGTGTTGACCTATTTCCACTCGAGTTGATGAAAGGAAAGCTGGATTGAAGTGCAGTTGTGTTGATCGAAATGTCATTGCGCTGGCTTCATTTGATTCAATCGATTGGAAATTGTGCAAACATTTCAACGCAAACGGTCAACAAGTGCTTGATATACTGGACAGCACTTGCGGATTGCTTCAAATTTAGCTGGTGTGCAGTGCTATACAGTGGCTCTCATAAGTCTGCACCCCCTCAATTTTTTTTTTGCATTTTGTCATTTATCTAAAGATCCACTCACCGATTAGAGGTGTAGAGTGGCACATTCGATGCTCCGAGGTGCTGTGGATACACTAAACTAGCCATCACAGTCAGAATCATGGAGAGAAGGAAGCGTTAAGGGGATATCATAATAGTACCACTGTCAATAGCCTGAACCCCCAAGACAAATTTAACAAAGATGCAACGTGTATTACAGTTTAATACTTGGTTGAGCCTCCTTTAGCAGCAATGACATCAGCGATACGGTCAGGCATTGATTCAATGAGGTTGTGGATAAACTCCATAGGAATTTCATCCCACAAGCGACAAATTTTTCTCTTCAAGGCATCAATCGAAGAAGGTGGAGCTTTGCGAATTCGACGGCCAATCCACTCCCATACATGCTCAATGGGGTTAAGATCAGGGCTTTGAGGAGGGTGATCTAGGGTATTAATACATTTTTTTCAAATAAATCGAGGACAATCTTCGCGTTATGAATAGGCGCGTTATCCTGTTGAAAGACAAAATCGACCGGTAAGTCGAGTTTTGCAAAATTATCCGGCAGTTCCTCTTCCAAAAGGTCGATATAGTCACCAGATTTCATATTTCCTTCATATAAACGAAGAGATCCAACTCCATTGTAGTTGATAGCTCCCCAGACCATAACGGATTTTCGACCACTTTTAAAAGTTGGCACAAGACACTCATCAATGAACTCTTCGCCAGGTTTTCTCTAGACATAAATCCGTCCATTCGATCCAGATAAGTTGAAGGGACTTTCATCCGTAAATGGGACTTTCTTCCAATCATCGATCGACCATAATTGATGCTCAATTGCAAAGCGTAAACGCTTCGCGCGATTCGCATCGGAGAGGAAGGGCTTCTTACGACCCGCGCGTCCATTTAAACCGTATTCTTTTATACGTCTTCGATATGTCTCTTCAGAGATGTATTTTTCGTAGAAATTTTTGAAAGATTCTTGCAAAGTTGCGGCACTTATCCGGCGATTTTTCATGACTTCGCGATGGATCTCGCGATCGTCAGCAGGAGTAGTTACTCGTGGTCGACCAGAGCGGGGCAGGACAGTAGTTTGGCGCGAGATTTTATACTTGCGAAGGATAGTTTTAACTGAAAAAAGAGGCATGTCCAGTTGTTTTGCGATTTTCTTGCTGCCAAAGCCATCTCGGAACTTTTTTATAACAGCGAGCGCATATCATGAGAATATTCTTTTCCATTGCGTTGAGGGTCCATGAGGGTAACCAAAAGACTTGTTTCAAGTTGAGGTGAAATTTGTTAATGATTAGAAATGTGGCCACTTCAGACGTCATGTATGGCAAGAATTCGCCAAAATTGTGGAGGGGTTGCAAATTTTTGAGAGTAGTACTTATTTGCTGTCGAAAATTTTAACTGAATTGTGACCATGAATGTGAGACATCAGATATGCCAGAAATGTAGCTAATATCTTATCCTATCGATTGAGCCACTTCACAAATCTAGATGTAATCTGTAGTGTCATGGAGGTGAAATTTTCTCAAAATTTTCCAGGGGGGTGCAGACTTTTGAGAGCCACTGTACATGCGCTCATTCTCCAGAATTCACAGAAAAATACTTGCGTTTTGAATGCATTTACAGAAAATCTGTCCTGAGTTTTCGTGAATATCAAAAGTAATTTCCATGATAGAAATATATATGACTTGATGTTTGTATGTAATAAAATAGTTTGACAGAAATGCATTTTGGGAGGAATGCACAGAAAGGTTTTTCTGTGGATGTGTAAGCCAATCAGACATCAAGAAAAAGAGATCACTTCCTTTGCATGCAGAATCGACGACGAACGTCGTGGTTTCATGATGGCAGATGCCCGAAGAAACCTTATTACGAAGGAGTCTAGAGTAAAGTAAACTTCAGGTGTCAACCAAATCAAGAAATGGTGCTGCCTTACTGGCAAAAATGATCTACTTTAGCCATGCGACAGTCGAAAGACTAGATAACAATCAATCTTTCTCTATTCTCTTTCAACATCTTCTTTGAATCTAATACATTTTCTTGAGTCTAACAACGCTGAAGTCAGTTAATCCTGTAATACATCCCCATGTACCTTTCCCCTAGCTTGAGTATTGGGTACTCAAGAAAACGACAAGAAAAACAGCCAAACGATCACCCATCCATGCATATTCTTGAGTCTAACAAAGTTGCAATCAGTTAATCTTGTACAACTGTAATACATTTCCATTATCGGGTTCTCTAACTTCAAGTCGTCCAAACCTCTTGGGTCTTGGACCCTCCTACTAGGATGCAACATGAAAAGTGGAGTGTTCAATGTTCAAAGTTTTAAACCAATCAAGCTTCATTCTCAGCAAAATAGAGCATGATTGGTCTAAAATAACAAGGCAGAATCATTTTTCTGTGAATTCCGAAGACAAGTCAGTAAACATGCGCGAAGCTACAACAATAACAAACTAGAAACAGCCTGTTTAATCCTCCTTTGCAGTATCGGGGGCTTGTTTTAGTGATGTGAAGGAAGGTACTTTCCAGTCACATTCTTAAGGCTCCAAACTAATTCATTCACTCTTAGCAAACGTACTCAACAACTTTGTCTTGACTGTCGACGTAGCGACAATTCGGAAGCAGGGCAGTCTTACTCGTGACACCAATGAAGCCCCTGGTAAGGTTTGCTCTTATGGAAATTTTACCACGCTTGGAATGCTTCCGATATCTTCGGGACAGGTCATGGATCATGCCCCCAACGTATTTGAGACTTCCGATTGTTTGAAATCATGGTCGTATGTTTTCGCTATGGGGGAATGCCCTGGTTTGGAATCATTGGATCATGGTGCGACTCAATGAATAATGAAGCGTAAAACTTCGTCGTGATCTTGACGTGACTTCATTGGCTTTGCTAGCAACGGCCCCAAATATATCATCTTAGCTCATAAGAGAGGAAGCTCCAATTACGAGAAACTGCTATAACAATATTGGATACGGCAGCACTGTTGGTTACGAGCAGGCGATATTTTTGTCAAAAGCAAACAAGGACAACAATGCCTCTCTATTAATAGTCATATTCCCATTATATTCAGGATTGAACAAGTGAAATTTTGCTTACCATTTGACAAAGAGATTCTCAAAAACATGTGGCTCCCATGCTCACATGATGTGAGCATGCCACGAAGGTGCACCATGACTAGTGTGCTTGTCCAATGCAGTCAATTTGTCACTGTTGGTGAGAGCGTCGGCAAGGGACTTGATCAGATAAAAACTGGCCCAGAACGAACACTCTCTAAAATCGTGTTCAAAAACGTCAGGCACAGTATCGGTGATCTTCTTCACCGATGTTTTGTGAAAATGACCATGAAGGAAAGGACTTCAGGTGTAGTCGAAGGTGATTTCAGCTATTGCAGTTGAATTTCGTCTATAGATGCCGTCCGCAAGGGCCATTTCGGACGATCGTGGACGGAAGGTTGCAGCCAAAGTGTCTCGAACACAGCTGGCCCAACGGTGTCGGCTATTGACCTTGCCTCTGGTTTCTGTACCTCTATTTATTCTTAGTCACATCAGCATGAACATCCATCATGTTCCTGTCGTTTGTCATTGTGCAAATTAGCCTCAAGGAGCTCTAAGCATGCGTGTCTTGATCGTCCCGCGCTTGTTGCATCTGCTGTTGTCGCTGTCCGAGATTCGTCAGTCATAGGAGTGCGTCAAAGAGTCAGTTCGAATACTAATGACCTTCGCATTCTGGCAGACCGTTTTGGTTCTAATCATCCATGATACCCCCCTCGCTCTCCCGCCGAATGGGGGTCAACGTAGCCCCCACGTCGGCAAAGAAGTCATCTTCGTCCGCAAGGGAACAAAGGTCGACAAACCCACCCCCTCCCTCGCCCACCCCAGAGACAAGGAGTTATCAACGTCAGCGACTACCCTCCAGCCTCGCCGTAGTTCTTGCGACCCAAGCAACAAGTCTCCGACACAATCCAATGCAAAATTTCAAGGGGGACGTGGACAGAGCTGCGTACGTGTAGACACTGAGAGTGAAGAGTCCTTGGGCGGCAAACATTGCATGAAGTTTGGATTTGGTCATCGAGTTGATGTAATAGACCGTCAAGTAGACCAATACAACCGAGACAAAGACGACGTTTGTGAATATGAGAGGAAAGAAGTTGCGCAAGAGAATGCTGTACAACAACCTACAAGGGGGTTAAGAAAACATCCTAGGGCACAGTAAGAGAGATACCACATTGATGAGCTGAGCAGCATACTTTGAAAGGGGACAACCGACACCTTTCCAGTCGACTTGTTCTCATCAATGGTCTTGATCATTTCATAGGGGCTAGCTACGACGTAGAACGACGATGCGCTAGCCGCGATCTTCACCACGGTTCCTAATCCATCCATTCGGGTAAATCAATGCGAGTGAAGAAGAGATGAACTTCAACCCGAGGCTATAAATACACAACCTCGACTTTTCATGTCCAAGGACTGTAGTGGTCAGATATGCAGTGCCCATGGACTCTTGTCCCTCATACAACGACGTGATTGAGATGGCGTTCGTCGGCAAATTCTACTACAAGATAGTACCATCTATTGCAGTCGACAGGAGCACCAAAGGTTTCCAAATCGATTTGCACCGGCGTTGAGATGCAAATTCTCTGGTGTGGCTATTTAACTTGGTTCATCCTGTCTCGCAGTCTTGCACTTCGTTCAGTGTGTATGCTGTTGTGCAGCTTGGTGAGTCTCGAATTTGGAGCAAAAGATCTCGACACTTTGCTTGCAGTCACAGCGCTTCCTTTCCCCAGGAGGGTTTTGATCTTCGCCATTTTCTCGGCCCCTCCGACATGTATTTCTCAAGCTCATTCGATTGCAGTGCGCGCGTTGGTGCTTCTTTTCGAATGCCCTGTTCCAAAATTGGCATACAAACTTCAAGTACGAGCTGAAAAGTTTGGCGCACTTTTCAGTTTGCGTTGCTGATGCTTCATCTTGTGCCTCCCCCGCCGTCTTCCCGTGGTTATGACGCGTATTCCCTTGCGTTCCATGAGTCATTTGTGCTGCCTTTGGATCTAATTGTCGTCGCTGCCGACATGGAAGCTTATATCAGCAAGAGTGAGCAGGAGCGAGAGCTGTTGTGCAACGAATTGAGCTTTTTGTCACCCCCGTACCTTCCTCGTGGCCGCCTGTGCATGTGGATCCGCGAATTTGGTGTGCTTGGGATTGCTCGTATATTTCGATACAGACCGCACTTGCTCAACGAAGACTTTGCCGTGTACTTTGCGTACGCTGGCCGTATCGACCTCTTGAGATTTATCCATTCCAAAGGAATCTATTTGACATCGCGAGCGACAGTTGTAGCCGCGACAAGAGGACACTTGGAAGTGGTCAAGTTCTTATGTGAAGTGTCGTACTGGCATGCTCTGGCTCGCGTTCGAGCGTCATACCTTGGCCACTACGATGTTGTGGAGTATTTGGAGAACTACGAGTACGTCCATGAATTGTCCAGCGGATGCACACCAGTGTTGCAGCCCTACTGAACGAAGCGCTTTGATGTGCTTGCTGGTCGTATTGTGCCTCAATGAAGTCGATTATGATACACTATGTGTTGTTCTGTGAAACGTCATGAAACAGTCAATGGATTCAACCGTCAAACGTTGGTACAGATGGAAACCATGGAACTCGTACATGGTTAGTCCGCGATGTCTTCTCCACATATTGCACCGCGGAAGGGCTCATCAGGCTGCGGCATCCCGCTCTTTATCCAGCGGCTCTACAATCTTCTCGAAGATGCCCCACACGACATCGTGAACTGGGCTGAAGACGGCCAGTCCTTTACCATCTATCGCCCAACTCAATTCGCTTCCCACGTCCTGGCAATATTTTTTGGCCATCGGAAGCTCGAGACATTCATGCGCATGCTGAATTACTATGGTTTCCACAAATGCCGGAGCAAGCACCTGATGGAATTCAGCCACTTGAGTTTCCAGCGTGGAAACCTCGCCGGGCTCACGCAGATTAGGCGGCGTTTCAAACAAGACCTTGAGCCGGACGACCGCGAGATCGTCGAGGACATTGAAGAAATGATTTTAGACATTGCAAGACACCTTGAGCGAGAGCGACGGTTGGATGAACTCGCCATGCGCGAATGCATCGAGTGTCTTCTCCAGCCAAGTCCAGCTCTGCCGTCACTCCCACCGCCTTGCCATTCTCCATGTGCTACGCCGCGGCCGACAAGCGCAACAACCTGCGAGACGCCTGCCTTCAAGCAGATCAGCTACCACTTTCCTCAATGACATCACAAAATTCAGGAAAATTATTACAAAATATTAAGGGCCCGTCTGGCAACCGAAAATATTACAATAAATAGGCCCAAAATGCCATTTTGAGGCCAAATTCAATAATTTAGGTCAAAATATGAACTTGTTTATCTCAATGAGTTTTGCACCAAATCCAATATTTTTGATTGGGATATACTCATTGGAGGCTCCCAAAATGCCATTTTACAAGATGGAGGTTTTAGGGCTCGTCTGGATACCACTAATTATCATGATAATTCGCAATAATTTGAGCATTATGGCATAATTTTAAATATTGTATAACTCCCTGTCTGGATGCACATATTCAATAAATTTTATTGCAAAAAATTATTCCAAAATTGTTCGATTATCGCAAAAAAAAATACAACTCAAAGTCGTATATTTTGACCAATATTGTATAATTCGGTCAAATTCTCTAATTTTATTCTATTTTCTTGGGAATCCAGACAGTCCAAAAATAGAATTATTGTGATAATATAATCTGTGGTTTGTATTCTTTTCCCAAAATGCAGAATACTCAATAACGAATTATCACAATATTTTTTAACGTGTATCCAGACGGGCCTCTTCCTCTATTTTGAATATGCCATAAATCGTTGATCCCAATTTAGCTGAAAATGGCATATTGATTTTGAAATTTTGCCAGACGCACCCTAAATAAATTTCCAAAATATTTTGAAATTCAGCGAAATAAATGACAAAATTCGGACTCGAAAGAATTCAGCCACGTCATAGTGGGACTAATCCTTGATCACGTCTATCTATCGAAGTTTGTTCAATGCTGACCTGTCAAGCTGCGTTGAGGCTCAAAACAACGCGCTTGCTTTAGGCAGTCTTAGGAAGGTCGTCTTGGGAAGAGCAATTCACACGTGGCGACTTTCCAAATTCGAAAAGATCGCGGTGCAAAAACAAGCCACGACCAACTCGTCTGCATAGACATGCCTCGTGTTAAATCTCGCTGGATGGATCACAATGGGGAAATGGCAATAACGCAGAGAAAAGAGGAAGAGAGGAAAATGGGCCGAAATCGTCACTCGTGCTTTGTTATCTGATAGCGCATGTCCATCAAGTGGTGTTGGTCGAACTCGGCAGGCAGATCAGTCTCGATCGTTTCGATGGCGAAGGGTTGAAACTATCAATTCTTAGAGGTACTAGAATTCGCAACAACATAGAGTTGGTAATTTTCTTCGAATTTATATTCACAATATATTGAATTTGAGAGGTTTCTCAGGGTCATGTGTTTGTACCATTCTCGAAGCGTCGTGTCGTTCTCTCTCTTCAGGAGCTCGTTTCCTCGATGAGACTACCGAGAACGGAGAGCTTTGTCCATATCTATCCCCTCTTCCAGCTTTGTTTACTCCCGTCATGGTGACGAAATATTGAAGCTCAATTTTTTCTTCCATCGCTGGTTGTGAGGCGTTGAAAGAACGTCGCCGTTGATTGGTTCGAAGCAATAACTACCAATCAACGTGAGAAGGAATGAAGAGTCCCTTGCGTCTCCATGCTACGAAGGAGAGCGTCAAAACCAGCGCAGCGAGGATGCGGCATGCCCTTGTCGTTTCGAGCAGCATCCCCTCACCGCGCTAACAGCAGTAAAAACAAGCGAAGTCCAAGTCGCACATGGAACTTTTCATCGTCTGCGCAGCAGACGGTCGACTCAGTATACATTTATTCATATAAAATCCAGCTCGGTCAGGTTAACCAAGCAAATCTCGCCCTTGACTCTCCATACAAAGCATGTTATCGCCGTATGGTGATTCCGAGCTAATTTGCCAACTGGATCAGCGTGACTGACCCTTTTGCTGCACCCACACTTGAAAACCACCAGCCTCGTCAACTTGAGCGATTTCTAGATCCTTCTTTGCCTTCATTTCGATGCCACTGCTTTGACTGTATTACCGAGCCTCTCTCAATACGCAGATCCACATCGTCGAGAGCCCGTCGATTCTCAATCCTATATTGTATCCCTGATGGTAACAGGAATCGTGCAATAGAAGCTGCATTCTCTGCAGGGCTGTACGCTATCATGAGGTGGCTTCATCGCATTGCAAAAGCCAGCTTGTACAAAGTCCATCTGGGCCACTATACTTTAATTAAGTATAAAGTTGGTCGTGAGACATTATATCCTAAACTTTGTCGTATTTGACCTCCGCGTTCCTCCTTTCCCGGCGTATAAAAACGCCACATGGAGGTGAAAGAAACGTCGAGTGACCGTGTCTATGGCACCAAGATGCCCAGGTAGACGTCCATTTTCGCTTCGCCAGAGATGCACGCGATTCCGTCGACAGGAACGATAGCTTCCTCTTCGTCCTCCATGTCTCCGCCTCCACTGCAGGTGCCTTTAGCGATACGACAGGGGGTGCGACAACAGATTGCCGCACTGCTCCGACAGAGATGTCAAGCGTCCCCGGAACATTTGACTAAAGTCGCAGCACGCATCGATCAGAAACTGGTCCAAGCCGCGCCATCTATTGCCGCCTACCAAGATCGACAAACGCTCTCCTCTCGTGTCCATGAAAGTGTGCGCGACCTGTTTGGAAGCGTTCAGAAACGGCAACGCGCCGGAGAAACGTCGCCTCGTCAAGTCCCGACGCTGAATGACATCTTGATCCCGACGAACTTGTCCCGTTCGTATGCGCGCCGCACTAAAGATGCACCAATGCCGGTTACGTCCATGAATGGCGTGATCCCGATGTCTCAACTTTGCATTCCAGTCGCGAGTGAGAAGGATCGCTTGACGCTTAGTTTGGCGCTCGATACACTCGGCAATATGCTTTCGGGTCAATGTCCTTTCCCACCGGGCTTTACAATGGTTGAAACACTCACAATCACGCCGCCAAAGGATGGCCAAGGAGGATCGACATTGTCCCCAACTGCGATCTGCCTCGCCTTTGCCAAGTGCTTGGAAACAGGAGCGTGCAAGAACTTGAAGTCGCTCACGTTGTCTGGTCTCTTTCGCGACCACTTTTCGGCGGAAGGCGACCATCCACTCGGTGGCATCTTCCAAGCTCTCTCGAAAGGCGCATGCCCACACTTGCGGGAACTCCACTGCGCCTCCAACAGTCTCCAGGATTATGGAGCGACTGCCATGAGTCTCTGGTTTGCCAATTCGTCGCCCAAGATGCAAGTGCTCAATCTGGAAGAGAACAACATTGGAGATGCTGGTGTCATGTCGCTCGCTTGGGCGTTTTCTCATGCCAACTCGGGGCTCACGACATTGCGCCTTGGCTCAAACGCCTTGGGAGATCGAAGTGCCGGCGCCCTTGCTGCTGTGTTTAAGTCGCGCGGCTTTGGATCGCTGGAAGTGCTCGACTTGAGAAGGAATGCGATCAAAGCTGCGGGGGCCAAGTGTTTGCTCCAAGTCATCCGCACGGCGTCGTCGTCGTCAGGCACGCCCTTCAAGCTCCGAGAGATCAATATCGATGCTGCTGCATTACAGCCACCGACAAAGAGCGCATAGCGTTTTGTTGACGTTAAGTTATGATGATTTATGGAATAGCACAATATATCTTGTGTCCCTTCTTTCTCCTTGTCGTTCAAACTCCCATCATAATTTCATCTCGAAGTTGATCCAGGAGCGGCCACGCAGTAGAAGCAAGCGGAGTGCAAGCACCATCGTTGGTATAAATCGCATCGATGGGAACAATCAACTTGACCACACCTTGGACATAAAGATTGCTGTGAGATGATGATTGACAAGGAGATCCCTACTGGTGACGAATGCGCCATCCCAGGTGGCTGCATCCTCTAACCGTGGTGGGTCAAGCCGTAATTGAACTCCAAGCCGACGACATGCATCAATAACAAGCTGGCGTGTACTTCCAAGCAATACATCGCTGTCTGCCGTGTACAAGATTCCTTGGTGTACGGCAAAAAGGTTAGTGATGAGCCCTTCGTACAGCAGTGTAGAATCGACGGGGAGTGAGGGGGGTCGATGGAGCAAGACTTCCCCAAACAGTCTTGGGAGCTTCAGTTCCTCTGCTTTGGCAAGTGCATGTTTTTCAAGAGGCTCGCGGCCATGGATCCATTGCACATGCTTGATTTGAGCATGAGTGCGTGGTGCACCATGCACCAGCACTGTAATCGATTGAACGCGCCCTGTTGCATCAAATTGTAGAGGGGGCATTTTGTAGACATGGACGCGATATCCATTGTCGGCATGGAGTACTGTCACCATCCATTCATTTGTCATCGCTTCGTCATGAGCTCGAACTGCGGTGAGAATTTGAGTTCGCAAGACGTCTTCCTTCGCCGAATCTTGGACTACAAGTCTCTTCTGGTGGAACTCCCACAGCTGGATACGTCCATCTTTCACCCGCAAGCAAGTATACTCGCCGCCTGTCGTCCATGTTTCCCCCACAAGGAATTGTCTGGGCGTCAGTGTCACAGCCTTTCCCGCCATTTTCAGGTTTGAAAATGGACCAATCAATATAATGCAAATAATACCGATTTAATATGAGACCCCGGCAGACAAAATGATGCTTATGGGGTTTTGTTGAAGTTCGAGTTAGCTGCACACTGCGATAGAGCATTGTTTCAGCTGCATGTCGATGGTCTAAGACCTCCAGAAGTCGTAGTGGTTACGAAGATATCGCCTTCGGCGTGACCGCCTTGGCGCAATTTTTTTCTTTACACCATTGGATAATATTCGGCATGGACTATCGAATACTGACATCCGATTGGCTTGAAACGCTCTGGAAGATGCTCAAACACAGAAAATAGATTTTTTAACCGGATTATCCGGAAAATATTTTGACGAAATTTTGGATGAAATTGTCTTCGCTGGAGCTGTCGAGTCATTCCAATATTCACTCTCGTCCGAGCCTTCAGCACACCAGGCCGACCCATTGCCACCTTGATCACTCATTTTGCTCTATTGTCTGGAATATAATGATTTCTGTAGTTTATGTCAATTTCTTTCCATAGTCATTTCTGGATGAGGAAAACAGAGTGGTACTCCGGCTTCAAAGTTGATTTTCTCAAAAGTCGAAAAATGGCCTATGAATCGTTTTGTTTGCCGGGGTCTCATATTGTCATTTCGGACAAAAACTCGAATTTTATCCCGATTCCTTCATTTTTGGAATCGATAAATATCCGGTTATTTGTCCAATTCACCGGAATTCAGAGCTTATCCGGACATACTTATGCTAAAATTCGGATAATAGGTGTAGTTCACACATCGGAATGCTAAATAATAGCTACTAAAGTGCATTTAGTAATGCTAAAATACACGACAAACACACGTCAAAACACACACAAATCGATTTGTAAAATCGATTAAATCAACCGGCGATTCGAAATTTGAATCGAAAAGACAATATTACCTGCAATGTTCCCCTCGACTTGGACAAATCCGCATATGTGAACCTTGGGCAGATTTTAACCGGATTCCGGATAACAATCATTTGATATAGCAGTTACAAATGAAACCGTTCTGATATTCGGATAATTTGTCTTATCCGGAACTCCGCGGCATTCAGAAAACGTCTTTGACGTGATGGCCGAGACGGCAATCTCGGATGACCGACAACGTCTCTCAACGTCTGCGACATCGATTGGAATCCGCATCAAGATGCAAAACGATCAGACGTTTTCTCTACGTGTCGCTCCAGACGTGTCGATCAGTGAGCTGAAGGCCACTGTGCAATCCTCGTCGCTTGTTCCACCTGCGCGCCAACGTCTCATCTATCGAGGTACCTCAATGTCCGGATCCGAAAGCTCCTACTCTCTCTCTCTCTTTCGTAGGCAAACTGCTCCGCGACAATGATATCTTAAGCACGTACAATGTGCAAGACGGACACACGGTACACATGGTCGCTCGTCCTGAAAACATCCCCGTCCCTGCTGCTGCTGCTTCGACATCGGCCTCTACTTCGTCATCCTCGCCGACTTCTACGTCAACGACATCAGAGCGACGTCCACCACGAAACGAGGCTCTGGATGCCTTACGTCGTCGATTAGCGGAAATACAAATGAACGACACTGACGACACTCGTGCTTCTCGATCAAGCCGCACACCATCTCCGCGGCTTGATGAATTACGTCGACGATGGGAGCAGATACGAGACGAGGACATTATCACCCCAGCTCTACGCTCGAATAATGCAGCAGAACCTGAACCAGAATCGTCGATTGCATCCTCGGTGCGTCGCACATCCTTCAAGCGACCGAGAGACTAAACGTGGAATGCTGTAGGCTCCACCACTACCTCGATTGCCACAGACTTCTCCATTGTCGTCGGTGGAACATCTCCGTCAAGGCCTATTGACGGTGCAAACGTTGCTTGCGCGTGAGAGAACGTTCTTTGTCGGGCAATGGCTTGACGTCAAGGACACGGTCAATCAGTGGCTCGAAGCAACTGTGTTGGAAGTTCGCCCTGGGCAAATCTTTGTGCACTACAATGGCTGGCCATCGCGCTGGGACGAATGGATCGACAATCAGTCGCCTCGACTGGCCCCCTTTCGCGCCAAGACACGCCATGCTTCCCAACGCTTTTCTCCCGAGCCTCTGGTATCTCCATGTCGTTGCGCCCGTCATCATGGCATTGTTTATTGTAGCTGCCCAGTCTTGCAGCGAGAGAAGCACCGCCGGCTACATCAACGTCTTCGCTATCGACGCTGTTGCCACAGCTCCGCCTTGCGCTGCAAATGATGCTTCCTCACATGGATACACTCGTCGAAGCAACGCAACAAGGTTCTTCCAGCCGTTTTCATCACGGGCATGACTTTGATCTGTAGAAGAACCAGTGGATGCGATGATGGCGCCGCTTTTTGACCGTCTCGGTCGTCTTTTCATTGACGCAGCGCCACTTGTTCAAGCCATGTCGCCTTCTTCAATCTCTCCATCGCGACGTACTGCATGACGTCGAACTCTTGGTCTGACGTTTGCAAGTAGAAGAAGAGGACGATCGTGAGTCTGCTAGCGAGTCGTCGTCGACGTCGTTTTGGAATCTCATCGTACGTCGATCTTTGTCTCCAAGTCTCATGGAGATCAATCGTTGTAGTCGACAACAGGGCCGTCCTCTGGTGTGGCTCTCCGTCGCATGATTGACGTCCATATTCATGCTGTGATCGCCCCGCCGTCGTTTGCATCCTCCCCTCGGCCAGCCTTGGAGAACCGGTGGCGTCAAGTTTCAACACCAGCCTCTGGACCTGCGATTGAAACCTCAGCGCCGTTCATGGAAGACTCCGCGCCGCCACCACTTGAGAGTTCGTCGCCGTCTTCGTCACCTACTCGGGCTCCCACCTTTCTCGACGTGATTCGTCGCACGATGGATCAAAACAACGGCAGCATTGCGTTCACGAGACGACAACATCCACTGGACGAACGCGCAGCCCCTCCGTCGTCTGCCGTGGTTGCCCAAGAAGACGATTTGCATTGAGGAACTAAGCAAGGAGGCTGGCTGTTCATGTTGACTCGATTGTCGCAACTTGGCTTTCTATCGCGCCGGCTCGTCGCCATGACGAACTCGTAGCATGTTTAGCTCGGCTTGGAGTCTGTCTATCGTATCAGTCGACTGCGCCATGGATTTCTTGAGCTCGGCGACGCGGAGCGTATGCTCCCGCTCAAGCTGAATGCCTACAGAGATTATGAAATACATGCTAGAGTGAGCCAAAGAACCTCGCAGCCGTTGTGCTTCCAGCTTTGCCTCGAGGCAATGCCTAGCCCATGATACAAACACAAGTCGGGTTTGATTCCGCGTCGCCAAGATTGTCCGTGTGATCTTGGCTGCTTTCTTGCTCAGTCGCTCCTCTCGCTGGGCTTTCGCAAAGAGTTTCCACGCCTGAAAGACCGACCCGACGTTCTTGAACATGGTCTGAATGAGTTTTTGCAGCACAGCTTGGTGTTTATGAAAGTCCATCGCTTTCTAGCCGCAAACACGTCAAAGAGGAGGGCGACGATCGTGTCGTTGTGTACCTTTTCTTGCTCGAGACGGAGTGCAATCACGTGCGGCAACTTTTGGAGAAAGAAACTGAGTGTCCGCGGCACATCGCGAGCGATTGTTGCAACTGCATCGTCATCCTGGACATCCACAAGCACCATGTCGAGTATTTCGTCCCGCAGTGCGAGAATGCAAGTGCTGTAGCGCTTGAAACTCTCGCTAGTTGCTAAAGCACACGCAGCTCGCTCGAATAAATTGCACATGACCTACACATCAGTGGTCGGGCTCGAGTGAATCATGCGTAGTGGTACAGCGACACGGAATCGGTTCATCGGATGAGGACATTTGGAGGAAAGACGTCGGGCTTCGTCGAGCTTGACTTGTGCAAATGCAGCGAGCGAGTCGTACTGGAGTATGTCATGCTCATAGGTCGCGAGCCAGTCGTCCAACTGGAGCAATCCAAACGATGGATTGCACTCTGGCCCTGGTAATTCAACTATCTACATTGTGCTCGCGTCAGAATCGAAGAGGTTGTTATCCTTCGCACTGAAATAGGGCGAAATGCGCTTGAGACTGTCATAGGACGTCGCTTTTGCCACTTGTTCTTGCGTTTCGATAGAGGTGACGCCATCGATGTCGTTGGCCTGAAGCTCGAATGAGTGGAAAACCTGCTCGCATTAAAAGACCATGAGATACATAGCATGCTCCTTACGTTGGTGGAGTTGTGGGCTTGGAGGGGGAGTTGCTTGCTGGTGGTCTAAAGCGATTTCAAACGTGAGAAACGTGAGGTCATCGTACGTACAATGTCGTTGCAGAGCCATTGCCTTGGTTCGCCGCGATGGTTTTGTCACCAACATTACAGACAGGGGCTTTGGAGTGTTGGGGATAGCATTGCTTACTATTTGGATGCGGCGAAGGCATCTACACAGCAGCAATGACGCCTAGAAAGGTATTCCGTCCGAAAGGCTGTACCGCCATCGCCTGCTTGTGCACTTTTTGCAATGATGAAACTGTTCTTTTGAATGTACGTAACGTCCAAAGCATACGTACAGGATGTACAGCCGAAATGTACGGGATTGTACGAGATGACCTCTATTAATTGATATATTTGTCAATATTATGTACGTTGTCATTTTATAAATTATTAAAGGCTATCAAAATACACAGACCCTCCAAGCAGTCATTTCCTTCCCCTCATTTCGCTTGAGCGCCCGATCCTAGGTGCGCCGACGCTTATGAGTGAAGCTTCGTATCCACCGGCCACGCCGCAAAGTGGATATAGCGGCCTGGATTATGATGAGCAAGATGTTGAAGATTATGCTTCCAATCCGCACGCACAGCCTGTGGATGCAGTCAAGTTGTTTGTGGGACAAGTCCCTCGTACTATGGACGAAGAAGAATTGCGGCCTGTGTTGGAAGCCTTTGGTCCGCTATACGACCTGGTGATCATTCGCGATAAGATCAGTGGTGCGCACCGTGGATGTGCGTTCGTCACGTATTGCACGCGCGATGCAGCCGAAGCGGCGATTGATACGCTGCACAATCAAGTCACTTTGCCCATGTCAACGAATCCACTCCAGGTGCGACCGGCTGAAGGTCAAGCTGGAGGTATAAAATGTCTGAGATGACGTTGAGATTGATGCACTGTGTGTATAGCGTCCCAAGAGCACAAACTATTTATTGGCATGATCCCAAAGCACGCTGACGAAGCTGACATTCGTGCTGTCTTTGAATCGCACGGTGAAATTGAAGAAATTTACATCTTGCGTCATCCAGGCACGGGTCAAAGCAAAGGATGTGCATTTCTCAAGTACAAGGACCGCCATGCTGCATCCACTGCAATCGATTCCATCAATGGAAACGTCACGATGGTAATTCATCGCATCGACTGTTAATGAATTTACACTGTTCGTTTACGTAGGATCGAGGCACAGCACCTCTTGTCGTGAAGTTTGCTGATAGCCGACGTCAACGCATCCAACGAGCTAGGAACCAGGCTGCTACTTCTGCTGCTGCGTACTGGCAGATTCCACCAGGCTCTGCAATTCCATTTCCTCAACTGCAGCAAATTCAGCAGCAATACATGCAGCAAATGCAAGCGTTTGGAGCTCAAGCCCTGAATCCAGCCGTAAATGGTACATAATTAGGCTACAACGACGTACACATATCCTCTAGGGAGCGCTGTGCCTGCTGCCAATCCAGCTGCTTTTATGTACTACAACCCGTACGCTATTCCAGGGACTTATCCTCCTGCGTTTCCTGGAGTTGGATTTCCGCTCGACCCCACCAACGGTGCGTTGACATTTCTCGTAGGAAGAGCGCTCATGAACTTGTAGAGGCTGCCGCTTCACGAGCCTCATCGCAACTGGAAGGACCAGTCGGGGCGAATTTATTCATTTACCACTTGCCTCATGACTTGACGGATGCCGATTTGGCGACAGCGTTTGCCCCATTTGGCACGGTCATTAGTGCCAAAGTGTACATGGACAAGAACACGGGCGAAAGCAAAGGGTTTGGATTTGTGAGCTACGATTCCGCGCAAGCAGCCGACGCTGCGATTGCGAGCATGAATGGATTTCAGATTGGCTCCAAGCGATTGAAAGTCCAGCACAAACGCGTTCATCACCGGGAAGATTACCTCGACGAAGATGGAAGCGAACTAGGACTAGAACACTCGGTGCAGGCGCTGCATTTAGACGCGTGAACGATTAGGACGACTTGTGATGTGTGATTGTAACAACACCTGTGTGTTTCTACCGACAATTCTGTGCGAACCAGACCTCGCTTTTAAACGCTAATTCTTTGCTATCAGTGAGAACTTGTGACATGCATTGCGGAGACTCCATCCTTGTCCTCCATGGAGCTGCATCGTGCCCTCTTCCGCCAACTTAATGCCGATTTCCTCGCTTTCTGAGCAAATCTACACTGTTTTCAACAGCGACATCGAAATTAGGCAAACAAAGTCGATGCAGAAGTAAGATCAATTGATTTAGCCTTTGGTAGGCACAATTGCTTCCTCGTTGCTCCTCTCCGTGTCAATGCAAGCGCCATGCGCGCACATCAAGGTCTGCAGATTGAATTCAATTCTACAATATATTTTTATCAAAATTATTGTGCTGAAACGACGAAGCACCGTTGCGTCCCCTAGATTTCGACAACGCTGAATGATCGTTTGCTTGCCGCTCTGCTAATGAAATATGAATTCGTTGGACCTTGTCTTTCTATCGCTTAGAGGCGTCAAGGAGGTGCTTAACGTTAATGTCAAAGGCAAGACAATATATTGGTTTTGCAATTATTTAAATATGAAATGTTTCAATAAATAATTTATTGCACGTTCACAGTTTCATTGAAACGAAACTCAAACAATAAATTATTGTACTGTGAGTCAACAATAATATTGGAAAAGGCTCAAGACCACTTTGCAAGACAGCCAAAGACAGCGTAGCCAAAGAGGAGGAGCAATGTCTTGGACACGTCGCTGCGTCCATGCGAGAACTCGAGTGGAATGATCTCCATCACAGCTACATAGATGAACGTGCCAGACGCCAGCGCAATACAAATACCAGCGGATGCCGACTAGCCACGATGTTAATCGATTGAGAGAATGCAATCAAACCTCTTCGGATTCTTCCGAGTCGCTGATGCTCCAGCCAATGATGATGCCAATGATGCTCATCATCGAAAAGAGAAACATGTACGCGAGGAACTTCGTCTTGTTTACTTGACTCTTGAGCATACCGCTGCCAAGCGCAAATGCAGCAAGGCCTTTGTGAAGCACAATCGCGGCATAAACTCCCCACGCGGAAGTGCTTTGCGCTCCAATGCCCAGTCCTTCCAAGATAGAGTGGAAAGACAAGGCGACGAAGAGAACAAAGGCAACTGCACCCGAAGCATTCCTACAATTCCGAAGAGCGACTCAGTTCAATGCACGCATGCGTACTTGTCAAAGGCAAGATGTTCGTCGTGATCGTGAGACGTCTTCTTCCGTTTCTTGGGGGTGGAAGGTATGACTCCATCGGCAGGCTCCAAGAAAGGCGCACTATCAATGTCGTGATCTTCATCCATTGTGTCATCCGGTTCTGGTGATCGTCGATGGGAGGCCGAGTTTTGATATCCATGGGCAATCTGCTCGACAATCAACACACCGAGGAAACCAATCGTGCAAAACATCTCAGCATATGGGAAAGCATAAATTCCTTCGTCCATCGTGGACCATTTCGCCAAGCCGGGGTTTTCAATCGCGTCGTGGAGGAGATGCATAAAGCCGCCTGCAAGGAAGACACCGCCGCTGACACAGTTGAGTTGGCTCATGAGCTTGGTATTCTGCTGTCGGATAAAGAAGGGAAGGACGCCACCGACGAAGCCGACGAACCAAATGCTCACGAGCGACACGAGCTTGAACACAGTCACGTTGTCCAGCAGCACCATGGCGGGTGACAGCAAGATTTTCTCTGGAGCCTCCTTCGAATATCAACCAGAAACTAATTTCATTGGCTAAAATGAGATATTAATAAGCCAATCAAAATACAGTATAGAGTTCCGTCGTAGAGGCTGGGACACGACGGTCCGGACCTTCCAGATACCGGCACAAAAGACACCTCAAGAGCGTGTTGAAATCTAGGAATATGGCAATTCGCTGCATACCATAGAGCTATAGAGAGTTCTTTATTCTCGACGCAGTCGATGGCTTGCCACTGGTTGAACAATCCCAAAAGATCCCGTTTGACACGCGTATCAAATGTGAATAGCCAATCAAAATTCATTATGACATAATATGATTGGCTTCTGCTTTTGATGATTAGCCAATCAGATCTTGTATTTAAGGTTTATGGGGCTTTTGTACAATGTCAAGCCGGACGACCCAAGCTGGTCAGGACACGACTTGAAAGATGCGGCAGGATTCTTCTTGAGTGAGATGGAATTCCTGCGTGGCTCGATGCGAGGAAGGCTAGACCATGCTGCGTCCTGAGGCTCGTTGTCGTAGCCATCGTCGCCGATGGAATCGCGGTCGCTGTCGTCGTCTTGAGCGAGCAGATCGTCATCTTGGATGGACGTCTCTGGTGTGGACGACAAACCTTGAGGTTGTTCTTGCCACGCCCACAATGGTTTGCACGACGAAGTGTTACGCCTGCGGTTTGGACACACTAGTGTCGTTCGTCTCGTTGGCGACGTAATGGTCGCTATAAGTGCATGTGCTTGGTCTGAAATGTCAGGCGCACTCTTCCTGCCGTAGCCAGGCAAACGCCGTCTCGGTGCACGTGTAATTTCATGCGAGCAGATTGTACATGCGTCAATGCACATCATCTCGCCATCGACTCGAACTGTCCAAGGATCACAGCACGCCGAGCAGAAGACTTCGCCGCATTTGAGGCAGTTGGTCTTGGTCCCAAACACACCGAATGACTTGAGGCAGCAAAAACAATGCCGCCGTGTGCGTTGTGGCACAAGTTTTGTGACTGCAATGAAGGGACCATCAACCAGCCGGTTCTCCCGCAAGAAGATACCAATGTCGAGGAGACTTCGACACTTGCGTTTCATGATTTGATCCAAAGTCCAGTCCGACACGCGGCCACCAAAGTCGCATTGGACCACGTAGGCAACCGAAATGTAACCTGGTCGGTCGTTTGCGTCCATAAGAACGTAACCCGCGCTCAAATGCTTCATGCGAACGCCGACCCAGACGCATGTCTGGACAGCATCGAAGGTTCACTGTCTTCGAGGCCCGGACCCACACGCGTTTGTTGTTGGGTTCAAAGTCGAATCGACCGTCGAGCAAGCAGGCATCTCGATTTGCCATGATCGTTTTCCAAGGACTCTTCTCGGCGTGCCACGTCACTGTCACTTTATCATGGCAGATGGAGCCAAGAGCGTGTACAACGTGGCTTGATCAAGGGCATCATGGTTGAAGCGCCTTGCAAAGTCTTGAGCTTGAGATGGTGTGTCGTCGCGAAAGAGATCAATTGCTTCGTCCAAATGGCTCGCCGCCACTTCCGTCTTGGCAACGTAGACTCGGCGGAGCTGGTGGCTTTGGGTGTTGGCATCAATTCCTTTGTGTATCGTGAACGCGCCTTGCTTGGAAAGCAATGACCACTTGGTCGTGTTGTCTTCTTGCATGAGCGATCTCTGCAGTACGTGGACAGCATGTGTATGGGCTTGCAGCTTCAGTCGATCGATTTCAACGGGAGCGAGTGGTGGACACTCGAAGAAATTGAGTGGAAGCGGCGACTTGGAGCGCATGGACGAGCGGGGTCAAATTCCAAAATGATCTTTCCGTGGCAAATTTGGACGACCAACAACACGTCGAGACACATTTCTCCGTAGAAAGACAATCTCCATCGATCGATCCATGACGCTTGGGTTATCACCGTTTCAAAACGAGCCTCATCTTGCGTCGATATCTTTCGCTCCCCAGTCAATTCACCAGCTCCTGAAGCTTTCAACACTTATAGCCCAGCCATCGGTCGTCCTCTTGCGAATACCACATACACGACGATCTCGACAACTTGTAGCCCACATCTCGGTTGACATTGCACGCAGTTTACGAGTCGACACCACAAAGATAGGATGGTATTACAACTTGGGGGACAACCCTCGATCAGTCAAGAGTGTTCAGCGGTTAGAATGCGCCCAGTGAGTGTCTTGCCTCCTCACGACCTCAAGAGAATTTGCAACGTCGAATTTGGATCTCCACCGGATATCATGATCCGGATATCATCATCCGGATAGCACCCGGATATCATGATTTCACACATTTCAGATGTCCAACATGTCTTTTCTCACACTGCTCAAATGTCTATCGCGATTCCTCCAAAGCATGATCGTGTCATGGAGGACTCTATGAATTTTGACGCCGACTGCAACACGTCAACTCATCAAGAGTTCGATGACAAACAGCATGGATAAACGACTAAAGCTACATCAACACACGGCAGGAGACGAGTTTTGTTTCTGGTGCCCGTTGCGAGGAGCTCCAATGCTGATGTGCTGTTTGAGCTTGGCGCGTTGGATCTGCATCCGCTGGGACTGACTGAATCGCATGCACTTGGTGGATGACATGTGCATGGCGTCTGGTGTTTGACTCGCCATCTTGATATTCGCGGGCGAAAACGAACTGCTCGCACTGTTCGACAACGCTGGGAACGACATGCTACGGATTCGGTAGTTTGCATCTTTCTTGGCAGAAAGGTCAGCAGAGATGGAATACCGCTGGATGGGGCGCTCCACTTTGGCAGATTCTTGGCGAGAACACAGCGAGCATACGTCGATGGTCGCACACGTGTCGCCCATGCGAACAGTCCATGGACGACAACACGCTGAGCAAAACACTTCGCCGCACTTGCGACAGCTCATCGTGGATGCAAACAGACCAAACGTCTTGTGGCAGCAAAAGCACTGTCGAAGTCGTGGAAATCGCCAACGCATCGGAGCCGCAAACGATCCATGAGCGAGTCGATCTTCTTGGAGGAACGTAGCGATGTCCAGGAGCCGGCGTCCCCGCCGCTGAACCACTTGGTCGATCGCCCAGTCGGAGAGAGATCCGCCGAAATCGCATTGAAGCACATAAGCGATGGAGATGTAGCCGGGTCGATTGGTTTCCAAAAGAACGTAGCCAGAGCCGACGTGGCGCATGCGGACGAGTCCCAAGGCGTGCTGCATGTCAGGACAACAACGAGAAGTCACCGACTTGGCAGCGCGGACCCATCCACGTCTACCGTCGAGCTCAAAGTCGAAGCGACCATCGAGTAAGCAAGCGTCGCGATTGCACATGACAGTTTGCAGTGGTCCTTTCTCGGCTCGCCACGTCACCTCGGCTTTGTCGTTCGGGCGGTCAAGCGACGGAGGCAGGAGGGAGTACAACGTCGCTTGGTCAAGGACTTCATGGTCGAATCGTCGAGTAAAGTCTTGAGCTTGCGCTGTCGTGTCGTCACGGAAGAGATGGATCACTTGCTCGAGCGAAGTGGCGGCTGCATACGTCTGAGCTACGTACAAGTTGCACTGCTGGTCACCAGTGACGCCTTTGTGGATGGTCAAGTTGGCCTCCTGGGCGAGGAGAGACCAGTAGACAGCTCCATCCTGCCTGAGCGATTTTTGAATGAGCTGCGTGGCGTTCTTCAAGGCTTGGTCTTGGAGGCGAGTCGCCTGAGCTGCAGTCAGCGGTGGGCGCGAGAAGAAGTTCAAAGGCAGCGGTAGTTTGAGCATCGTCTTGCCTTCAACGAGTCAATGGATAAATGGAGATGGACACAATGTTTGACGAGTGGTCGAGAGACGTTGAAAGAGTTCAGCTAGCTTGATGAGACGCCATGTTCAAGGAAACAGCACAAGAGAATAAGAGCTCCATGGCGACTGGCTGGGAAGCGAGTCGGTTGGATTGTGGGCCTGATGGCTTGGGGAAAGATGGGGATGCGGCGATCCAGCTCGTTGTCGATCAGGGAGGCAGGTTCCCCCTGATCGACAACGAGCTGGAGGGGAACCTGCCTCCCTTGCCACGATTTGCATGATCTTGACAACAACTTGTGCAACGCAGGACTCACAAGAAGCAAGAGAAGGCTGAGTTCGTTCAAGCTACCCTTCAACGAGAAGTTCGAGGCATTGTCGGCCTCGAGTAGCATTGTGCTAGACATCTCTTGGGTCATACACTCGTCAACAAACAAGCTTGTGCGAAGTCCATAGCCCATGTATCGAGGAACACGTTGGCAGAGGCTGTTTGACGTCTAACCAGAGCCACTGCACTCATTCTGTTGATCAAAGACAAGTTGTCGAGTTCCATGCAGAGGATCACAGAGGCTGGTAGAGCTTGGCGTTCACGAAAACCGACGTAATGTCGTTCTTCAAATTATTCGCCCGTTTGTGGTCAGTTCAAAGGCTCTTAGATCACCCACTGGGTTGCCGTTCCTTGGTGGCCCGCTTGTTGAACCCGCCGTCCCATGTGCATCTTCACTTGAAAGAGTTGGCTTGCCCTCTCTTCTCGTCTCTTTCTCCTGAAGCTGAGGATCTTGTTTTTCCACGTTCAGTCGTTGACGGCCATGCCTTAAACTCTCACTTGCAACTTCGTCTCGTGCTGACTTCTGCCTCCCCCAACGAGTTCTCACAACCACAGACTTTTTACTCGACCGTTGTGAAAGGCATCTCAGGTAGACAATGATGTAACCTCATTGTTGCCAAGACAATCTATGGGTAAGGTCGCTCCATCAAAGCACCCACCGCCCTGCGGGACAAAGTAGGACAGCCCAAGCTCACTATCATGCCCAGACAGGTCGTTTTGTTTTGTACACAGGGCCGCGCATGTTGTGAAGACAGGATTTTCTCCATGAAAATCATGACTACTTTTAAATTATGCTCGAAATTGCATTGTAAATTATTTTTAAATATTGCTTGAGCATAATTTATAACTAATTTTAAATGAATTTGTAATATCCCTGTCAAGCTGATAAATTAAGCTCAACGTTAATTTTAAAAACATCAACTTGTACGCTTTTGCTCATCATGGAGAATGACAAGATCAACGAAGCGGCGACTGGATTGACTCCCGAAGAAGTGGACCATTTTATCAAGCATGGCTACGTACTGCTTCGAAACGCCTTTTCTGCAGACATTGCAGCAGCTTGCCGTGAGTTTTTATGGGCTCGCATTGAACAGGATGGCGTAAAACAAGACGATTGCGCCACCTGGCCTGAGAAGCATTGGATCTCAGGTACAGCCCCTTGTTTCGAAGAAGATGCCCAGTTGCTAGCCTGTAGAATCGTACAGCGATGCCACAGGCGAGCCGTGGACTGAAGTGCTTACTCCGCGCTTGAAAAGTGCCATGGATCAACTATGCGGCAAAGATCGATGGAACGAGTCCGACTTGGTCTGCGGCTGGTATTCACTGCAATCGCCTCAAGCTTGACAACATCTAGGTGGGTCATCACATTTCCAGGCCATGCCACATTACCGTGGGGACCTGCCGGGCACTGGCATGTCGACGGCGCTCACTACATTCACAAATTGGACAGTAAGGAGTCAGGACTTCTGCCCATCTTTATCTTCTCGGACATAAACCCTGGAGATGGTGGCACGGTAAGCTACTCTCAGTCGGGAAGACCCATATCCATTGTAGGCTCTTGCTCCAGGATCCCACATGCATGTAGCTCATATTCTCCAAGACGCAATTCCACACGGAGGCTTAAAAGGTACTTGACAATACTCTCCGATTGTCACGTTCTCTGTGTGTGCAGGTGGCAAAGTCAGTGCATCTGCGAAGTCGTGGGTATATCAACACAAGAAAGCCTGGGTGGAGGTCCAAGGCAGGGCAGGCGACGTCATGCTAACGCATCCCTTCCTCATGCACGCGCGAAGCAAGAACTGTGGGTCCCAAGTCCGCTTCATGTGTAATCCAAACGTGGGGCTCAAGGATCCCAT
Source organism: Aphanomyces cochlioides (assembly GCA_019828595.1). NCBI lineage: Eukaryota > Oomycota > Saprolegniomycetes > Saprolegniales > Verrucalvaceae > Aphanomyces > Aphanomyces cochlioides. Next base: position 382,141 of record JAHQRK010000037.1, on the reverse strand, counting down.
GCAATTTGAACGAGACGACCCTGCCGACTATTCACCTGTCGAGGCAGCTATAGTTGAAGCATTGCGGCAGCCTGTATCACAAAAGAAGCGTAAAAGAGGATTGCATTACTAGCAACGACGCATTCTTAATGATGGTGCTTCATCTTGTAGCGCAGACCACAATACTTGCACGTTTGGGGCTCCTTCGACACAGTGTTCAATTGAATGTACTCCAAGGGGTGACCGAGAGCTCCTCCCCCACCATCACACACAGCAACATCTGTGTCTACTTCCACAACAGGTACTTTGGCGATGCGAAGTTCAGCATCACTGCGGTGACGGTTGATGTCCTAGATCCAAGGTGAGGAACCGGTAGATTTTCTCATGGATCAGCATACTTCGTATGGAGTCTTCAACTCGTAGATTGTAGCAAAGCGAGCCACTTGTTGGCGGAAAGCAACGCTTCGGGGAATCACCGCGGCCGAACGCATTGGCGCACGGAGCGCTCGCAGCACTTGGTAGCCACGCATTTCGACTAAAAGTGACTGACTTTGTTTCGAAGAATCATATTCATTGGCCATATTTAAATAATTGGTGCAAAATGACTCGCCAAAATGAAATAATTAAAGCCAACCACAATAATTAATGAAATTAATAATTAAATATTGTTATTTCGGACAAAAACTCGAATTTTATCCCGATTTCTTCATTTTTGGAATCGATAAATATCCGGTTATTTGTCAAATTAACCGGAATTCAGGTCTTATCCGGACATAATTCCGGATAATAGGTGTAGTTCACAGATCTACTAAAGTGTATTTAGTAATGCTAAAGTACACGACAAACCACGTCAAAACACACACAAATCGATTTGTAAAATTGATTGAATCAACCGGCGATTCGAAATTTGAATCGAAAAGACAATAATTATAGCCAATAAAATATTGTGCTTTTGCTGTAAATTTCTATTTTTTGAGTGATTTCTCAATTTCAGCACAATGGCACCTTGAACCGCGCCAGAGGGAAAATATGGCGATAAGCTTCTTTAAAGCGGGTCCATCCAAGCTCTACTATTACTTATCATCAATTTTAAGCATTATTTATCGTTGTGACGAGCAAAATCCAATGCGTTGTCTCTTTTAACCCACTATTTCATTCAGGATTTGTGAAATCGAACATGTTGAGAAGTTAGTGAGCATTTTGCTCAGTCAAAACAGCCGTATCTTGCGTCACACGCTCCTCGCGGCTTCCTTAAGAGTAATTTGAATCATCTCGTCTGTCTGCATGAACGGACGAGCGTGGACAAAGGAGCATGATCGATGATGGTTGAGGGGTGTCTCCACATTGTTGATTATAATTGACCAATCAAATCAATTTATATTCTATTTTTATCCAATCAGATGTGTGATCGATTGGCAGTGCGATTCGGCTGGCGTGATTCGATTGCGCAGGAAGTGGAAATTTGTATTATTAATACTACACCATTTGCCGGTTTAGTTCGTTTAACTTGCGATATATTTCGTATCACGTGCAATATATTTCGTATGACTTGCAATATATTTAGTATGACTTGCATTTAATTTCGTGGCCCGCGACGAAAATCGATTTATATTTCGCATGACTTGCATTATATTTCATACCTCTTGCATTTAATTTCGTATTTTTTAGCTTATATTTCGTATCACGTGCATTTAATTTCGCAGAGAAGAGAAAAAGTCCATAGAAAAACTAACAAAAAATTGTTATCGAACTCATAAGAAATTGATGGGACACTTCAATCGCCATATAAGTCAATGCGAGCATCAAGCAAGCTCAGCAGAGTTCATATGCGACTGCCCGTCGCAAATTCATAGTTCAAGCCAACACTGCAACACATGTGAAACTTCATATCTCAATAGGAGATTGAATATATTTTGCATTTATACGAATTTAAATGCACGTGATACGAAATATAAGCTGAAAATACGAAATTAAATGCAAGAGGTATGAAATATAATGCAAGTCATGCGAAATATAAATCCATTTTCATCGCGGGCCACGAAATTAAATGCAAGTCATACGAAATACATTGCAAGTCATACGAAATATATTGCACGTGACACGAAATATATCGCAAGTTAAGCGAACTAAACTGGCAAATGGTGTAGTATACGAAATCGACAATAATTCGAGGAATAATTTTAGTATATTAAAATTAAAGTCAATTCTCTAATTTGTTAAAATTCTCTTTGTCCGTCGTTACAACATATAAATACTATGCATTGACGTGCCAATAAAACTAGCATTCAACTGATTAATCCTCACCGAGATGTCTCGGACTTTCATTTTTTGCGCTGTGGCTCACATTTTTGATAATTTGTTTTTATTTATACCAATGAAAATCAATCTAAGTGAATTATTTTGTCCAATGAGAATGAATTAAATAAACCAATCATTCGACACAAAAGATGCCGATTCCATTTGAAAAAAACCGCGCAGAAGAAACGCCTCATGGACGACGGAAAGGCCATCACGTCGTCGAAACATGTCCAGACGAGGTACGAGAAGAACCTGCCAATTCTCGAGGCAAAAATGCCATGGTTCAAGTATGTATCATGGTGTCGTCGTTGTCCTTATTTGCTGGGCGACTCGTAGAAAGTCCAGTCTGGATATCGAATTACCGCCGATTGAAGACAGACATGGAGCTACGTCCGAAGCACAGACATCTCTTGATTTTCTTCAAGGAAGAGCTACTCAGCATACAACCTCAATTGGTCTCTTTCCTGAAAATGACGATGTGAGCATTTCGTTTTTACTTAAACACTTCATACTGCTTGTTAGGTGCATCTTCAAGCACGTACGAGCAAACCATTGCACCCCCACGGCTATTCGTCCCTTAAACCACTCAATCCAATTCAAGCAACGAGTCCTGATCGAATGAAATGGCGAGGTCGCGTGAGTTGGGAGCCAGACATATTAGAACCTGTATCGCCAGCTAACTCTCCCTCCAAGTGGCACCCAAGTCCTTTGCGCAATGTGCACAATATGAGCACTTCGAACGGAGAAAAATCTATGCTGCGCAATGATAACAAGTCTCAACAGTATAAGCATGATTGAATGTTACGCTCAACTCATGTATAGTGCATCCCCTGAACCATCTCAAGACGAGATCGATGCTCTCTTAACCAAGTTCAAGATTGCCGCCGAAGCCCGGACCGGTATTCGTGATACCTTGCTTGCACAGTGCGTTGTCACATATTTTATTCCTTGGAACCATCCATAGGTACACTGCAACGCCAATCTCATATACATTCGTCCCGTCGCCTTCAACTGAGCTGGCTGTAAACTCATTCAATGTGGCTAACCTTCATTATTATGGTAGACTGATATGTACGAGAGACCTCTCTCACCTTCAGTCCCCGAACGCAAGTTTAAAAACGTCCAAAGAGCCCTAGAAGGTGGCAGCTCTGATGAAGAAGACGACGATCCCGAGGCTCAAGAGATGAAAGAGTTCTATTTTGGCTTGACTGCACGAGGCAAATTTTTTGAGAAGTCGAGCTCCCAATTCAAATTCGCATTAAAGTTCATGTAGGTATGCTGGCCTCCACGCCAAGCCACATTGTTTTATGCCAGCAACATCAAAATCCTCGGCGCAATTCAAAAACATACAGGATTCAAACGGTAGCGAAGTTCGAATGAGCCCCCGCACACGCTTCCTGAGTGCCTGTCTTTCGGATGCAGGGGAGCCTCCTCTACCGCTACTTATACGCAAGCACGGCACAACTACATTTGACTTCTCATATCAGAGCCTCGGTGACACGTTTATCATGGAGTTTGCGCGAGGTGACCCCTGGTGACTACATTATTATAATTTTCTTCATATAGCCTTACGCGATGTTCCTTACGTCGAAGCCATCAACGTTTGTGATAATAGGCTCAGTGATCGCGCACTTAACGAACTTCTCATCGCTCTTGAAACCAAACCAAACTTGACACGACTCGACATATCAAGAAATGAAATCGGTGCACGAAGTGCTAAGACCCTCAAGGCATATATTGGCTCTTCTGGCTGCACTTTGCAACATTTGAGTGTGTGTAAAGCAGATATTGACGACATTGAGTGCGCAGCATTTATGGTTGCCTTCGAAGGTGCTGGCACGACTCTGGTGAAAATTGAAATTTTCATTAGCAAACAAATCGGTCGTGGAGCTTCGCATGAGTCGAAATCGGATCGGAGAAGCTGAAAATTTGAACGTGGTGCAGCCGAATTTTACCACGGGTGGTGAGGCACTGGGTAATATGCTTAATGTGAACTTAACCTTGACGACACTTGATGTATCCTGGAATTTACTACGTTTGGCCAGGTATGTAATAATTCATTCTAGCCGTCATATTGTTTAGTGGCATCACTCTCGCCAATTCGCTCAAACTCAACTATAATCTTTATGAACTCACCCTTGCTTACAATGCACTTGGCGACGCTGGTAAGAAGAGTAAATTTGCAATGGATTGAAATGCTTGAAGGTGCAATGGCATTTGGCCAGGCACTCATAATTAACAAGACCCTCCGGGTGCTGGATCTTTCGTTCAACAATGTCAGCACAAAAGGAGCATCTGTCTTGGCATCAACTGTCTTGCGCAGCCACTCGCTAACGACTCTGATTTTGGATGGCAATAACATTGGGCACCAAGGCGGCAAAGTTCTCATGTATTCCATGGTGAATAACCGCTCCCCAAGTACGGTTAACACCGATTCCGCAATTTACTCGTAATCTAGGTGGCTGCACGGTCAGCATGAAGTGCTGCAATTTGAACGAGCGCAACCGTGGTCAGTCATTATTTGACCCCCTTGAGCCTGGAGGAGACTACATGCTCGACTGCTCCGATCCGTATGACAACATGGTTGCTTCTGAGCTACTCCGCCTAGCTACATTCAGAAAGGGCTGTGCGTTTGGCCGAATTGAACTCAAACCAACACGAGATGCACCAAAGAAATCCGCTCAGCCCATCAAATTGGTGCGGCGAGGTTTGTCATCTTCTGAATGATATTTGACACCGAATGCAGAGCTGACTCGCAAAAAATCCTCAGGCACAAAGACCCTTATGGACTTATCGTTTCACGATATGGATGTAAACAAGACTGGATCTATCACATTGACTGATTTGCATCATGTTCTTCTGGAGCTTGGATTCCACCCCTCCTTAGCTCAAACAGGTCCTCCACGTTTGGTGTCCACATATGAAATCCTTCCTATAGAAGTGCTCTTCAAAAAGATCGATGCAGATAATAGTGGCACGATCGATGAAGCCGAGTTAAGCGGCGATCTATTTCATGCAGTATTTCAACTTATTGATGCCAATGGCTCGGGAACTATCGACATGGAAGAGCTCCGACAAGCCTTTGTGGTAAAACTTAAAAAATATTCAAGCTATTTCAACTCGATAAATTAGCTCATGGGAGCCAAAGCTACTGAACGTGATGTCGAAGCTGCCATGTGCGCGTATGATGTTGATGGAAGTGGCACGATAGAAGAAGATGAATTCGTGGAACTTATGCGCAACCAGGTATTCTAGACGCTGCATTTGCCTCACGTGCGTCATTTAGGTGATTCAGCGAGTGGATCAACATCAAGCAGCAAATTCTGCGGAAGCTTTGGCATTAAGAGATGAGAGCACTGGAGCAATCTGGACAATTCCCAGCTCAGGTTTCTTAGATATTGGATTTATTTACGAGCGCGAACTGATGAATGAACGAGAGAGCTTTGTCTGCTATGGTATTCCTGAGTTACGAACACGAATGACTGTCAATCTAGGCCTGTCAGACAGAGGTCTGAAAAAGATTGTTCAAACCGTCGAGCGAGGCAAAGAAACAATGCAGCAACAAGATCTGCTAAATGCTGCAGTAAAACTAATCTTATTCGCTTCTCATTAACGTATTCCAGGTTATGGACACGGAAATTCGCATGACGGCTGCACAGGCCATGACCCTTATGGAAAGTTGTGGTGACATGCAAGAACTAAAACGTGTCGCGGCTGTTGCCCGCCTTTTACCACAACTGACTGCATCAAAAGAAGCTCAAGCACTTGTTAAACGTGTCCTTACTCTACGTGAGCGATATACGCTTCGTTTGAGGCTTGGACACATATATTTCCCCCTCTTGGGCATTCCCACGAATCATTACGTGCTGGATCTATCGAGGCCACAAGAGCGATTAGCATTGGTAAAATTAGCTGAAATCGCTCAAGCTGAAAAACAATTTTCAAAAGCAAGGTCGGGGCGTGGAGGTAAATTATTTACTATAACTTATTGTCACGACGCGATAGATACATCACAACATGGCAATTGGGAAAACTTTCGCAATGAAATGGTCGATGGAAAACCTGCTATACTTACGTCAAGCTTTTTCCAGACAATGCCACTCAAGGGCAAACTTGAATTCGACTACGTGAGCACAACACGTCCTCCTCGTGGAACGAAACCTATGAGTGACCGGAGGTTCCAACAATTACTTGGTCAAATTGGCCGCGACGATCTAAATCTCATTGCAAATGATTCACCCCCTCGAAATGTGCACGAACGGTGGAACCTCATCCGTGAGACTGTCCGTGGTCGCAAAATCAAACAATGGTTCCTCGACATTAAGAAGGTATTGTCATGGCAGTGGACATAGTGGTGAAAAATTTCAGGCATTTCACGTCACGAACCACAGCAAAGAACATATTGGCGTCAAGTTGTTTCAGATAGAAACTGCAGTTTGCGATCGATGGATCACTGTAGCCCAGGTTTGTGTCAAAGTAGAACTTGTGGGTCACTCCGGGTAGGCTGGCGAAATCGTCAGCTGCATGCCAACACAAAACCATGGCAAGACAGAAACTTGTCGAATATTGTTCCCCCGTATAATCGACATCGAGAACTTTATGCAAGTACGCTTGATCATTAGTTTCTTGTTTAAAGATTTTTCAGATATTTGACACATTGACATTTCCCGAGAAGGCTGAATGCGCGTACTTTCTTGGATGGCTGAATATCCTTAATCCGCAATTTCCTGATCGATATTACGAGTTTGACCTCTCTGTACGAGAAGAACGAGAATCTGTGAAAATATTTGTTCGCTTGGCGACCACGGAGCCCGTACGTCAAGAGAGTTATGTCTTGTCCAACAATTAATACTAGGGCGAAAACTGGATCCGCGAAACATTTGGGTGGGTTCGCGGAGAGCCGCCTATTCCTGGATGGGAACTCCCCAAGTCGTGGGCTAATGTACGCATATTAGTCTAATTTCGCTGATACTTCGTAGGACGACGTTTCTGCCGACGATGGTCCTCGTCGAAATGGATGGCTTACATTCGAATACTCTTCAGACCCTGCAAAGGGTTGTGCTCCTATGCCGAGTGTGCGGCAAGAACTCATGCAGAGAGTGCTTTCGGGTACAAGGTTGTATTTATAATTATTCGAGCTCCACTTTGTCTTGGGCTTTGAGCGTGCCGTTAGTGACAAAGAGTGAATACCACGATTCACTTTCCATGGATGTAAAATCAGCAACTTGAAATTCCTCGTCCAAGACACCGTAGCTCTCACATGTTTCAAGCCAGACGTGGCATTCTGTTGTGTTGCGGTACAACGGCAGTGCATACAACACCGCAAGGGAATAGCAGCCAAAGACATCATGAAGATGATGTGCGCATCGTAGGACTTTGATTGCGTGCTCCAAAATTGCAGGTTGGGGTATTGTGTCGTGAGCTTTTAGCTGTCCAAGCAAGTTGCGACCCAAGACATCGAGAACTTTCGGAACGTGTTCATCGACTGGTTTTGGCTGCGGCAACGTGGACTCCCGCAAAACGTGCTACCAAAAGACACAAATTAGACAAGATGGCAAAATAATTGTAGAAAACCTCGTAGCAAGAAGCAAGATCAAAGTCCAACGTGTCCAAGATGGCCTCAAATTCTTTCTGCATCCACTCGAACTGTGGCAACCATGACGACAATTCTACAACAATTCGGTGTCAAGACACTTTGAACAAGGGGTAATTACTTGGCAGACGACACACGTAGGCATTCATTTCCACAAGCGCATTCACGTTGTCCTTGTGAATGTCTAGAGAGGTAAGCCATTTGTTAAGCGATAGACATTTCAAAGTGTGACAAATTACCGTAGGCTTGCTTAAACGTATTGTAAATGTCAAGACGCTGCTCTTCACTATCAGTATTGCGATGGAGGAGGGCCAAGAGCTGAGCTTGGAGCAAGATGATTTCCGACAAGTCCTCCCGCGTCACTTCGTCTTCAATCTCTTCTTCTTCGTCGTCTCCTGATGCTGAAGACGTGGCTTCATCCTTTTGCTTTTCATTAGCAGATTCGTCTGCCAAGACTGCTTCATGATGCTGGAGAATGTGCTTGCAAATGTCGAGACCCTTTTGTTGCATCGACTCTGGTGATTGAAACGTGTCTTTGGCATCATTGGATCCGTCTTGGGACTCTACTCGCACCGACGATCACACATGGCTCATCCTTGGTCATTCATGTACCGAGGAGATGCTCCACAAGAAGCGAGCCTTCGCGAAGTGCTTTGGCGTATTGAAAATGCGATTCAAACGCTTCTGGTGTGTCCATCTTGACAGCTTTTTCAAACTGTCCAAGAGCAGCTTCCAATACCGTGCTATGTTCAATAAAGCTATAAAGATGCAACTCGAGCCACCTACTTACCGGTCTTGCTTTTCAGTGGCAACGATCATGGATGCACTGCCGTAAAGAGCCAAACCGTACGGCCCCATCTCTGTTTCACCTAGCAGATTCAAAGCCTGCTGGAATTTATCCATCGCAGCTTCGGCCAGCGTCGCGTCTTCGTTCTCGGACGCAATGCGTGAGATGGCTGTTCCCCACATGCACATTGTATTGCCCAACTGTTCGTTGGTCATGTCAGGATGCGCATCGATCAATGTTTTCAACCGCTTGCCAATTTGCCACGATTCTATGTCAGATCGACGACTCAGCATTGTGGCCAAAACGCGACAAACACACGAGTACCTCTAGCTGTGGTTTCTCCTTGGAGAATTTCATTCACTTGGGCGATTTCATCGTCGACAGACCCTACCGCCGTTGCCTTGCGCTTTTTGCTTTCCACCATGTTGTTGCTCCACGTTGGGAAACGATTGGATCAAATTTTATGGAAAATCCTTCAAAATTCCATTGGAAATTAAAAATAGATTGGATCAACGTGGGAATTATCCACTTGGCCAATTTAGCACAACTGAGCAAGTCTGCCTACCTTGACCTTCCATTGCTGATGCTACCAACGGAAAATCTCTTCCTGGTCCCGAGGACTGACGGCGAAAGTGAAAAGCGATGTATATTCAGTAAATTGTCGAGAAATACGTCACTAGTACCAAGAGCGTGTACCGCCCATGTAACCGTGCCATGTCTGGCAGGTACATAAGATGAGGGCGCGGTCTGTGCATTGACCTGACGCCCTGCAGTAGCGGTTCCCCGCGCTCTGCTGTGTGAACGACTGGCCTTGGGAGGCCACAGAAGTTGAAGCTCCTAGTGAGGCTGTGCGATAGCCAACGAGAAACAAGACAGGAATGAGACTTAGGTTGCTTTAACTTTAATTCCCTCTTACACTTCAGTCGCAGTTCACACGCGCCTGACATCCTCTGCGCCCGGTTACACCTGGGTAGCACTCTAGTTCGTCCAGGACCATGGACGCTGCGCCCGCAACGTCGACGATCGACGTTTCCCACTTCTCACCCGAACAGCAAGCTACTCTGACCGAGCTGCTTCGCTTGATCCCCGAGAACATTGTTCGGGGATTGTTCAGTGGGGTAAACCCTCAATACCAGATCATAGTCATTGAGATCTTCCGCCTGCATGGCGAAGCAACCGCGCAGTCAGCGGCCCATGCCGCTGCGCAACGCACTCAAGAAGAGGCGGCGTTGCTCTATGAAGCAGACCTGTTGAAGGCCACGGCAAAGATCGCCAGCCTTGAAAAGTCCAACAGGGACCTGGCTGGCCAAGCCAGACGACCCGAAAACCCCTCACCGGGAATTGACGACATCTTCATCGACTCCAGAGTGTCGCGCGACCGACCTCTGAAGCTCGAAGTGTCAAAATATGGCGGTGCCACCTGTTCCGCTGGGTTTCCGAAGTGAAACTCGCCCTTCGCGCCCAGCTCGTAACGAACGAGACACTGCACGTTGCTTTCGCGCTATCCAGCATACAAGGACGGGCCCGGGACTGGGCCTACAACGTTCACATGTTGGACGACGAGGCTTTCCCCACGTTCGAATCCTTGATTGAACAACTCAAAGAGCAGTACGTTCACTCGAACGTCGAAATGCGCTATCGCGCAAAGTTCAAGGCAAGGGGACTATTCAGGAGTTTGTGAACGAACTTCGTTCCATCCTCGGGTCCTTCGAGAACTCCTACAAGATCGACGAGATCGGTCGAGTCTCGGTCTTTATGTACGGCCTGAATCAAGGCCCAGCTCGTGACGAGCTTTTCCGTTTGCAGCCTCAGAGGTTCAATGAGGCAATCAGCATCGCGCTGAACACGGAACATTCGCGCGGTTTGGCGCGCTCTTCCGGCGGATCCCCCGATGTCTCAGCAGACATGGAGATCTCGCGAATGGAAGCGTCCTCTGGTGAAGAGCGCCGCTGTTTCAATTGTGACCAGACTGGCCACTTCGCAAGAAAATGCCCTCAGCCTTCGCAGGCGAGGAAGAACCCGAATTACTCCCACACCGCTCGCGCGGTGGCGCCTATCGTGGGCGTGGGCGTGGCTAAGGCCATCGCCAGGGGAAAGAGAACTCCCAGTAGGTCGCCCCGCGCCTACTGGGAGTTCTCTAGGCTCTGATGAAGAGCGTTCCGGCATACCGCCTGTTCGTCAGAACCTAGCCTTTGACACATTACTGTGTCAACTGGGACAGCATACTACGATGCTGCATGTCGAGATGCCCGTGGAGGGCTTCTCCGAAAGCTCCGAGTCTTAATCGACTGTGGAGCGTCGAAGAATTTTGCCCGTCGACAGACGCTCGAAGAGAATGCGAGCCTCTATGCCGAGGTCGACAGCGGCACGTCTCTGACTGAGACTGTGCGCGTCAAGTTGGGTGATGGGTCGGTGGTGACCGCACCCAAGAGATCAGTGCGCCTGTTAACACAGGTTGGCACGTTCAGTAGTCTGGAAGACTACTTCGTTATAGACCTAGATGAGCACTGGGACCTCATCCTAGGCATGGGCTGGTTGGAGAAACACCAGCCCTGCATAAACTGGCGGGCCAAGACCATTCACGAGGTCGGCCCCGACTTTCTCAAAAGCCATATGGGTATGGAGAGTAATGAGCCCATCCCCTCGCCAGCTGGCGATGAGCAGTTTGCTACGCTGCGTCAGCTCCCGGCTACGGGAAAGTCGACACGCCAGGGCGGTCCTATGTCTTCCAAGGAAGATATCGGCCGTCAGGCCTTCAACAACACTTGGGCAAACACCCGACGGACTGGGTTGCCTGTGTACAAGAGTAATGCCCAACGGACCGGGCTTAAAGTCTCCTTCGCGAGTGCACTGACGGACCGCGTGCACGGAGACGTGATTGTTGAAGAGGATGCGTTGGAGCGCAGTCCTATACCGACGCTGCCCGTGTCTGGGCGCGTCTTTGTTGAAGATGTCATTTTGTCGCATTGCGACTTGACTGAGCTGCCGAAGACAGCTGAAGAAATATGCAAGCTCGAAGAGATGAGCTTTGCCGAGTTTAGAAGTGCTCTGCGCTCCCAGCGCATCACCAGTATCGCAGTGATACAGAGTGTTGATGAGATTGACCTCTACACGACGTCCGCGGAGGATCCGGACGTAGCTGGCGAGACACCGCCAGCACACTCTCGCGTTTGGGATAGGCTCCGAACGAGCCCGTTTTACCCCCTCGTGAAGGAATACGAGGATATCTTCCCGGAGGAAGTTCCCGCGAGACTGCCCAAGGACAAGGGCGTGCGTCATGAGATTGACCTGACGCCAGAGACAAAGTGGTGTGTCACTCGACAGTGGCCACTACCACGTGAGCAAGTCGAGTTCATCGACTCATTTTTCGCCGCACGCAAGAAGGCGGGGCACGTACGGGAGAGTACGTCGCCACACTCGAGTCCGACCTTCTGCGTCAAGAAGCCTAGCGGCTCTTGGCGAATCGTTCATGCTTATAACAAGCTGAACGCAGCCACCATCCCGGCGCAAACGCCGATTCCCAGGAAAGATGTCATCATTGACAGCATGGGTGGCTCGACGCCATCGGGCATGCTGTGGGAGTGGCTGGTGATGCCACAAGGGCTCGCTAATGCCCGAGCGACCTTCAACCGAATGGTCACGCAAAAGTTGCGCCCGCTGCGCGACTTTGATCCGTCGTACTTCGACGACATATACGTGCACAGCCGTGCAGACAAGAATCGCACCGACGTGCAAGTCCATTTTGGACACCTGCGGCAGGTCTTTCAGACGCTGCGAGACGCAGGATTGTATGCCAACTTACAGAAGTGTATGTTCGGCGTTGAAGAAATACCCGTACTCGGGGAGTACGTTGGTATCAATGGATGTCGGCCAGACCCGGCCAAAGTCACCACGATCACAACTTGGCCTGTCCCGGCCACTGTGACAGAGCTCCGCAGCTGGCTTGGTCTTGCGACCTACCTACACAAGTTTTCAAAGAACTTTGCCGACATCGCAACGCCGCTGACGCGGCTACTAATGAAGGATGTCCAGTGGGATTGGACACAAGAATGTCAAGAGGCTTTTGACGGCATCAAGGCCAGCCTCACGCAAGCGCCGATCCTGGCGTTGCCTGACTTCAATCGACCATTCTCGGTCGTCTGTGATGCATCTGTGCGAGCAATAGGTTGCTGCCTCATGCAAAAGGATGACGAGGGTCGTGACCGACCCGTCTCCTATCAGTCACGGCAGCTGCGCGCTTCTGAGCGCAACTATCCGGTCCATGACCTCGAATTACTGGCGATGAAATACGCCTTGGTCAAATTCCGCATCTACCTTCTCGGCTCGAAGCCGTTTACGGTATACACGGATCACGCGTCCTTGCGGACTGCTGTGAACTCGCCGCATATCTCTGATCGGATGGCCAGGTGGCTCGCGTTTTTCGCGGAATACAACATGACTGTTGAGTACAAACCAGGTCGTACCAACGTCATTGCAGACGCGCTGTCGCGCCGTCCAGCGGAGGAGGAACCTCCCTGCCTGTCTGCCATATCCGAAGTCCGTTCGGACTTGTTTGATCGCATTCGAGGATCGTATAGCCTCGATCCCGCACTTCGCCGGACGATAGATGCCATTACCGCTGGCAAATCACTCTCCACCAAGGTAGTCCAGATCGGACGTTTCACTTTCCACGACGATTTGTTGTGGTATTCAGTCACTCCGGGGGATGCCCCACGAGTGGCTGTGCCGTGCGACCCGACCCTCCGTGCGCGAATTTCACGACACCCCGAGCGGCGGCCATTTTGGCCGCGAGAAGACATATCTGTCCGTCGCCCGTTCATTTTGGTGGCCTCGCCTGTATAAGGCGGTGGCACGTTTTATCGCATCGTGTGGCGTATGTCAGGCCGTCAAGGCCGCCCCACACTCACAGGCTCCGCTACAGAGCCTCGACGTCCCACTGGAACTGTGGGAGTCCGTCAGCATGGACTTCATTTTTGGCTTGCCCAGTGACAAGTCGGGCAATACGGGTATCTTCACCCTTGTCGATCGCGCATCCAAGTACCTGATCGCGCTGCCTGTTAAGGCATCCGTTACGGCGGAGCAGTCAGCTCGCCTTTTCTTTGACAACGTCTATTGTCATTTTGGACTCCCGTCCAGTATCGTCTCGGATCGAGACCCTCGGTTTACGTCTCATTTTTGGCGAGCGCTGTTCGCGCTCTGCGGGACGACGTTAAACATGTCCAGCTCGGACCATCCTGAGTCTGATGGTCAGACCGAACGCGCGAATCGCGTTCTCGAAGACATCCTTCGAAGCTATGCCTTGTCTAGGCCGAAAACATGGAGTTCCATGTTGCCAACAGCGTGTTTTGCTTACAACACGTCTGTTCATGCGTCAACGGGCTTTACGCCCTTCTACGCGGTGCATTTGAAGCACCCGCGGCTTCCCACGGACGTGGACCGTCCTGTTTTAAGTGTGGGAGGAATCTCCGATGACGTTCCGCGGCGGACAGCCGCTTCTGTCGAACATTTCGCGTCGTCACGCGAATCATTGTTACTGCGCCTACGCGAGAATATCGCCAGTGCTCAAGCGAAACAGGCCCGTCAGGCCAACAAACACAACCGAGGAAATACAAATGTGTATTCGGTTAGCGACCTAGTCTACGTGCATCGGTCGGTCGTGAAAGGACCTAGCGGCCCTTCGAAGCTTCGCTGCCCTTGGTTGGGGCCATTCCCTATTCGAAAAGTTATTAGTCCAGTGGACTACGAGCTCGAACTGCCCGATGACTGGGACATCCATCCCGTCATCTACACGGGCAAGCTCAAGAGACACATACCTCAGGACGCAATTACCCCTTCTTCAGTTCCTCAAACGGAACGTAGTCCTGTCGGATCTTCGAGTAGAGCGCTTGAAGATGCGCGTCCACACGATCTCTCTCCTTCGCGAGACGCTCAACAAGTAGCTCGAGCTCCGAGCTCTTCTGGTAAAAACATTCGCGATGAGCATCCATCGCGGGCCCAGTTCTTCAAGCCCTCGGCGGTCGCCGCGTGTTGCTCGCAGAGCTTCGACATCTTCTCGAAGCGCGATTGCAAGTCGCGACGCTTCTCGCGCTCAGTCTGGAGCTCGTCTTGAAGGTCCTGAAGCCGACCTTCAAACTCCGAACTTCATCACGCAGCTGGTACAAATCTTCGTCCAGCGCATATCGCGGGCGGTCCCGACTTGGACTACGCCCCGCCTCTCGGCGCGAACGTTTCGCCTCAGGCTCGGTCGAGCGAGAACGAGGGGCGCAATGACGGCGCGCGGATAGTCGCGCAGCGCTGGGGCCAACACGGCCGCGAGTATCGCCTCCTGGCGCAAAATTCGGAGGCGGCTCCTACGAACACATGGGTGAGAGAAGCGGACCTTGGTCCAGACTCACATAGACTACTCTCAGCTTTTGGTACGCGACAGCGATCGCTCCGACGGTCTCGGCAGCGAGGCGTACCTTCAAGCCATGGCGCTCACGCGCAAAATTAACAACACGCTCTTGAAACTTAGCGTAGTTGTGGGGCCACGTCGTGGTGTCGAGCGAAATACGCGCCAGCAATCAGTTGCCCAGATGGCCACGTACTCAAATTTAGTTTCGTGCCGCAAGGGAGAAACAGGAACAAACGCGCGCATACCACCAAAGCGGCGCTGGTCTGTTCGGATCGAAGGCCATTCGGCCATATCGACGATGACGGGGTTGCATGTTTCCCTCAAAGTCACTGCAAAGGCAACCCCCGCCGCAAAATCACTTTTAGAATCGCGGCGCAGGCGAGAAGGCAATTGCGCCAACAAATCTCGAAACTTGCCCGAATCGGGCGTGCCACTGCGAGAGGCTGTGAAGCTTGGCATTTGATCAAAGGTCAGATCGCATCCTGTGTCGGATGCCTGACATCGCGCGTGGACACCACCGCCAAGTCGAGTTTGGCCCTCACGGATCCAAAGGTTCTCATAGTATTTGGTGCGCCCCTGCGCTGGCGCTGCGCTTTGCTCGCGACTGCCCAGATCGGGCGAGGGCGGCGTGTACTCGTAATCGACCTCTTCGTCGGCGTACATTTTCGAAAATGTTCCTGATTGGCTCAGCGAGAGCCAATGTTATAGTTGGAACACACCAGTCCCAGTTCAGACGGGACTGTGAAGGGATTACCCCGAGCGAGGGAAGCATCTCTGCAAAGCTTACGGGCTTTCGCTCTAAGTGTGGGAGGATGTAACCGTGCCATGTCTGGCAGGTACATAAGATGAGGGCGCGGTCTGTGCATTGACCTGACGCCCTGCAGTAGCGGTTCCCCGCGCTCTGCTGTGTGAACGACTGGCCTTGGGAGGCCACAGAAGTTGAAGCTCCTAGTGAGGCTGTGCGATAGCCAACGAGAAACAAGACAGGAATGAGACTTAGGTTGCTTTAACTTTAATTCCCTCTTACACTTCAGTCGCAGTTCACACGCGCCTGACATCCTCTGCGCCCGGTTACAGCCCAGACGTCGCATCCGCGGTTTGGTTTGTCTTGATAACCCCTAGGAGAAATGCGGTCATTGAACCGATGATCATCAAGAAGGGGGTTCTCTCGACGGTGATGTCGAGTTGATCCCCACAAGACAGAGTCTCAATGTGGTTGAAGGGGCCACGCAAGAGGTTTTCATTTTCAAGAGGTGTCGTGTTGTAGCCCGTGTAGAGCGAAACATCACAAACTGCCATCGTCGGACCACAGTCTTGACGCGATAAGCTGGAGCGATCAAGCTGGCCACGAGTGGCGACATGCTCGTGTACGTCCAACATGGAGCAACGAGATAAGCGATGACCTCACTCATGATGAAATGACTCGGCAGACCTCCTTGGCAGTACGCCCCTGCTTGTACAGCACACACACTGTTAAAGTTATTTCCGAGAGCCCCAGCCGTCGTATGACTATAGATTCACCCCCAGACAGTCCTCTTCTGGAATCTGTCCTCTCCGTTAGGTAGTCGCTCGTGTTGACGCCAATCTACTACAAAACTATTTAGATCTTGCGATCAAAGGATGCAACCCAAACCTTCAGCCAGCACGAAGTCATCGTCAGTTACGCATTGGGTCGGACGGTGAAAAGTTTATCAACCAGGGAGGCGGCCGTAAATAGACACACGCAGGTAGTTTCACCTCAACGGGCGACCTATTTTTGTGACAAACAATTTACGTCACAAGCCATCATGCAGACGACCGGACCGATCAACGAGGACGTGGCAACTGGCTCGGCAGAAAAACATTTCCTCCAAGCCACTGCAAATGCAAAGAACGACAGGGATCGTTGGTTTCGAACCGCCTCG
Source organism: Aphanomyces cochlioides (assembly GCA_019828595.1). NCBI lineage: Eukaryota > Oomycota > Saprolegniomycetes > Saprolegniales > Verrucalvaceae > Aphanomyces > Aphanomyces cochlioides. The sequence continues at coordinate 365,186 of JAHQRK010000037.1, read as the reverse complement.
CACAATGCGACAAATGACCCGTTCGTTCCGGTTTCCAAGCACCAGAAGCGAAAAGATCATTGCAAGTTGATAGTCCGAGTCGTCTGGTGGCTCATGTGCATGTCGATTGAAGTTGTCGCTTACTTGGTCGTCCCTTATTGGGCTTACATGGATATTTCACCACTCGTGGCAAACTTGATCTCCCCATCGTACAGCATTATGGCTGGCATCGACCCTGGCCCGACGATGGCAGCTTGGGATGTTTCCCTCTACACGGGATTCAACACGACAGCCCATGAGAACGAAGTTCTCTTGCGTCGTCTCATTGATCAAGTCGACAGCATGCCTCGTGGGTCACAGATCGACATCCCCGTGAATCAAACACCATTCCTGATGGTCGTAAGTACGAAAGCGATCTTTCATCAGAGTGTCTCCAAGACAAACCAAGCAGTGGATGCAACCTCAGGGCGGTATACGCTCTTAGTCGGCAAGAAATTTACAATCAGCGATCCTGTCTTTGATCATGAAGAGTCCCTTGTGCTTTATTTTCGTGTCGACAATAAAGTCCATGGCTACACTGCACTCCGAGTACTCCAGGCGGTCAATGCAAGTGAAACCCATCAGACGCTAGTGGATGTCTCGCATGTTTACCCTGACCTGTTGGGATCGGCCAAATTTATAATTTGTACGACAAACCGTAATGCTGGCACGAACCGATGTGGCAGCATTATCCTTCCGCAGGCGACAGTCGATTCATTAATCATCGATGAGCAGAAGACATTTGGGCCCCCCGAGACCCCGCCGTCTTGTACTCACCCGATGATGCCAACTGTGGTCTACTCCATCATTGATATCCAACGTAAAACATTCCATTGCCCATCCGATCCAAGTTCCATCTTGGCGCGCTACGCATTTGAAAACTTGATTGCCGTGATTGGCATTCCATCCGTACCAAACCAAGCGCTGTTTGGGGCGGGGGTGAACGTGCCGACAGGTTTCCGACTGCCGCTCCGAGGTGTTGGTTTCCTCGATGCTACGCCCAACGCGACTACCATCATGCTGCCATATATGCAAGGCGGCAATTTTGTGTGGATTGGTCAAACGTCTCGTATTGACTTCATCATTCGAACGCAGCTTGCTACGCTCTTCGTATCCCGAGTAGCGACAGCGGTTGGCTACATGCTCCTGCTTTTCAAGTTTAGTTGGACGAGCGGAAGGTCTTTTATCTTTCTTCTTGTCGACTACATGACGCTCGAAGTGACCAACAAGAGTTTTGTCGATACTACGATTGCCGTCACACTCGTCACGACGTATTGGCAATATCGAGATATGATGATCGCCATGTTGGTCCGTCAATTGTATGCTACAATCCCTTGGACAGGTTCGATCTTGCATACTTACGAGGACGATCTACGCTTCATTCCTGGTCCTGTCTGCTTCAACTTCATCATTGCGATGAGTGCGACCAAACATATTTTGAACTCTTGTCGCATTTGCATTCGACTTTCGTATGTTGCTGTGTACCTCGCGACGATTATACTCGCGACTGGTGCGCTAACTCACCAAGGGCCAGCTGTGACATCGATTCGCAGCGCCGATCCTTACGCTCTCTCTCCTGCCCTGGTCGCACCAATGGTCCTTTCTTACTACCGTACGTCTCCTCATCTTGATGTCTATTACTACATGGGCTATGCTGCTGCCATCGCGATATTTCTGCCTTTGATGACATTCCAATGGTGGCAAGCGTATCGAAGAAAGCAACGTCGCACTCACGAACTAGCCGCCACGACATGTCCATACACGAGTTTAGACGTAGCTGTCGGAATTGCCATTCGTTATCCGGGTGGATTCATGGATAAATCCAGGATGTATACCGCTGGAAAGCACCCGGATGGGGTCAAGTCGACAGTGTACAGTCTCGCCATGGCTGGTTACATCACGGTCGACGGTTGTTTGATGCTCACGTCGTCAGTGAATCGATGTTTGGCTGCATATGTCCTCGGTTCGGTCATGGACACGTCTGGTCCGATTCACTACTTTCAACTAACCGACGACGGGACGGCCGTGAAGAGTACTTTTCAACTTCGGACGTTCCCAACAGAATTTATTCGCGACCGTCCTTTGTGGCATTTCATCAAGAGCATCTCGCTCGGTGAACTTGAATGACTTGTCGACCAGAAACTTGGTTCTACTTGCCCTCAACACCAAGTTTGAACTTACAGACAAGCCAAATATCATTTACGATACAAGACTTGCCGTCAGATGACGTGTAAATCCAGAGTTTGTAATTTACCATTAGTCTATTGAGCGGACTAGGCACTTGCCACGGCATCTCGGTCCAATTGCGTTGTTGATTGACATTTCGCGACAGATACCAGCCTTGACATCATGGCTCAGCCACAACGAGTGACCATTCCTAATGATATGCTGCGATGAACAACATGTTGACAAGGTTCTTGTGCTCTTTCGAATCCTCCGACATGCCACACCAGCTCGAATTGTATCCATCGAGCACGCTGTATCGAATTTGATATTGCCGGTGACGTCGTGGTCCACGTTTCTCGGTTGATTGCAACAAACGGTCTGTAGCATGCCATTGCTTTACGTAAAAATGAAAGTCGGACTGTTTTCATTCCCTTTTGTCAATTTTCGATCCACAAGTGCATGCCTATGCACAACTATTTCATCACTGCATCTCGTATCGATCATTTACCACTTTCAGTCTGTTCAAAGCAATCTGCTTCGTGATGGTCAGTGGAAAACGCACTGCTCCAAAATCGCGACGACATGCGTCCCAAGCACATCAAAGTCGCATCGGACGACGACTCGTTTAAGCTCGTACTTGACGGCGAGCATTTCGTCGACGTCGACAAGCTCGTCAAGAGCTCATCGATCGCGACGTTCTTTAGCATACTGAACAAGCGCTCAATCAAGCGATTCAAGCCAAGCTCCCGGTTGTGTATGTGGCCAACTGGAAGATCCATTACAGGTCAATTTGTGGTCAGGTCATATGTCTGGTCAAGAGAGTTTTTTGTGGCGAGGTCACGTGTAGGTCACACTCAGGTCATGTCCGGGTCACACATTTTCCATGTGTTATTTATGAGGTCACAGCGCCACCAAATGCTCAAAATTCAAAGTAAGTAATATCATTCAGTCATACCATGCAGAATCCGTTCTTACGCCATGAGATCTGTCCAGCGGAATTTGCCGCCAAAGAGATTGAGCGCCTTGTTTTTATGAGCGACGAGATAGTCTTGGCTCTCAAGCAGTGTATGGATGATGGACTCAACGTGACGAGTCATTTGACTGTCCATGGCTTTCAACATCGGTACGAGCGCTGCGTCGACGTCGCTCAAGTTAGGTGTCTCGGGATGGACTTGCTTGAGGACAAAATGCGTCGCGACTTCCCCGAGTTGGGTGACTACATTGACAATTGGAATGCCCTTGGTGTACGAGTACACTGCCTTCGTTCTTTCGTAATAGTAGGACGGGCGAAGGAACCACGAGTCAAAGATGGGAGCGTCTTCATCGTAGCTGAAAATAATGCGCCGCGACGCTGCTCGCTTTTCAGTGAGATCAGCAGATTCCTCGTCGTCACTGACTTCGACTTTGGCTGGGAGTGGTTTGGGCACGTCGGCGAGTTTGAAATGTGTCAACAGAAGCGCAATCGTCTTGCATCGCCAGTCGAGTAAATCCAACGCAGCGTGACCTGTGAGCAGCATTTCAATCTGTCAAGGAAATTGCCACATCATGTACTTGAAATTTGCAAAGGCTTACCTCTTTGTGATCAAAGACGAGCAGTAATTCCGGTGGTACGATGTCGTAGACGCCCTGAATGAACGCCAAGAGCTGCGACTCAATTCGTCCAAAGAGAAGATGTCGCATCTGCGAAGTCGACGTCGCTTTTAGAAGAAGATGCAGCTTTCGGGAGTACCATGAGGTCGACATATTCATGTTTGTTGTCCTGGTTGACGACAATATGACGGCCATTCGGTTTGAGATTTACTTCGACGATCTTGTCGTCCGTGTGGCGCTCCATAATGCAAAACGTCGCGTACTTGAGATCGCGAGGATCTGTTTCCTCCAGCAAAGTGACCAGTCTACAATTCATGAGCATCCTGAACAAATGCCGCCAAAAACACCTTTGAAATTGCGCTGGGTCAATCGCTTCAACGTCTTCGAACGTCATGGGAATGCCCAGAAGACCTGGAATGCCATCAAAATGTGAAGATTTGGGGGCTTCAAGTACATTTAAATAGCACGGGGGATAAATGCAATGGAATTTCACGGCAGTCGAGTATAGCCTGGCCGACAAAGCGCCCGGCGACGTGGAAAGCATCGAGATGGTTAATTTTGGCGCGCCTAGACATCAACCACAACATTGGAATCAGCCTCATGGCAATGGAAAGACGAACGCTAGCTCTAAATCCGAGTCGGGGTTGATACAAACAATGTCGCTTTCGACATCACATGGACGAAAGAGACTCAAGCCATGATGCTGCAAACCTTCCGCGATGAGCGTGTACCTAAGGACCAAAGTGTTCATCCAGGTCTCGCTGCGCTTTTTGATACCAATGATGCGGCAAATTGGAGCCACGGTTTTCGTTGTATTCATATTCAAATTCATCGAGGAGGCCAACGGTTTTGGAAGGCAAGAGGTGACTCAACAGCTCCAGCGCTTCTTCAAAAACAACCTTGCGCTTGGCAGTCATTGTCGCCGCGCTAGATTACCAGTTGCAGGGTCAAAACCAAATCTAAGGAGTTAGTGAAGATATTACCCTTGTGGATCCGTAGCGACAAGATCGCTCAAATGAATGGGAGAACCATCCACATTTGACTGAGAACGGTAGCTGGGAGACGGCTACGATTGCAGCAACGTTGGTAGGCTCGATGGCGAAATGGAAAGCTTGGTTTTGTTTATCCAAGGGGATGCATTCAATCTCAACAAAGCCATCGTGGTGTGATAGGAAGAGACTCGTGCTTGTGTCAATGGTTGATGCTGTAAAACACGGAGAAAAAAGATCATTGACGTCGACTGGTGACAACGGGCCGAGAGGTTTGTGTTGGACGACTAAATCTGTCAAAGCCATTGTTTTGTACGTGACGTGAGCGGTCTATGAGGACGATATGATATAGAAACCCGACAAGGCAATTTGTGGATGTACCAAGTGGATCACGTAGGCTGTTTGGTTGTAAAGAGAAGGCATTCGTCGAGTCCAGACAACAGTCATTGTCGTTCAGCTCTCGCACCCATTGCTTTCGCAGTCTAGAACCGAACGTCATAGATCTAGAACTTCTTTGACAAACGTACCGAGCGCTTCGCTGTGCTCTTGTGAGATCGCTGTGTGTGATGAGAGGTGTCGAGTCGGAGAAAAACGACGTGATATGGTCGATTGCGGTCAATACATCGACAAGTTGAACATCTACTCCACAGTAAGAACAGGGGGGAGCTCGGATGCCAACCTCGACTTGTTTCACAGAGACAACAGGCCAAATAATCGTCGAGATTATGGTATGCGCACACAGAACACTCCCACCGTTCGTCTTCCATGAATCTACAGAGAAAGAGATCGATTCCCGCGCTTGCAGCTTCAATCCGGAACGTACATGTCGGTCATTGCTGGGGTATTTTTGCTAGGTCTAGGTAATATCCATGAGAATGAGGAAAGGAAATGGCGTCCTACAGCGCGTCTCGCATCTCGAAGGGTGTACTAGTGTCAGTGCTTGTCGAGTCGCGCAGTGAAAATGCCAAGATGGATTGATGACATGGATTGAAATCACCTCAAATTGCCTGTTTAACTAAATATACTTTAATAAATAATTATTTATTATTACAAGTACATAGGCTTAACACTACCATAAACCTTTTAAATATAATATATGCTTTTCCATCAACAGAACAACCCGATACTCGATGATAGCAATCTTTGTTACGTGCGTTGACAGCTGCAGAGCATACAAAAACAATGAAGTGCCCATTCTCAAGTCAGCCATATCAACAATTCGGCTGTAAACATCGAGAAAGTATGCGAGATGCGAGACGAGCCGAGAAAGTCCATGTCTTCAATATCATTGGCTTAAATTTTTTAGCCAATCAGATGTGTTTAAATTTACGAAGTGACGATAGCACATCGACGCAACGACCACCTCTCGATCACAGAGCAGACAAAGGTAATGGTCGACGTCAATCATCTTAGCGCTTTGACGACTTGGTCGACACTTCCGATCGCTTTCTCGGTGGCTTTCCACCACGAATGCATGTTGTATGCGAAGATATTTGAGTTTGAAATAACAATAGTTATAAAGACGCCATTTCTGGGAAAATGACGCCTTTTAGTCGCGCTCCAAATGCTTCGTGCGAGACAGTAATGCCACCGTCGCCACTGCAGCTCGGCACGCGCACCCCAGAAGGAGCACTGCGGATATTGACCATTTCGTTCTGCACGATTTTGGTTAGAAGTTGGAGAACAGAGGGAATTACCTCGAGGAAAAAGATGTCAATGCCACACCGGTCGGCATAGGTAAGTCGAATGTGATTTTGCGAGCGAGGAATCAAGAGTAGTTCGGCGGGTACAAACGATTTGTCATCGCCGCCATAAGATTTCTCAGCATAATAGCCCTTCTCTTCACCGGGGAGCTTGGCTTTGTACGCTATTCGAATGCCTTTGCCGCCTTTCCCACCTTTCTTACCAATTCCACCGCCGCCCATCGCGCCATTAGGTTTCTCCTACATAACATATCAATGAGAACGCTTTCACGTCTGAAACAATGTACCGGAGCTTGGTCTTGTCGATAACACTTTGCAGAAATCAATTGCGAACACACGGTGCTGGATAAAATGCCCAGAGGAATTGTTGTACGCTCAAGAGCCTCGAGCAATTGCGCAGAGTCAGTGTGAATATTAAATGCCGCTTCGATAAAATGAAGGAGAGGATGCTCAGCTTTGTGGCTGCTGCTCAAAACAAACTTGCTCTTGGGGTTGTATTCGATCGTGATCCGATACGTGACGAGGTTGTCGACAGTCGAGCCTGCCGCGACGCATCGTTTGGGGTTTGCAGTTCGGCAGGCCAAGACAAAGCCAAATGGATCGGCGCGCTCAACGAAGAAATGATCTCGAATGTCGTCGGATGACGTGTACCGACCGACAGCACTCAGTGTACGTTGCAACTTGACGCCAAACTCGGCCATGGGTTTCACATGCATTATCAAATCGGCCATGAACGTCTCGAGCGGATTGTCGGGCTGGAATTTCTGGATTGGAGGATATCTGAAGATTAGATTGCCCTGCGCCGTCGCCGAGTGATGGGTTATATTGTAGTTGGATTGCTTCTTCGGAAGGATAAAATCAAACGGCAGTGTTGACAATTGGACACACATTTCAAAGCCGCCACGTTTCCTCAGATGACCATGGACTGCACGGATAACCAACGGTGCAACGCTGACACGGTTTGGGAAGGGGAACGACACAATTTGCTCGCCGGTTGTGACGCCGTTTGTTGAAGTGCCCCCTTGGCCTGCGTATTTGATCTTGACGACGCGTCGGCGTGCAAAATTAACGTAATGCTGCAGTTGGATGCGTTCATGACAAAGGCTGATGACATGAAGAAATAATGACGCAATCATCGGCAACGTGCCGTCCAGTTTGCGCTTTTTGGACGACGGAGGCGGTTCAAATGGCAACGAGTCTTTGCGAAATGCTGGAAACCGTTGGAAAAATTGCACCGCGCATGGAATGCTCGACGTTTGGAGCTGGAGGAGCGAAAAGGCGGGCGATCGAACCCATTCTTCTTCATTCTGGACGTCTGACTCCATGTCGGCGAGTCGATCAAACTCAACGACCAAATAGCCTGACGATTCCTTGTTTCGCACAATTTGGAAAAAGAGCGCATGCGGTGATAATGACAGCGATTCGATGCTGTTGCCTGTTTGCTGGCGGAAGTTGATATATCGATCCCAGTTGATTTGCACATTGCGTTGGACTTCGACATTGGCGCACGACGCGGCAAAACAGCTCAACTCAAACGCAACGATTTCACGCAGTACAAACGCGAGCGCCGTGTGGACAACGTTTTCGTCTTCAAACGACAATGCAAAGAGCCCTGAGCTCGCCACAACTTTCACTTGACTCTGAAGCGTCGACTCCATACTGCTGACTGCGCGTGCCACCAACGGGGACTTCGCAACAGCCAAGCAAAAGACAGCAAATCGCCCTGTTCGCATCTCAAACGAGATTTCCAGCGGCGATTGTCCTGTGCTGTCGAGACGCGCAATACGAAAACTCCGCGTAGATCGCACGAGAGACACCGCTTCGCCAGTCATGAGATGCAGTGGTGTCGAAGCTCCTAAGATCAACTTGCGTTCAAGGCAAAATAGAGCACTTGCTGCATGAACATGCATGGCACCAAGAAGGAACTGTTCGACATTCAAGTCATACAAGTTTGACGGTGTTTTCAGCGCACGGAGGAGCTCCGGGTACAGAGTGTACAATTCACGAGGGGGCAATGGGTCCAGATGAACCGAGAAGAGATCCGACGACGAAGACTCGGCTCTCAGTCGTATACAAAGTCCACTACGAGACGGCGAGGCTTCTTCTTTCGTAATTTTGCTTAAGTCGTCCCAGTACATGATTGTCAAGGCATTCTCAGAGGGTTCAAAATTTGTATGAGGCCACCGCCGCGCTGCAAGCACATGCCCTTGGGCGAGCAGGATATGAAGTGCTAATTTCCTGCAGAAATCGCTCATGACGTCCAGCGCTGACTGCAGAGGCCTTCGCGTTTCGTTGCATCGTTTCTGTACGAGGTTCTTGAGATGTCGGTAATGCTCAGAGGTTGGTGTATTTGCTGAAATAATGCGGAGATTGGTGACGCATGTATTTCTGTGAGTCGTCTTTCTGGCCACTGGATCACTCAGCACGGTGCTTACGTCGACAATGCGCCATAAACTGTCTGGTTCGTTTCCATTAACAGTAAAAACCACGTTGAACTGGCCGTCGACGTGGGTTGAAGCGAATCCGCCTTGGATATCGATATCTCCAAATGGCTCTGGAATGTCTTGCTCTATCAGTCTGAATCGAATCATATCGTCTAGGTCTTGGCTGCTCTTGTCCGGGTCGACTGGTGGCAATTCGCGAGGATGTAGAGCGTGATGAATCACACGGGGCAATTTGGAATACGACCCTCGAAACAAGACATCGATCGCAGTTTGAAGATCATACTGTCGTTCCTTCGCTCGGTTCAAATCTGCTTGCAAATAACTCAATCGATCGCTCGTTTCGTCCAGTTGATCCTGATACACCTTGGCATGTTTAAGTAGTTCAGTGCACTGTTCTGCAATCGGGCTCTGGACGGACCACCGTGTGACAGCCAAAAGTTTCTCAAAAACATTGCGAGCATCCACAAGTTTCTCTAGTATTTGAGCGCGGCGTTCCTCTGTCTTCGGTAGATTGGGTAAGGTCATAGTCAACGTCCTGATTGAGTCATAACTGCGATTGACACAGCGAGAGACCAAGTCCCGCAGTTCCACGGGCTCCGTCTGCACTTGTGCACTTAGGTCCATAGTATTCAGAGGCCTGTGGGCTTGGTGTTGATCGATTACGTTGATGCAGGAGGAGAGAGCGCGTCTGTCGGCTCGTCTCGGTGGTGGTTTCTTTGAAAAAAATCAAAATGCACCACACACATATTTGATTTTTGACTTGATTTCATTATGCTTCAACAAAAACTGTCTTATTTTATATATTGAATATATAATCTTTCGAGGTTTCCATTAACAATTACGACAAGGACAACAAAACATGATGGACATTTCAAATTTGTGATAAATAATCGGCGCCAGTGCTGCATGGCTCACTCAATGTTGAAGCCCGTCGGATCCGACAGAAGCAGCATATTCAACGCTTCTTCCATGAGATCTTTCGATGGATAAAGCGGCAAATCAATGCGGTTGTAGCACGCATGTGCACAGGGATAAGCGCCTGGAGTATATGCGACGCCTTTGAGGGTGAAAAAGCAAATCTTGCCGTCGTAGCTCGTCAGGCCTAAGTTATCATGCGATTGAGTGTTTGGAAAGTTATCAGTTGTGCTACCTTTAAAGCCTTGAACAGGTACACGAGACGAACCAGTCGAATACTGAAGGAGTTTGGTTTGGTCTTGTGGCTGCATAGCTTGTACAATTTCCCAAAACCACTACGAAAGGGATGAGCTGACGACGGACGACATAGTGGCAATGCACCTCAAGAGCGAGCGAATCATGCAGATTCGATGACGTGACTGTGTTGGTTTTCCAGTCATACACGTCTATTTCAGTCAAGCCACATAGAATGAGCTCAAACTGGAATTGGAATGTCATGACAACGAAGTTGCGAGGTAGACATACCTCCTTGTGATCGAAAGGGATGAGCAGCTCTGGTGGAATGATCTCGTACAAGCCTTGGATCATTTCGTGAAGTTGGTGCTGAATGCGACCGAAAAGCAGCCAGCGAGTCATCAACTCAACGTACTCGTGCTTGTTTGCATCCGTGACAGGGATATCATGTCCATTCTCAATCAAATCCACTTCCACGACACTCTCCCTGAGATGCTCCGTGGCTGAAAAGGTCAAGCAAAGGTTTTCAACATCCTCATTGTCCAAGAGGTACCGCAAGCTACAAGCAGGCAATTTAGCATCATACCGATGGAGATTGATGTACCTAGAGTAGATAGTCGGGTCCAAGCTCTCAACATCGTCCATTGTGACGGGAATTCCAAGCAATACTATCACGATGAACATGAGTATCACAGCATTGAACAGAGTCCAGCATACATTTGAACAAGACAGGGCTGAAGTGCATCGGAAGCATTTGGCCATCGAGTAAGGCACGACCAATGAATCGCCCCGCAGCACGGTATGCCTGAAGATGCGTGACATCGACAAGATGGGAGGATAGGTCGTGGCGGCGGCGGCGACGAAGCAAGTACTCCGAGTTGGGATTGATAAAATACGAGTTGTCATCACGGTTTGACAGCATAAACAATCCCGAAGCGTCGTCCATAAACCCTTGCGCCACAAGCAAATACCTGCACAGAATGCGCTCAGAGGAGGAAACATACAATATGCGTACCATTCTCGCTGAATAGCACCGGCATCAAGACCCGATTCCCCTTTGAACTGCATGCGAATAATGACACAGAATGCTTGTTCCTTGAGGTGCAAGATGTTTTCCAACGCCTCATCGAAGACGTAGTCTCGTGCAACTCGCATTTTGCAATGCCTAGGCATGGATGTCAAGTCTTGTTGGGATAGAGGATGAAGAGAGCATACCCTTTCTCGTACGGCGCCAAGATAGTGCCGGCTTGATGGAGATACCACATGTATTTAGTGGAAAATGGCAATCTAGAGAGCATGTGCAAGTGTCGCCACAGGGCTGGATCAACAGGCTCGCCAAGAACAGATCGGTTGGCATTGACAGAATCGACCGGAATGTACATCAGATGCTTGGCTTCTCCATTGTCTGGTGGAGCGAGTATCGCCAAGCCATCTCCTCCCTCTTCATCAACAACACTACCGCCTTCAAGGACCGCAATCGCTTCATCTTCTTCTAGAGTGTTCAAGAAAGACGACTGCCGTTCCCTTTCGAGGAGATCTTGTCGATCAATCGCAGAGCAAATTTGAACAAGGTATGCTAAAGAAACATGGTTCGCATCGAGAATGCGGCGCTTCCAGTACGGCCGTTCCTTCGTATCAAGTTTTCGTACCCATTCTTTACGCATACTACAGGGGACGATGACGATAGCATGATATGGATTTGCTTACCGAGCGCTTCGTTGACGTGCACTAAGATCATTTGGGAGCACGAGTTTGTGAAAGAAGAAAGACGACATGCGTTGGATGTGTTGGGCCATTTTACTCTTTCTTCCTCGAGATGACATGGTGGCTGACGCAGATGACATACGCGGCATGGACATAAGAATCGATGAATCACGATAGCTCTTCGACCGTGGGCGATCCTTGAGCAAAGTGTAATCGATTTCATCGTTCGTGAGTTCGACAAAGCCCGACTCTTTCGCTGTGCCGCAAAGGCTGCATGTCGTCTTCATCTCAACATTGCTAAACGCGCACACACCACACTCCCATCGATTCGTGTCGTTCAATCTACGCAACACACTTCATTAACGCACAGTTCGTCAGCACACAAGACGTACTCGTCTTCAATATCCGCTCGTTGCAAACCTGGCATGAACTGTCCGTGTCTACTCACACTCCACATGAGCCGACGGGTAAGACACTGAATTTGAACTTACGTTTGCGCTGAATACGCGCCTTCTGAATTGGACTCGCCTTCCTTTGACGCCCATACCTTTGATACAAGGATGAAAAGCGCGATCGTCACGCCAAAGAGGATGACCAGGATCCACACAAAGTCCATCGTGTCCAAGAATGCGACCAGACTCGCACCAGAGCGAAGCGAGGTGAATCAAACAGTGCCCTCCCACGTAAGATTACTCACTTTCCACATGGATCGTACCATGTGCTTGCCTGATGGGATGCACTGGTGCCACCATTGCACCTTGTCTCTTTATGCGTTCAACCTTGATGATGGAGATGCTGATTGAAAAATTCCAAAAATCAACGAAAACTTCGGAATAATCACATCATAATCATGAATTTTGTGAAATAAATCACAGGTGACATTTATTTAATTTCAAATCTATAAATACCTAGAGGTGTCAATAAGAATATTTGAGACAATATTCTAAAAGGTATCGTATAATATTATACAAATACAAAATGATACAGTACTTTATTTGCTAAAACATTGAAGTCGAGGTATATTTCCACACTACAGTACATTTACACGATGGTAACTCTCCGATTGACAAATCTTTCTCAACGTCTTTACGTGCTGACAAGCCATCAAGCATCGAACAAATATGCTTGGAGGCACTTATGCTTCAAATGCTTCGTACGCTATCAGGAATAAATGCAATTAAAAAAATCCATGTTTTTAATTTACAAATACAGCCGGACTGTGTACTGTGGACAGCTGTACTAGTAAAAGTTGTGATTATTTAGTCATAAATTCAGGAAAAAGCGGCTGGCTTGCGAGGTGATTTGACGTCATGCGGCGTTTGACTAGCGGCAAATGATCCACAATACTTCGACGCCTTTTTTCTGGAAAGATCAGAGGCGTTCAATGCTTCTCGACGTTGATTTAACCCAAGTATTGCAAACGCACTGGTCTGCAGCTGAGCTTACGTATTTTCCACTTCATTTTTCTGGTTCCAATATGGCTTCAATGGCTTCAACTGGTTCAATCTTGACCTGAAATAGGAGGATGGACGCCACGTTGGCCAACCGCAATGTTGACTCCACTGGTGAGAGAGAGCACGTGCAAGTCATCCGCACGTCATCCACGTCTCCTCTACTACTCTGGAACAAAATATGAGGAATTTTTCGTCCAATCGTGCACAACTTTGCTATATTTGACCAATCCTGACGTGTTAGGAAGCAATCAACCAATCACGTTTAGACGTATCCAACGCACCAATCGCCGTGATGAAAGAATGACAGATCACAAAAATTTCTTCAAAAGATTGGACCATACTTTATCTCATATGTATTTATGATGACCAAATATAAAGATTTTTGTATTGTCGTTTAGGTCCAAAACTGGAGTTTTGAGATGTTTCGAAAATGTTTCAATTAATTGACGCATACACTATTTAAGCTTTACGCAAGCATTTTCTCGATCATGAACGTTAAATAGTGTAATTTCAAACGTTTTAAATGTTTGAAAAACGTGTTCGAAGCATTCAATTTCATTTCATTTGAAGTTTGTATTGCGTCATTTTTGCGTCAAAATGGCTGCGTCGATATTTTCTTTGCAAGATTCCAGTTTTTTTCTAGAGACACAATATAGTACTAGTATATAAAAACCTTGATCAATATCAAATGTTCTTTGTATGGATATTTGTATAGTATACTATGATCAATATCTAGCATATCATGATATATGTATACTATACAAATATCTATATTTTTTACAAATGTAGATAACATATCAATATTTGTATAGTATACAAAAGTCTTTACATAAAGCATCTACTCTGTTTTGTTGTTGCTCAAGAAAGAACTTCACGCAACAAAGATAGTTTCAGCTACTTCTATCATGAGCCATCTAATGAGACCCTGTGTACTGTTCATGCAATGAGCTGATGGCCGAAATTCACTGAAAATACTTATATTACGTCATCATCGTCATCATGGACAGTGAATAATTCCTTATATTTTGTTCCAGAGTAGTACCAAATTGGACCAAGCGACCAGCTGACTCATCAATGTGTCGAATGGATAGCGCATCCCTTTCCTGCGTTTTCCCTCGCTTTAGTGACAAAGGACAGCGAAATCTCAACGTCCTTCCTCACCATGCGTTGCATTTCTTTGCTGAAATGCATAACTAATGTCATTAAAGCAAGGGATTTCATATCAGAACTAAACATCCAACAGTGGGTAAAAAAAGCTTGCGTGTTAGAGAGAGAAACGAAGTTTCTTCCCTCCTTATTGTTCACTTCGCTCACATCCTTAACTACATATTTAACTACTAAATCTAAGATTACGACAATCTTAAACATCACATCTTAGTTTACAAGTGTTAACTAAAGATAAACACTGAAAAGGTAGTATTACAGTTTTATAGTTTTACAAATATTACCCCCTACCTTGAAATCTTTTGTTTTATAGTTTCATAGTTTTCAAAACTGTAAAACTACAAAACTCATTTTTTAGAGTTTACCTTACCACCATTTCTAACCCACTGAAATATCCCCTCTCATGTTGTGCACCAAAACTACAAAACTACAAAACTCATTTTTTAGAGTTTACCTTACCACCTTTTCTAACCCATTGAAATATCCCCCCTCTCATGTTGTGTACAGTACCAAAACTATAAAACCACAAAACAAAGTTTTCAGATGTAATTTACCAGGAAAACACAAAGAAACGCTCATCCGGATATACCCTTATCCTTACGGATCATATTTTTGAAAACATATGTTATCACAGTATGAATACTATCTTTTGGAGGTAGTCATTAAATATCACAGGTAAAGATGTATAGTAAATATCCGGATACATCTGCATTTATCCGGATTTCTTTAAATGAATTTCTATTTAAAGATAAGATTATATATTGTGAATTCGGCCCAATTTTGCCGAAACGAATCGATTGGAGGAATCATCCCCAAATCTCTCCTGCAGTATGATTGGTTAAAACACAATCAATTTCGTTTCGCGTGCGCTGTGTGAAGAACATCATCGTCGCCATGGAAGCCGCAGCGACAAGACAGCATGCTCACCCCAACACCGTATACCATTGCCTGTATGGTTTTTACCACCTTGGTTACTCGAAGCAGATCCTAGCCCACGTCTACAACAAGACGGAGCGCACCATTGCGAACTGGATTCGATCGTACGAACAAGACGGAGAATACCGACGCCACAGCCGACGACAAGGCCCCAAGTTCACCACTGCCCAGCGAACGTGGTTGTTTCACTTCTATCAAGATCACCCCCTCGCATATCTGGACGAAGCACAAGACGCGTTTCAACGAAAGCATGGCATAACGATCTCAAAGACATCTGTGTGGCAAATTGTCCACGACCTCGGGTTGACCTGGAAAGTATTGGAACGGCGGGCCATGCATGTCAAGGAGCGTGACATTTGCCGCTTCGCTGACGAGCTGAGCCACATCGACTGGTTGCACCAGAATGTGGTATTTCTTGACGAAGTGGCCTTCGATAATCGTGGTATGATCCGAAGGCGTGGGTACGCCATTCGTGGGAGGAAGGGTTGCGGTGAGAGGCGACTTCCAACGGAAGCTTCGCATCTCTATTTTGGCCTTCATTGGTGTCGGCGGGGTTATTGACTACTTCAACACCGAAGGCACTTTTGACAGAGCTGAGTTTACAAGGTGCTGCCAAGACTTTGTCTACTCCACGAAAGCGAGCGTACAACAGTACCCCGGTCGCAACTCCGTGTGGATTTTGGATGGTGCCACGATTCATCGACACCCTGAGATTGTACACTATTTGAGGAGCGTCGGTGTTGTCCCTATCTTCTTACCTGCGTATTGTCCGTTTTTTAATCCGATCGAGTTCCTCTTCGGCTATGTGAAGAAGGCATTCCAGCGTCACTACGTGGAAGGCAGCGATCCCGACTTGCTGCCGTTTGTTGTTCAAACGTTTCGGCGGTTTGAGCGATTCAGCATGGGGAAAGTGTTTGAAAACTGCGGGTGGATGAGACAAGGGTTTTTCAATCCTGAGGGTCCTCTGTGAAGACAAGTTCATTCAACCAGCAATCTGCCCCATGACGAGCTAGGATTTGTGGAACTTGAGCACAATGAATAAATACTGGTTTCCCCCGCAGTTCGAAACTGTATACTTTTAATAAGTTAAAACAAATTATAGTCTATAATTATTAATTTACACAGTCTAGAAAGCGTGCATTACAGTTCGGTGCAACAAGAGTTCAGCCAACAATTCTCATTATGAAGGTACTGGTGCGCCTACATTTAGAAAGTATAAGTATACTCAAAAATATGTTTCCTATATAATATAATATTTTGTATTATGTAATTTTTATCACCCGTTTCACAGTGGGGGGAAATCAGTATATGCAATAACGAACTTCCTACTCCTGCTCAACGCCTTGGTGCTCGGTATCATGGACATTCTCCATATGTGGCAATGGATCAATCACGGAATGAGCTGGGGGAGGAGGGATATCACGTATGAATGCTTCAACAACGGCCCTTCGTCCCGTCAGATTGCTCTCACATATGTCGAGGTATCGACGCAGTTGTTACAGATCAGCCATGGATGCAGCGACGCAATCGAGTGCCATGTTCGCTGATCTCGTGAGGTTTTCAACGTGTTGACTCAAATGTGAGGCAACAGGTTGAAAAAGCTGAGCAATATGAGGCGGTGGGTGGCATGTGATTGCTGCATCCCATGTTGAACGATTGAGATTCCTGGTAATGTGGTTGGCCCACATCCGCCACACCACCTGCTCGGCTTGGAATGACGCACCCCACTGAGTCTGAAGACTCGTGATCACATCTCGCAGCGATGCCTCCGCAGTGGCTCCAGATCAATCCGTTTGCAGAGGCTGGATGCATGCCACGTGAAACTCGTCAAGGTCTTGCTGTCGTCCCAGTGCTGCGCCATATATGTAAATCACCAGCGTGACCGTCTTGTCCTTCATCTTGACGAGCCATCCATTCCACTCATGCTCGGACTTGGACGCATCGACAACCTTCTTGTTGATCTTGAACTGCATTGAGCTTTTCCATTCGCCAAAGTCCATTTCTTGAAGTGACCACACGGCGTCGATCTTCACGGCCCGACCTTTCATATGGGGTTTGACCGCGTCCCAAAGTTTCGTCACAATGTCACTGAAAGAACGGCCACTTGCCACAAACGCGTCCAGGGACAGGCCAGATGAGTCTCGTTGGCCGACAGTTGATTTGACCAGGGGCTTCACAAGCAGTTGATATGGTTGGTCTTGTCGTCGCGGACCTTGGACAAGTCGTTGGGGTCGCGGTAGTGGTGTGTTGGCCGAATCGTGACTGGCCGGTGTCCGAACTCGCTGTGGGTACGGGGACACTCGATGTGGTCGAACGTTCTCTGGTTTCTGCGGTATGGTGTATGGCGATCTGCGCGGGGGGGGCATGCTCATGTGGGGACTGCAACGGCGTAACCATGCCAGTACTGTCTTCCATTGCGAGATCTGCCATTTTGCGATTGACCGTGACGTGGAGCCCTACTCATGATATCTTATACGAAATATATTTGTTTTTAAAGGGAGTTCGATTGCAGCACGGTTTCGAAATCTCGATTCAACGAACCGTGCTCGGAAAATTCGAACCGAACTCACAATAATATATATAAATAAATATATTGTAATATAGAATGTCCGATATTGAATTTGAAAATTTGAAAAATGAATATTTAAAAAAAGTAAGTCAGATTGTACTAAAGGAACACGAAACGTCATAATATTCACCGAAGAATCTGAAGATGAAGTATTAAAAATTATTCATTCAACAGCAAATAGTGGTCAACGAATCATTATTGAAAAACAGACATCAGTAATAAATAATATCAATGTAATTAAACTAAAATTGAAATCTGTGATCAATGAAGATATCTTAAAAAAACATTTTCAATATGTAATTGTTCATGGAGGATTTTTAAAAGAAGATTATATTATAGATAAAAATAACGATGATAGAATGACACAATATTATAAAAAAATATGCAATGATAATAATATTAACCTCAACGAATTTTATAGTTTATCTAAAAGAGAATTTTTCCAAAAATATAGAAAAATAACATTAACAGATAAAGCTATTGAAGCTGTTAATGATTATCACGATTTAAAATGAAATGAAGATATCAAGAGAGAATACGATAACATTATTTTTAAACCATTTCAACAGACTGTATTAAATATTTTGAAGACTAAACCACATAGAAGAAATATATATATATAGTAGAAGATACAATTGGAAATATTGGAAAAAGCTTTTTATGCATATATATAAATGCAATACATGATATTTTACTTGTTGAAGGTAAAACTGATAATATTTACTATTTACTATCTGAAATGGTAAAAGAAGGTATTGACCCAGAAGCATGTATTTTAGACATTCCGAGAGAAAGTCAAAATTATTTACAATATTCAACAATTGAAAAATTAAAACATGGTTTAGTCAACTGTGGTAAATGTAAAAGTGTAAAAATGAATATTAAATCACTTCATATATTTATATTTACAAATTTTATAGTATCAACCGAGAATTGGACAAAAGATAGAATTAAATACATTATTCCTATTTCTGGCATTATTACCAACATGGATGGAAATATTGAGGATATTCATGGTAACGAAATATCTTCAAATGAATATGAAGAAATATTATTGTCCGACGACGAGGAAATAGATTATAAAACAAAATACAATGAATTAAAAATTGAAATTGAAAAATTAAAAGCACAACTAAAACAAAAAAATTAAAAATAATAATTAGTTGAAAATGTCATGTGGTCTAAATAACTATATTTTAATTTTTTATTTTTGTTCTAATAAAAAGAAATGATTTTTAGTTTTAATATGATAACTTTTAGATGTACGATTAATTTTCATACCACAATCACAAATAATATGAACTACTTTACCTAATTTATCTTTATTTTTTTGATAATATGCTTTCATGTATTTCGATGAATTAGTAACCATTTTTACTAAGTATATATAAATAGATAGTAATCTTATGTTTAAATTAAAATTTAAAGTTAAACTCATTCATAATCTGAATCCTAATACGTTAATTCAGTTATAGTTGTTTTTGGTTTTGGTCTCGTATAAGAAGGGATTAAATATTGTGCTTCATTCATCTTTATACAGAGAATACTCGAACATTCAACGAAGGACTCATGATGAAGTTTTCTAAAGTTTATACATTCTTTTGTATGTGGATACCAACCAGTAGTATAATCTTTAAAACAGTGTGTACTACAAAAATCTTCATGTTTTTTTGCTATATCATGGCATTTGTTAATAAAGTCTTCATATTTTTCTTATTTTTTCCATCATCACTTTGACTCATTATATTATATAAGAAACATATTTTTAATTAATACTAATAATATCCGGATGGTTAGTGGTAGGATGACCAGTGCCTTTTGCGTGATTTTTTATACCTTTACCAGCAGCAGGTTGAGCAGGAAAATATTCTGGTCCACCACCGTGAGTAAACATAGCTTTCTTTGGTTTAAGACCGTATCCAGTAGCTGTTCTAATACCATCTCGAATATTATCAATAGTCTTTGCTGAATCAGGGAATATTTCCTTTGCTACACCTTGTAAGCCACTTAAGACAGGAGAAGCAATAGACTTAAGAACGTCCCAAAAACCTTTGCCATTTGCCATTTCATGATGAGTAAATGAAGTCGACAACCTTTTTAATGGTGATGTGAATGTAATAATTTTTTATAATTTTCTGGATGAGCATGAATTATTTGATGACCATTAACATTAATTTGTGAATGACATAATTGAATGGGATGTCCATTTTTAGCTTTAGAAACTTGAGCTTTACTTAAATGTACATGTACTGGAATATGACCGTCTGCGTGTTTATGTTGATGTGGCATTATATATTAAATCTTCGATATTATATTAAATCTAACAAAAAATACATAATTTAATTAAATAATTAGGGTTAATTAATATTAGAACTTAATACGCTTTTTAGGTTTAGACTTTATCATTAAATTAGCCAATTAATGTTTAAGCTCAGTAATATTACCTCCTCCGTGCTTAATATGATGTATTAGGTGATTAATACTACCTCCAACATGTCCATGTCGAATGACATGTCCATTTGTTTTTAAAATGTTACCAATTGTTTTTAAAATTTGCATTATGTATATAAATGAAAATATAATATTATATATATTTATTTATTATTAGAAGCTGCATTATTAGTCTCAATTAATAAGTTTATAGTTAGATTCACATCAATTATTGGTAAATTTTGATATGATTGGTCATAAAATTGTACTGTAAAACTTGGGAAATTACCAGATAAAATTGGTAACCAAACGAATTCCTGAGGAGTATACAGTATATTTGTAGCGTATGCTGATGTTAAACGTATATTACAAACAATATTTGTCGGATTTGCATAAATATTTTTAACTGAACTACAACCTACATACAGACGTCCTTCAAAATAGTGATAACATCCAAAACTAATATTTCTGAAAATTTATATTTTTTGGACAAAAATCAATATATACGTTTTAAGAGTTTGAAAGCGATGGTTGTCATTCAGTGTCAGCCATGCAAGCTCAAGCGAAACCGAGGCGACTGCGTCTTAGCAAGGAAGAAAAACAAGCCATTAGGCTCCATTACATAGCCAACGGCCACATGACGCAACACCGTTTGGCTAAATGGGCCATGGAGACCTTTGGACTGCCATGCCCACCAGCCCAATCGACAATCGTGACGATTCTTAAGACTCCACCGCCAGCTGACCTTGCGCCAAATCGTCTGTCGAGCCACAAGGGTTTCTACCCTGAAGTTGAGGCCGAACTTATGGAGTGGATATCCAAAGCCGAAAGCTTCGAAGTTCCTGTCATTACAGGAGAAATGCTGCGATTCAAGGCTGACCAAATTCGGTCGAGAATCCTGGCAAGTCGCACCCCAAGTGCATGTCAAGACCAACGACTGGCCAGCGCACAGTTCTCCAAAGGATGGTTGTACCGATTCCAACAGCGGCATGGTTTGAAGATGCGGCATCTTCATGGAGAAGCCGCCTCTACAAATGATGCAGTTGTTGAAGCTGGTCGACAGAGCTTGCAAGAAGTGACGATGAATTACTCCAAGGAGAACATATTAAACATGGATGAAACTGCCTATTTCTATTGCTCTGCTCCAAAGAAGACAATATCAACGCGAAGAATTCGTGGTCGCAAAGAAGTGAAGAAACGCATAACGGTGGCAATAACAAGCGACGCTGCTGGAACGACAAGACCACCGCTTCTTTTTATTGGCCAAGCTCGACGCCCAAGGTGGTTTTCGCGGGAGACTTGCATCGACATCTCTTCAAGCTACGCGAACTCGAAGAAAGGATGGATGACCGGTGAAGTTTTTCTGCTTGGGTCAAGTCGTTGAATGAAGAAATGAAGCGACAAGGAATACATGTACTCCTTCTGCTGGACAACGTATCGTCACATAGATGTGACGAAGCTCTGTCAAATGTTTGCGTTGAAATGCTTCCGCCAAACACCACAACCCACCTACAACCACAAGATGCTGGGATCATCCAGTCTTTCAAGTCGAAAATTGCACAACTGAAGACAAAATATGCTGTCACAAATTCGACGAGCTGTTGCAACGTGAAAATGAAATTGGGGACGACGAAATGAAACTGGCCATCGAAAAAATTCATCACGTTGACGTTTTGACTGCAATGGAGTGGGCGAGCGCTGCTTGGCAGCATGTTACTATAGGACGATCTCAAATTGCTGGAAGCACACTCGTATTTTAGATGAGGAAATGTATGAATTGGTAGATAAGTTTGTTGAATGTAAGATTCGTTAAGCATTGTTGTTTATACTTGATTTTTGTAAATTGGGGGATGTCCAGTCGCAAGGATGTACTTGGTTTTTGTATGAGTCGGGTTAGGGTTGCTTCCAAGCAGAGAGCAGTTTTATTTCACACCTTTCAAATGTCAGACTCTGGCCGATATGTTCAGTTCTGTGAAATACAGTTACTATGAAAACTTATATTTTGTATTGTGAAATTTTATATCACTATTTTGAAGGACGTCTGTAAATACTTTGTACTGGTGTAATTTGAGGAACAAGAGAAGATGTTGTGCTAACAGTAGTTGAACTACTGTTTGACGCAGGAAAAGTGGTATTTGAAGCAAAACCAATAAGACTACCAAAATTATTATTTAAAGTAACTAATTGTGGGACGAGATTACCAGCTGTACTAAAACTACCAACTCCAGCTGCGCCCCAAGTTCCTGTAGCACCGTAAGAGTACCCTCTTTAGAGTACCCTCAGGAAGAATAGTAGAAACAACGTAACAATTCAGTTGAGCATTATTAAGTTGAGTATTAGCAACAATTTCCAAGTAATACACATTTTGAGAACTTCCATTGACTAAATAATATCCTGCTGCAATCATTTGACTTTGAAGATATGAATTTAGCTGAGATACAGTGTAAAACCCATTAGGAATTGTTAAATTTAAAGTAGCTGTTGTATTACTACCAGCAATTCTTGCAGGGAAAATTAATTGTAAAGCAGCATTATTGTAAACAGTACCATTAACATTTAACCAACTATAAGGAATAATAATAGATTGGACAGCAACGCGAGAATTCTTAAAATTAACACTACCTGAAGGAAACGAGTAATTAAACGTGTTTGTTTGAGTCGTTGATACATTGCTTGAATTCAATGTTATTAAACTTGAGCCAGACATATTTATTTATTTTATTTATATAATAAAAAATATTTTAAAATATTTTTTTTAAAATTATTATATTCTTCTTCATCAATTATACTTAATTTTTGCATTTCATCTAAGACATTACTTAATTCAATTAATAAATCATTACTGTCATTATTTATAAGTAATTCATCTTTTAAAACATTAAAACGGTGTATTAACTTTGATTTATAATAACCTGTTTTATTATATTCAGCCTGTTGTTGTCTTAAACGTTCTCTTTCTTATTTCTCCAACGATTATTATATTCTCGAATTTTATCTTTATTAGCTAATGCCCAAGATCTTCTTCTTTCTTTAAATCTATCATTGTTAACTTGACTATATGTATGTATATTTAAATCACTCATAATTAAACCATATATACACAAAGATAAATTATATAAATAATATTTATCTTCTATTGCAATAAGTATGTCCAACTATACCTCTACCTACTGTTCGTTTTAACGTGTTATGATGCATTTTATGAATTCCATGCCCGGATAAAGGCATCTCTGGTATATCTGATATATTACATTGTTTTGCCTTAAATAAAGGACTATTTTTTAGTTGATCTATTACATTTGATCTTGTTGCATTAGATTTATTTTCATCTTTTGGTTTTCTACCGCGTTTTGTGTGGGGCCCCAGATGGTGCTATACCATAAGGTGCATCCATAGGTTGAACTACAGGAATAGCAGTTTTTCTTCTAATTCAGAAGAAGAATTAGCAATATTTAGCATTCTTTGTTTATATTTATCCCACAAATCAAATAAAAAATTACTATCCATACCTTTACTATCTTTTACTTTAAATAAGAAATCAGAACTCAATCTGTAAAATGCAATGAGATCATTTGAATTACTTAGCTTAGCTATAAAATTTGATGTTTGGTCTTTTAATATTGGTGATAAAGCATTTGTTAAGTAATATCTTATTTGATTTTCATCTGGATTTGGAGGTAGTTCATCAAAAGTTGGTTTAATCCTTGCTCTTACTTCTGAATGATATTTATCTTTTATAGGTTTTTCTTTTTTTAATAAAGATAATTTTTGCTGAATTTCATTATTAATTAAATCGGTTCTGAATATTTTATAAGCCATTATGTATATATTATAGCAAAAAAATAAAATATTGATTTTATTAATAGAAATATTATACTATGAAACGTTTCTATAATCTATATAGTTCGTTCAACGTTGCCAGTTAAAATATCGATAGAACACTTCTTGTAATAGCAAATAAAGCAATATAAATCTACCGCCACGCCGGTATTATTTATCCCAGAGACGACAACCGATTGATAAGTCCCGTCTGCAGATTCATTGCGACGTGATAAATCAGCAATCATATTCGGACTGAAGGCCCACTCATTTAATCCTATTAATCCACTACTAATTTCTCGGGATAAGCCACCATTTAAACTTAATTTTTGAACTTCATCAGCCCCTGTGTCATAATTGTAATTTTGATTAAGATTAAATATATTTTGGCCAGATACTTGACAGTTAAAGTTTTGAAATGCTAACATACCACCAGGCATTGTAGTAGAAGGAGCTGTATCAAAACAAGATTGCCATTGCGATCCAGTAAAAGTGCTAAATAAACCAGTAGAACCATTTTGGAAAGGTAAAATAATAAGAGCTTCAACGTTAGGTAGAGCTGTAGTTAAAACTTGGCTGTAGGAAGCTCCATTAGCAATATTAGTTATTGGTTGTTGATACCAATCTAAATAACGTATTTTTTGTGTTCGATAACTTAATAAGCGCTCTTCATAAGTCGGATTAATCTTATAAGATGGTACATATATACGACAATTAGGAAGAGCAGCAAATCCTTTTTGAGCTGTAGTTGTTGCTACTCTCGTAACAGTTGAAGTTTGGATTGTAGTAGTTATACTAATAGTACCAGCAGTAGTAGTTGATGTGATTGGTGAAATATAAGGAGAATTTAACATAACAGGATTAGTATTACCTGCGGTCGCGGTATAAGAAGTCATTTTAAGTTTAGCATTAGTAGCTGTAGTATCAGTAGTAAATGTTGTTACTCAAGCATTAAAATTAATAACTAAACGAATTTGGGAGCCTTTTATTAAAGGTATCTTAGCAAAATAATCACTTAAACGACGTAAAGGAAGGATTTCCATTCTTCTTGATTTTGACCAGAAATTGTTTGATCAACTTGATAACGATCTGCAATATTAAAACTCATTTTTTTCTAAATTATATATATTATATTAAACGATGGATAATATTAAAATAAATAAAATATTAAATAATGGATCGTCATCTGAAGATGACCTCTTGTTTTTAGCAAAAAATAAATATTAAAATTAATTACGTTGGTAGTATTTATAATTTGCATAGTTTTCGCCCAGGTAACTATATATTATTATTATCACCAAATAAACATGTGCTTAACGGGCACTGGGTAGGATTAATTGTTGGTAAAGCAAAGACTTATTATTTTGATAGTTATGGGGTTGGTCCACCGAGAATATTAACAGATAATCTAAATAACATATATTACAATACTCGTCAGATTCAAGATTTAAAATCTGCGCACTGCGGTTTGTACGTGATTGATTTTTTACATAACAAAAATTTAAAGCATTTTCATATTTATAACTGAAACTTTAATTTGAGTTTAACTAATTTAAGTTGCTCTTGCAAATCTTTTATTTTTTCATTACTTTGTTGTAAACATTTTGTTAATATTGGTATCATATCTAATAAATTTACTACTAATCTTGTATTTTTTCTAGTAAAATATTTTCTTTTCCGTCACATGGTATTTCGCATTCATCTAAATTATCATTTTCATCTACGGTAAATCCAACCAGACTATCAAAACCATATTTAACTAATTCTTGAGCACTAAATCCAAAATGTGTTTTATTATTTTCGATCGATTTGTATTTAAAGCTGATTGGATTAATATTTGTAATAAATTTTTCACATAAATCATTATCTAAAATATTAATATCTGCTGCATGTGTGATAAATCAATGATAATTTTACACTGTATGTGATACGGAATTAATCACACTTGACAATAATCTGGATGGATCAACTTTTGGTTTGACTTGGACTTTGTATACCATAGACTAGGCCGATCAGATTCTTGCCAAGTGTGATTGAAATCTGATCACAAGTTTTCTAGCCGCATCATTGGTTAAAAGTGATCCATGAAATCGAATTGGTTGGGCAATTTTGTCTGACGAAGAGGCGGATAGCATTCTGAAACATGACTCGTGGCCGCAAACGCACAACCAACGAGCAGGACTGCGGTGGCGATAGTGCCGAGCTTGCAGCGCAAAAGCTCAAGAGCAGGAGAACGAATGTCTCCACAAAACAAACTTACAATTCCAAAATCAATGTTCTAGTTGACTGGCTTACAGTAAACGATCGATCTGCGCTCGATCTTGAGACGAACAAGATCATCATACCCATTCCAACACCAACCGTGCTTCGATTCTTTGGTTCTATTTGCCGTTCGGCAACTTTACTCAGTGAATTGCCTTCCGATTTTGATTCAGTCATTGAGCCACCCCTCTCGTCTTCATGTGTCAAAGGATATAGAAGTGCAATTGTTGATCTTTATCGAGATAGGTCGTAAAGCTTGATCCACTGCTTGACACTGAGCTAAAAACTATGCTTGATGGCTATGAGAAGACAATTAATGATTTGAAAAAGCGTGGTTTGATGAAAATTGCTGTAGGAAAACGGCATCTAAAGTTCCTTGGTTACTCTTTTCTTGCAAAAAAGTTGATGATGCAGGTCCCAGAACACAAAGGTCAATGCTGGACAACTACTCATTTTTCTTGGCCATATTTTGTTCTGATGTGGAATTTGATGAGTCGATCCGACTCAATTGACTCAATCATGCTCCAGCATATTGATTGGCAAGATGATGCTTTGATTATCGAAGAACAAGGGCATAAAGGAGATCAATCGGGTGCTGATAAATACGGCAAACATGTGTATGCTAATCCTTATGAACCTCATCTATGTCCAATTCTATCTCTAGCAGTCCTTTTGTTCACGTTTCCTTCTCGAACCAAGCTTGATCAACAACTCTTTTATGGCACTGACAGCAAAAATCGATTTGGCAAAATTCTCCGTCGTGTGCTTGATTCTATGAGCAGCAGCGATACACAATTTTTAGGGTGTCCTGCTGTTGACATTCGTGCGCATAGTTTAAGGAAAGGTAGTAGTACGTATGCTCTGAGCCATTGCAATGGACCGAATCCTGTTTCAGTGTTTATTCGAATGGGCCAAAGCCTTGGTAAATTAAAAGACCGATATATCCATTTTGGAGAGGGAGCCGATCAACTTTGTGGGCGAATGATCTCTGGATTGCCCTTTATCGATGACAAATTTGGTGTTCTAGCGCCACACTTCCCACCCTCGATTTTGTGTCGTTTGGATGACAATTTTTGGAGCGAAATCGTTCCAGGTTTTTTAAATTATCCTCCTGGTGTTCAAAGCGCTTTTCCCTTTCTCCTTGCGTCAATATTTTACCATGAAAGCTTTTTGCGATCTAATCTAGCTGCATCTCATCCCATTTTCAATTCGAGAATCTTTACTCATAATCGTCATATAAACTTGATGCGTGGAACATGCCAATTATTCATTGGAATTTCTTCTAGTTCTGGGCTGCGAGCTACTGGGATTCCACCACATTTGGCTCTGTCAAGAAAAATCAGTCTCTTATGCAACGAATTGGATGATATCAAGGCAAATATAAAGTCGTTCTATTCTAGAATAAACGAGGAATTGCCAACACGGATTGCCACTGCAGTGGTTGACGACATAAAGCAAAATTTTGTTGTTGATGGTATAGCCCCTGTCACTGTCCGTGATATTGACTCTCGAATTGGTGGTTTGAAAGAGTTTCTAGTCAACGAGATTAAAGGATATCAATTACACAACGACTCACCTCAAAGTCAAAATCAAAACGAGGGCCAAAATACGAGTTTAAACTCTAGTTGGCAATCTTGGGATTGGGGTGATGGTTTAATTTGTCACTCGGTACCAAGAGACTGGGAATTTCCTACTCTTACAACGGTGAAAATTTTTTGGGAGCTCTGGCATTACGGTGATAAAGATGCTCGAATTCGTCCATACAAGAAATTGAGCAGGAAATTTGACATCAAGCCCACTCAACGAATGCGATATTGTCGTGCTGCAAACGTCATTCAATTTATTGATAGGCACATCGTTCTACCACAAGACATATCGGATGTTTCGTCTCTACAGATTTCTGACAGTGACGAAGTATTTGATAGTGCTTACAATGTGGCAATCGGTCTCGTTTATGGGTCCAAACCTCCAGGGAGAACCGTGGAGATATCGTACGGCAGGTTCTACAACTTGCTATGTCGCTATAATAACAAATAGTCATGCATTCAATTTAATCATCGCAATGTTTACCAACTTGTGCGTTGACGGCCTTACTCTTGACTTGGGAAATTGCAATTTTGATGTCTGTAACTTGTTTTTGCTACAATAATGAATAGTCATGCATTCAATGTTCATCATATTGTTTGTACCCATGATATACGTCCACGTCTTCATCGCAATGCTCTCCTCGACGGCTTCATCGCATGTGTCCTTCCTTGCCTTGTGAAATTCCAAGATGACGTCAGCTGGAATACAGAATACAGCTGAAAAACATCCAATCACAAATTGTCCTTTCTGTGTGATATGTGCGGTATCACACATTGCGTCATTATATATATTATTTTTTAATCTCACATCACTTAATACATCTATCTCACCAGAATCACACATAATACCTGATGAGCATCTAATTGAAAAATTTCTGTTGGTAATAACTTTCGTTTATATTTAGGTAATAATGCTGCAGACATACAGATATGTTTATTTAATCAAAATGTAGCCGTACCTGTACCTGCTCCCGATAACCACCCAAATGCAGAAGCTGTTGTTTGAGCTCCTGTACCAGATACATGTAAAGGACAAGATGGATTTGTTGTACCTCAACCTACAAAACCATTACTACTTTTAATATATAAATTATTATTATTAAATCCTATATCTCGATATGTACTAGCCGAATAATCATATGCAAATACACTACCTGGACCACCTGCATAATGTAGGTGAACACCAGATCCATATGAAGATAAATCAGTAGTATCAAGACAAAATGCATGAACTCCTGCACCAGCAAACATATTTAATTTACTAACAACATTACCATTTCCTTGAATATTAAATATATTTGTTCCTAACGCAGTAGGAGTTCCTACTCCAGTAGATGAATTATAGTAACATCTATGTCCATTAACACCAGCAGAAAGATATTGAATACAAGAATTATTAGCTCCAAAACCATATGAAGGTGATAAATTATTTTTATTAAATAAACATATCTGTATGTCTGCAGCATTATTACCTAAATATAAACGAAAGTTATTACCAACAGAAACTGGACAGAAATTGCCACTTAGACTTAATCTTGGTACTGTATTTTGTCCAGCTGAAGACCAAGTTGAATCAAACCAATATTGTAAATATGTTGGTGTTCCTAATGGGTTATTTGTTGTTAAACTAAATGAACCATCAGATAAAGATGACATATAAACATAACCATTAGCATTATTAACTAATGATAACTGTGTTCCATTTGCTTGAATATTTACTCGCGATGGAACAACTGGAGGAGAATTTATATTAACGGTTCCTAATAAACTTGCAGTAGTCCCAGCAAATGTAGCACAAATTGTTTCAGTTGCTGCACTATTTAAATTACCAATCATAACACCACCATTTCCATAAAGTACTGGTCCATCAACTTTATATGTAGAACTATTACCAAAACCATTAGAAGTATTCCAATTAGCATTACTATTTCCAGAATACATTAATCCATGATTAGTATCACCTGCATTTTGATTTCTAAAATAAATTGCTTGATCATTTAAACATATTGATTGAGTACTTACTGAATGACTTGTAGCACCACTATTAGCAGTATTACAATTATAAAAACTATTATTTAATATTGCTTTATCTATATATAAACCTCCTGCTATTTGAAATGCATTAGAAATTGATGTAGTTGATACTGAAGTATTATACCAATTTATAACTCCAGCTGGTGTAATACTCATATTAAATCCACCATTATACCAATATAAACAATTACCAGTAGCTGTTCCTGAACCATTTGAAGAACCTCTTACTCCAGTTTCCCATGTTGTACCATCACTAATATAATTAATAACTCCTAATTGTGAACTTGTACAAGTAATATTAATTACAGGAGCAACTGAAGCATTTGATAAACTTATATTTGTTCCTATATATTTATAACAACTTATCACTGATGTTGAGCCAGCAATACTTACTAAATTATTAGTTGATGATGTTAAAGAACTAATAGTCATTACATCAACAAATGATCCTCCGATTACTGAAGATAATGTTAAACTACCTTGATGAACACCTGCAGTTGATAATTGACAAGTGGAATATATACGTCCATATGATAAAGTAGTACCTGATGCATTAGGTCCATTAAATGTCATACCAATACCAAATGAATTAGCAGTTGGTGTTCCAGAACTTAATAAATGTGATACAATTAATGGATAAACTGTAGTAGCAATACCACTATAAGTAATTGTAGCTGTTAATGTTGATCCAGATGTTATTATTCCAGTAGGATGCTGCTGAAATTGTAGAACCTACAGTTAAATTAGTTTCAACATATAATTGTTTTGCAATAGCTACTCCTCCAGCAGTACAAATGCTTCCACCATTAGTAGAACTACTTGCATCTGTTGCATTGCTAATACTTAATCCACCAGACAATTGTATAGCTCCATTTGAGTTATTCGTTGCTGCAGTTGCATTTGTTAATGTTAATATTCCAGAAGCACTAAACGCATTTACTAAACTTACATTATATCCATTCATTGTAATACTACCTGCCATTGATAAACCAGTTAGTGAACCAACTGAAGTTATATTAGGTTGAGATGCTGTTTGTAAAGTTCCGGTTAAATTAGTTGCTGTTAAATTTCTAATTCCACTTATATCTTTATTTACATCTAATACTAATGCTGACGAAGCATAAGCATTTCCAGCACTTGATACTCCAGATAAATAATTTAATTGAGTTGTATGATGCTGTTACTTGAACAGCATTAATATATAAACTTGATGTTGGTATATTTAAGCTTCCAGCTAATGTTAATGCTGAACCTGCATTAATTAATGTAATATTTCCTGATGATATCAAATTTCCAGACATATTTATATTTATAGCATTTAATCCTCCAATAAGTATCCCTCCAGATAAAGGAAGATAATTCGCTTGTAGATAAGCAAGTGTTACATTTGATGTCGAAGATATATACTGAATACTGTCAAATTTAGGCCATGGTTTTCCATCAGGAAGTGGTTGATTATGTATTGACATTTTAATTTTATATTTTTAAATATATATAATATAATATATATAATTTCTGTTACAATAATGCAGAATCATTATGCAAAGATTGAAGTCAAATATAAAGTTAAATCTTATAATCCAAATAAAGGAAAAACACATGAATTTGATGTGCCTGCACGGATCCTTATAGTTGGGAGCAGTGGGTGTGGCAAGACGAACAATCTCATGAATTTATTAAAAGTAGCATTCAATGGAACTTTCACATATTTGTATCTGGTTTGTAAATCAGCAGATGAACCATTATATAAGAGAATGATTGATAAACTCGGTGATAACTTGACATTATTTGAGGGTGGTATAGTACCAAGACTTCAAGATTTACCAAAAAATGATGAACAATGCATTATTTTTGACGATTTGTTAAACTCCGAGAAAAGTGTTAATAAAGAAATCGAAGAGTTTTTCAAAATGGGACGTAAGAAAGGTTTTACATCAATATATCTAAGCCAATCATACTATAAAACTCCTAAATTCATAAGAGACAATCTTACAAATGTAATTATCAAAAAAATAACTTCTAACAGAGAGTTGAAATGTATTTTACGAGACTATCCATTAGGCGAAATAACGATAGAACAATTAAAAAAATGTATACTGAATGTACGCATAAATTTGAAAACGTCATGATGATTGATCTATTACAAGGACATGTGTATTTTAATTTTCTAAAGAGGATTGGATAATATATTTATTAAAAAATTATATATCATATAATATAACCATGGTTAACGAACGTTTTATTTGGTGGAGACGACTGAAAGCTCTGTGTCACCCAAGCAAACCAGATATTCCATTCTTCACGTCAGCTGTCGATATAAAAAAAGAGCATGACAGAATTATAAATGCTAATAAACCAAAGCGAAAATACGAAAAAAGTAGAAATCAACAAATGAAAGAAGCTGGATTGTTTTTTTCAACGCTAATAATGTGTTTGATACTGTAAGATATTTATATCTTTAGGTAATTTTTTATTTAATAAGGTTTTAATTTCTCTTCTATTTCTTAAGTATTGATTAAAATTTAGATTGTTTCCATTCCTTGTATATTATTATATTATGATCATATAAATCTATATCTAACTTGAACGTATTCTCAAAAGCAGTTCTGTTTATACTTATATTCCTTAAATACTGTCTGTATCTATCTGTTCTTGCAATCAAATCACAAGGAATATTGTGATAGTCATAATTTAGGATTAGTTCCGCAACTGATGCATCAGAAAAATCATTTAAATTAAAATTTAACGTAATCCATAGAATTTCTTTTTGGATCATACAATGTTAATGAATAATCAAATGCATCGTTAGGTTTAGCACTTCTTAATGATTCAATGTAATTAAAATATTTCGTGTGAAGATCATTTTCATCATTCATAATTATTATATTTTATTTTATATATTATCATGAATAAATTATTAAAAAAAATTAAATATCGATGAAACTTATACAAAAAATGTAAAATCTAAATTTGATTCTGTAAAGCAAAATACATTTCCTCAAAAAGGATATAACTATATGGCAGATCTCTTATTTTTACCTAAAACAAGACAAAAGTATTTATATTTGTTAACAATGGTTGATATCTGGAGTAATAATGTAGATTTTGAACCTTTAAAAGAAAAAAGGCTGTATTAGCAGCTATAAAAAAAATATTTAAACGTGGGATATTACCACAACCACAGGCTTCGATTAGAACAGATAATGGAACAGAATTTAAAGATGTATTTCATAAATGGTTGTATGATCATAATATATTTCATAGATTCGGTGAGCCTTTTAGGCATCAACAGATGGCTAACGTTGAACGATTAAATTATGAATTAGGTAAAATATTTAATGGATATATGAATAAAGTGGAGTTAGAAACATGTGAAGTATATAGAGAATGGACTGATATATTAGATTTTGTTAGAAAAGAATTAAACAAAGAACGAAAAATCAAACCAGATGAAGATCCATTTAATTATAAATTCCCTGATGTTCAAACAGATTCTAAATACAAAGTTGGCGATGTTGTTTATTATCGATCTGAAATACCTTTATCAGCACTAGGTTATAAACAAAACACACATAGTTTTAGAGTTGGTGATTACAGATTTAATATATATGATCCTAGAAAAGTTAAACAAATATTATATTATCCTAATAATGTAAGATACTTGTTAGATGGCAAAATGCATGTCAGTTATGCTGAATCTGAGCTAAAGCCAGCAAGTAATGCTAAATATATAATTAAGAAAATTTTAGACAAAAAAATTGAAAAGAAATAAAATATATTATTTAATTTGGTGGAAGAATTACCCTAAAGATAGAAGTACTTGGGAACCTAAAAGCAATTTGATAAAGAATGGATTGAAACAATTAATTGATGAATTTGAATATGGTAATAAGAGGCTAAAGCTTAAGTAAACTGTTTCCTTTAATTTCAAAATTTTCATCAGATTTATCATCTTCTCTTATAAATTTGTATTCATCGATTTCTAAAGAGATATCATAAGTAATGCTGTCAGTTTGTATACGAATAACATTATCAATATTTTTAATGCAATTATTGCCATTATATTCCGAGCATATGAAGTTAAAAATAGTTTTAATCTTAATTGGAATTTATAAATTGGCATTGTCAAATCTATAAGGTAATATAGCTCTCTATTGTCCCCCTTCATTTCGTATTTTTTCAAGTAATATTTATTTTTTTCAACGTCTAATTCTTTTCCGTAATCAATATTTTCTATCTCATCTTCCGTTTTAATAATAGTGTCCTTAGCTTGTAATTCACCCCATGCTGAAGACGCCATTCGTTTCAGAATTTTATTTTTTGGAAACTCAGTTCTAAGGTTTTTCAATATTTTGTACCATTGACTAAATACTTTTGATGACTTAATAATTTTTGTATTATCTTTATATTTTAAACATTTATTACTTAACAAGGTTAATTCAATATTCCCATTATGGTGCTTGTTGTATATATTCATAATGAAATTTAAGCTAAAGTGTGTATAATAACTAACTTTACTGAATGAAAATATTGTATTAAATCTTTCATCATTTGATTTAACTTCGACGTGATAAATTCCATAACTAAATCCACATATTGGTATTTTGAAAATATTACATATTTCACCTTTTGAAGCTGGAAATTCGAAATATTCACTTCCCATTATACTAGGGTAAAACATTTTTTTATCATAAGTTGTTACTGTATCGTATATACCTTCTTGGTGATATATTAATCCTCCATTATTCTATTTATCATAATATACCTCTTCATATAATTCTATATTCTCAAAATTCTTGTAACATTGTGATATAAATATTTTCATAAATCTTGTAATGCTACTCGAATGAGTTCTATAAAAGGTATTACCATCCGTTAGTTTAAAACTATTATCAAAATAATCCAATGGCTTCTTCAATAAAATTGAACTTATAATCTCATTTCTCCACGTGATAATATCCTCTGCAAATTTCTTTAATCCTTCATTGTTAGCTTCATATCCTTTCATTACTTCAAATGAATTTATATTAATTTTATGTTTAGATATTGTGTCTCTAGAAAAAAACTGGAATCTTGCAAAGAAAATATCGACGCAGCCATTTTGACGCAAAAATGACGCAATACAAACTTCAAATGAAATGAAATTGAATGCTTCGAACATGTTTTTCAAACATTTGAAACGTTTGAAGTTACACTATTTAACGTTCATGATCTAGAAAATGCTTGCGTAAACCTTAAATAGTATATGCGTCAATTAATTGAAACATTTTCGAAACATCTCAAAACTCCAGTTTTGGACCCAAACGACAATACTATTTTATATTCTTTTGTTTCATAATTATATGTATTAAATGTATTATCTTTCTTTTTATACCAAGTAATAAAATTTGGAAGCATTATTATATATACTGTATATATGTATACTATCTAACCTTTAAATTGAAATTCAAATTAATTATTTTGTAAACAATACATATTGCACTTCGTAAAATTCACAAAATTTTGTATTATCTTGAACTTTGTCTTTGAAATAGTCACCTTCAAATTCAGACATATCATTGATATAGGAGTCTAATGATTTTAAAGTAACAAATCCAATATTTGATAACGCTCGAATATATATATTATTGTCAGTTTTAATATTATATCTATCAATTAATATCAGTCCATATTTCTTAATTTGATTTAACATTATTGGTGTTTTATCTTTCTTATTTATTTTTATTTTAACTTTATTCTTATCAACTTCCTTATTAATTTTAAACTAGGGTGAGGCCAGGGCTACGCCCCTGGGTGGAGCGTTTTGCTTTGGAAATAACAAAGATTTGCTCACACACATGAAACGTTTGAAGCCATACTATGAATTTTGAATTTGATTCAGGCCCAGTTCGAAGTAAAAAAATAAGTTAACGCCGAGCATTCTGATTGGCTACTGTTGACTGACGAATATTTTTTTCGTCAGGAGATAAATCATGTCCTGACCAAAAAACCGTCGACTCGTACCGAAAGAAAAATAAATTATCCAATCAGAGATCATATTATTTTGAAACTAAGGATACGGCATTTACTTCGCACTCCTTATTCACTTCTTTCTTATTTTACTTCGAATTGGCCTCAATAGTTTCCCTGTTTTGTTGTGCAAAAATGCCAATACTTGCACAGATAACACGAACGACTTATCAGTGATAATACAGACGCTCGAGGTACCCAGTCCTATTCACGGCGCATTTGACGGCAAGTCAATGATGACCATGCGCTTAAATGATGCTCAAGGCGACTATACGCTTAGATGATGCTCAAGGCGACTATGCGCTTAGATGATGCTCAAGGCGACTACCAACATGTCGGAGACATAGTATATCTATTGTAGGGGCCATTTGGGAAGATACACCAGAACGAGTGCCATAAGTCAACCAGCTTTGCAGATATCAATACAACCCTTAAATATAAAATAACTCGAGAATGTGCTTGATAATGTTTCTATTGACGGCATGTTCACTTGGTGACGATAATGTCACCATAAATCGTTTCAAAAATGTGACAATGAAAAATGATTGGTAGTACGTACTTAGTATATGTTAGAAAGAAATGACTGGTCAATTTTTCTTTAAAGGGTAATATCTTATTGGTCAGCAGTATAAAATAGCACTGCTATGTCGCACTTGGACGAGATGACCACGACGTTGTCCAGTGCATCCAGGACATCAGAGCACTTTGCCTTCCAACAAATACACAAAACAGGTATGCTAATACAACCTTAATGGTCGAAATCGTCTAACTCTTCGAGTATATCATCAATATCTTGGTCGTCGCCATCGTTTGAATCAGCATCTTCTTGGATCAAGAGAGCATCGTCTGCCTCCTCCATGTAAGCGTCTTCAAATCCCTGCGTCTTGCGGTAAGCCGAGATCCAAAGATCTGATTTAACATCATCAAAGTGATTTTGCAATCGATTCATCAGTTCAGCGACGCTTTTGGATGGTCTCTGTGCAATTTTATTCTTGACGGCACCTCACACAATCTCAATTGGTTGAAGCTCAGGATGGTAAGGGGGTGTAAAGTATAAAATATGACCATGTCTTGTAGCAATCACTTGAAAGCGTATACTGGAGATTCTCGATTTGCTTTGGCCAAGCCCAACAGCTCAGCATTTCGTCAAAAATGTGTCAAACTCAATTGATTTCTCGCGCAACCATTCTTGAATCATAGCTTTGTTCCACGATGCTGTTGGGACTGGGCAAGTGTTGCGCTTGTGGTACTTTGCACCGTCTAGGTGTATGTTGCATGGACCGTGGAGTTCTTGCAAAGTTTTGCACAGGTCTGTGAACCATCTCTCGAATATATCGGCATGAAAATTTCCATGGTAGTCGTCGTTTTTGCTATCCACATCACTTCTCGCTTTTCGTTTTCCACGGCTCTGGGATGGCCATAGCTTGAGAGAGCCTTGAACAAACCGTGCCTCCAAGTTGTACTCAGTGCTGGACTTGATGATGCCAGCTCCAATGATACACACACGTGGTCCTTTTCCACTTTTGGTCTTTCGTATTTTCGATTTATCAACCCAAGTTTTAGCAGGTGAGTGGTTCAAGTTACAAAACGATTCATCGAGGGAGACTTCAGGTCTAACTGGCACTGGATTGTCTATTGCCTCTCGATTGCTCAACTTTTTTCTCAAATACTGTACACGGAAAGCCACATTGACTTCAGATTCAGCAAGATAAAATCTTGTTTTACCTTTTTGATGTTTGTATCCCATTCGTCCAAGCACCCTTCGCATCGTTCTGACAGGAATTTCCACCCCATAGTCTGTTCGTAAACCTTCACTGATTGTCGCTGCTGACACTGGAATGCATTCATCGTTCGCACGCTTTATGATTTCTCGTATTTCGGTGACAAAGTGCTCTGCCACGGAGCGGCTGCGGTGGCCGCGTTGTTTCACAACCGAGGAAAAAGTTGGGTCATTATGCTGGTTCCAATCGGCAATCACCTGCGCTACGGTTGCTTCTCCGAGTCCTAGACATTTAGCAACACATTTTCTGACCCTTCCTTTGCGTCCTGGAGTGTTCTCGTTCTTCTTTTGAAGAAAGTAGTCGTGTGCTTTCACAACCATAAGCTTCTCGGCTGCTGATAGCTCGTGTCTTTTGGCCATATCTTGGGCGTTTCTTGTCCGATTTCAAAATGAAGACCGTCAAAATGTTGTGCTGAAACGGTTCTTTCTGCCACTCATTTCAAAACAATTTAATTTTCTATTTTAGCTTCAGTATATGAAATCGTACAGTGCTGGTATCATCCCAATTGGCCCCTACAATAGATGGAGAAAGGCGAACTTTAGATGGTAATCTACGGTTGTGTCCAATGTGACCGTGGCATGTGGTGGGTGGAGGTTCTAGGAGCACGGTCAAGAAGGTCAATTTAGATGCCGAAGTATCAGCAGCTGGTTGTACTGCTGGTATAGAGATCTTTCCCGTTGCGGCAACTTTGCGCACGATGTGAACGGCAAAAAGACTGTTTCCAAGAAGCAGACTCTTTGATAATTTTATAGCTTGCCGCTGTTCGATATGCTTCTCCCATGTTAATGCTGAGGTTGAATCTAAGCAGAATATACCCAAGTTCAGATTGCACAATCGATTAGTAGATCGAGGTCATCGTTGGTTGACAACCACCTACTTCTTCATCTTGTAATACTGTAACGTTGAATCTAAGTATAAGGTGTGTAGTTTGGGGTTAGCTAATCTCGAGGATTTATCGTCCAATTCATCGGTACGATGCAATTGGACTTGATCCAGGAAGTCACGGCAATTCCACAACAACACAGTGTATATATTTGTAAGAACATGATAACGTTTGTTAGTTATGGATGAAGTTTTATGGAGTCCTGACTATTCTAATGCTTCTTGATACACAATGTTTTTCTGTGATTGGATCGTAAAAATACTGTGGATATGTGTCCCGCCACTTAAGCTTAACATAATGTGGTTTGCCAGAAAATACTACTCATTTCTTTCATAAATCGTACAGAATTCGCGGTATTTATTAAACATCACATTGTTTAATATCGCTTATTGAACTCGTCCATCCAATGAGTTGAAACTTTGATACTGGGTAATACACCTGCTAAGTATTCATGCAACACCCCTTAAGTGATTCATGATACTCGCCGTAGGCCCACTATCAACAGTGGCACTCCGTCAAAAAAAGTAGCACCATCAGTTGCAATAGTGGTAACCAACGTTACACATTGTCCCCTTACTGTAAAAAGTTGAACTATGGGGAGAGGATTTACTCGTCCAAAGTCAATATGAACATACAGTAAAAACACACGTTTTAGCTGTCCCTGGCTGCTCTATGAAAATGTCCGGTATTTCGAGCCAAAAAGGCCCTACTTCGTAACATTCGCATATCGCGTCGGAATTCGCCTTTCGGAGTCCAAGCCTCTGGCCAGAGTATGGCTTAAAGTGGCAGAAAGGGCTCGTCACCCTACTGCACAGTGTGTTGACCGCTTATTCAGCGGCCTTTTCTGCCCGAGTCAAGCTATCCTAAGACATGCATCTCAACCGAACTGCCATCCATCTCATCTTTGGCAGGTATTATTTTAAATAGTAGGACAATATTTTCATTTTGTATGTGGAATTGTTTGATTATTAATATTATCGACAACTGGCACGTCCAGCAACATGGGTTACATCGTGACAAAACATGATACCAAGTATTGATCACCAAATAATTGACAACATCACACCAAATGGATATTTGCCATGGATATCGGGCAATACAACCTTGAGTGGTCAAATTAGTTGATGTTGGTTGGAAGTGCTGACTATTATGAACGAACTTGTCTCAAATTACTCTTTTTTTACTTGGCGTTTGTATGTCAAAATTACTCATTTTTGTACTTGGAATTTGTATATAAAAATTACTCTTTTTTTTACTTGACGTTTGTATGTAAAAATTACTCATTTTTGTACTTGGAATTTGTATATAAAATTACTCATTTTTTGACTTGACGTTTGTATGTAAAAATTACTCTCGTACTTACGTGTTGCGTTAGAGCTTTAAGTAATAGATACTGTCATTATATACATATATATATATATGTTTATCTTATCTTTAAATTGAAATTATTTTATGAATATCATATGTTGAAGGTTTCCCTTGAACAATTCATATATACGTTTGTACAGGTTTATTCATTGTTAAAGTGGCTTCTTTAGAAACGTCCATTCTCGAAAAATGATAACTCTGGTGTGTGTTGTCGTCGGCGAGGGAAGACCTTTTTCCGTCAAGATTGAAGAGAATGAGAACATGAATGGGGACAAAAGCTGTATACGATGTTCCCTGCTGATGCTCTGGAGCTTTACCGGGTGGATGGCCTGGTGCAAGACGAGGACGAGCAGATTAAGTTCAACGGGATCGCCATCGACATGCCAAACTTGATCTTGGACAATTTTGGTGGTTCTACAAAGAAGTTGGCCGCGGCATATCCATTAACCAAATACCCACAACTACATGACTCTTCCGTTGGGGGAATTCACGTTCTGGTGGTGGTTCCAGAAGGTGCGGGTGCGAAGCCAATGACTCGTGAGATGATGACATTTGTGGAGAAAATGTTCGCCGAAATATTTGTCAAAGTGGTTCCTTCAACTGCTCCGTCAAAGCGAAAATCATTCAAGAAAAGCTTGTTGAATTACTATGGATATAATGATCCGACAAATCAGCGCCGTCAAAATTATGGAATTTTGGGAAAGAAGTCAGCAATCCGCTGTATGCTGACGTATCAATTTTTTCCTGAATCTATTGTGATCGCGTCGCATTTGTTTCGCCATGGATGGAAGTCATATTCCAAGGAAGCCATGGATTTGGATGACATCGATGATCCAAAGAACGGGTTGCTCCTGTTTAAGCCTTTAGAAAAGGCTTTCGACGAGTAGCGCATCAGTTTCCTTTACAACGGGTCAAGCAAGAAATACGAACTCAAAGTTGTTGATTCTTCATGGAAAGACAAGACACTTATCAGCCAACTCGATACAACCCAACTCAACGAGCTGCGTAATTACGGGAAAAAAACAGTAATCAACTTCCAGACAACGTTTGGTAGTTAGGAAGGATTTCCCTTGATCCTTCGCCCTGACAAGTTGCCTTACAATCGCTGTTTGAACTTTCAAGCACGAATTGCCCGACAATATGCGTTGAAATTCGGTCATATGAAGGAAGACGAGCCAGATTTTCAAGATTTTTGGTCTGATACGTTCGCACCATCGGAGACAATTGAATGGCTTGCTCAAAGTATATCCGATATGAGCGTAAATCCTGAATTGCTTGGCGAGTTCTTTGATACGGAAGAAAAGAAGCCACCCGCGAAATCGGCTAAAGAATATGAATAGATGGAAGTGAGCCGCGAACACCAATAATTTTTTAACCGATGCTGGCTCTTAAATGTGATGCGATTTTGGCACGTTGGTCATTTTCCTTTTTTCCAAGCACTGAAGAATTTCGTTATCAACGAATTGAAAAAGAATCGGCTTTTGAGTTTATGGGGAAAGCTGAAAAGGCCCATTTGATGTCCAAGCAATATTGTGAAAAATATCCAAGTTGCAAGAAATTCAAAGCAGACAAGAACAATATTCTTGCTCTTTCTCATACGTTGCATGGTTATTTTGACGCTCTCGACCGCCCAGTTCCCCTTTTTAAGCTCGACGCTGAATCTGTCGAGGAACAAGCTGTCGATGGAAGATACAAGGTGAGCATTTTTCATTGTAGAAATTCTAATTGTTTGTGAAGGTGACATTAAAAGTGACAGTATTGAATCATGAGTGCAAGAATGCTGTGTTTGGTCGTTTGAAAGTTGGCTCTAGTCGAACAGATAATCCGTTGATAATGAAGACATACGTGCAGGTTGAAAATCCGGAAACATTTTGCCACTGCCTCGAATGGAAGAGCAAAGAAATCCAAAAGACCTGGAGGATGCGGGAACAGGTCATGACATGACTGACTTAAATGTAAACGAACCAAACCAAGTTTTCATTAACACATTAGAAATACTCAAATGACATGCATCTCAATCGTAGCAGTTGGCCTCTTCCAACCTGTGCCTTGAATTCAAACATCAATAATTCTTTACCTCCGCCGCCAGGAGTCACATTGAATAGAGACTTGTGCGGTAACACAGGGCGTGGCAAATCAATAACTTGAGTAGAAACTGGAAGAGCACCAAAGCTTCCTTTGAGCTCTTCCATTGCAGTAGCAAAAGCATTTGCTCTTGCCCA
Organism: Aphanomyces cochlioides; assembly: GCA_019828595.1. Taxonomy (NCBI): domain Eukaryota; phylum Oomycota; class Saprolegniomycetes; order Saprolegniales; family Verrucalvaceae; genus Aphanomyces; species Aphanomyces cochlioides. The sequence goes on along the minus strand of JAHQRK010000037.1, from coordinate 322,906 downwards.
TAATTTTGTCGTGGGTCATTCATTGAGCTCCTTTTCAAAATAATCCCACACTCCAATGAGTGCAGGAGCCCATTCATAAGAAATCACAAGGGTTGAGGGATCTTCGGGTGTAATTTCAATCGTCCCAGACTGAACCCCCGATGTGAGTGTTCATGCAACACTCACGAACCACTCGTGAGTCTTTGAATCCATATATGGCACTGCCAGATAGCCTGGATTTCGCAGGGAAATGTTTTCGTTTTCAGGTCTAGTTTTTGTCGACGACACATTTGAGACTTGGTGCTTTCCAAGTTGAGGAATTTCACAGTCGTCGTCCTGTGTTCGTGAAAGCTTAGCTCGCTTCGTTGAAAGACGTAGATCTATATTAAATTACAAATGTCTATGAGACTCTGCGACGAAATCGACTTACTGTTTGCCATTTTCGTCTTCCGGAGATGTAAAGCGAACACCTGATTGTTGTAATGACGGAATATTTCGGGAGCAAACGCGCATGCTTCTTGTGGCTCTGTGCTCCCGTCGATCTTGCCTTCTTCAACGAGTTTTTGAAATACTGTCTGTGCTTGGCAGTCACTTGTCCAGCGCGCGGACATTTCTAGAATGAGAAACCCCGCGCAAAATGTGTCCTTATACGGAATTTTATCCGGACATGTTGAAGTTTGGGCACTTCTGGATTTATAAAATAATGTTGGTGGTGGTTCTTATTATAATATTGTTATATAATAGAATTTTCGACGGCAAATTTTGGCGAGAAAAAGTTGGTCAACTTCAAGTTATCCACGATTTGAAGGCTAAGAGTGGTTTTCAAAGCAGAATAACTTTATCTAGAGTTCATCAACCGAAACCAAACTTCGTTCCCAGATAGTACAGCTTCTCTTCTTTGCATACATTTATAAATGGCATCATATCTCGTTCAAATGAAGAAGATGTCAAACCTCAAAGTATGTTATCTATCGCAAATTAAGCATGTTTAAGGCCTTGTACCTAGGTCCAACTGTCAAAACCAGGGTAAAAGACAGGTCGTTTAGATGCTCGCAAGCTGTGTCAGTATTTTGAGTGTATTTGTGGTGTACAGTTCGCACCCAGCGACGAGAATAACGCCGTTAAAGTCTTGTACTTTCTTCTTAGAAGCTAACAATGTTAGTCACAAATTATGACTAACTATCGCACATGTTATAATCGAAATATTATGTTATAATTGTCATTTCACAGAATTATACAAATGAAATCTGCTGTTTTAACATTTGTAAAATAGGCTCATTTTACATTTTGAGAAGCTCGAGATGAGCGACACTGACGAGCTCCTAGACAAGATTTGGAGTGCGGGAACTGCTATGCTTCGCCGCCAACATGCTGTTAGCGACGTGCCCTACTGTCGACGCAGATTTCGTGCTCTTTTTGGTGTAGAACCCATGATTGTTGCTCTTCTGTGGGTGGAAAAGCCACATGAATGTCAAACCACAAGTGTGATTCACTTGATGTGAGCCCTCATGTTTCTCAGGCTTTATGCATCCGAGACTGTCCACGCAACTCTCGCAGGCATGGACGAAAAAACGTTTCGTAAATGATCATGGGCATGGATCGTGCACTTATCTCAACTCGAGACGGTACATTAGTATGATATCATAATACAACATTAACATTAGATTGTTTGGGAGAACCGCTTTCAAAATGCATTGGATGGCGCGACTGTATTTGTTTCCCTTGACGGCATTGACTGTAGAATAAACGAGCCAAGGCCATTCGACCTGATGTGGTACTCCCACAAATTTCATGGCGCGGGATTGAGGTATGAAGTTGGGGTATGCATTCGGACTGGACATATTGTTTGGGTGAATGGGGGAGTGCCTTGTGGTACCTGGCCAGATATTTCTCTAGCTAGAAGCTCGTTTGTCAACGCACTTGAGGCTCATGAGACTGCTATTGCCGATCGCGGTTACTCGGGAGATCCTCATTTTATTACACCCAATTCACAGCCACAATCAACTCAACAACAAAAATTAATTATGTCACGTCATGAAACAGTCAACAGTCGTTTGAAGCAATTTGATGCCCTGCGGCAAATGTTTCGTCATGAACTCAATTTACACTTAATCTGCTTCCATGCTGTGGCTAATATCGTCCAAATGACACTTGAGAACGATTTACCTCTGTTTTCAGTCTAGATAAAATGAATACACGTCTTGTTGGTTTACATTACGCATTTGTTGACTAATTCCCGCACCCTCCTGGGAGAGTTATTTTAGCCTGGATTCCGCTGTTGCCTGATAATACTTTTCATCAATAAAGTAACTCTTTTATTATCATAGAATTTTTATTCTACAATTGATGTTTAAATCCACAAATAAATGAACGGTGTTGTTTTCTTGTGTTTTCCTCTGTCTAAAAACATTGTTTCGTGGTTTTATAGTTTTGGTACACAGCATGAGAGGGGATATTTCAGTGGGTTAGAAAAGGTGGTAAGGTAAACTCTAAAAAATGAGTTTTGTAGTTTTACAGTTTTGAAAACTATGAAACTATAAAACAAAAGATTTCAAGTTAGGGGGGTATATATGTAAAACTATAAAACTGTATAACTAACTTTTCAGAGAGTTTATCTTTAGTTAAAATTTGTAAACTAAGATGTGATGTTTAAGATTGTCGTAATCTTAGATTTAGTAGTTAAATATGTAGTTGAGGATGTGAGCGAAGTGAACAATAAGGAGGGAAGAAACTCTGTTTCTCTCTCATTCACTCAAGCTTTTTTTTGTCACCGTGAAGCTTAACGCAGTCGTGACGTCGTCGATGAACCATGAACGTCGACGGGATGAAGATCAACGAGAAACTTGGCATCGTGACGGATAGAGCGCGGCTTGCCATCCGAAGCAATCACTTTGGCAATGTAGGATTGCTTATCGTCAGCGACCTAAGAGCTAAAGGTAAACCTCGATGGAGGAGAGCTTTCGTCAAACGAGTACCTCGAGCGAAACAACGTACGGTTCTTCGAAATCTGGACACAACGCAGCCAATGTGGAAGCGTAATGTGAATGCGCCGCATGGAACTCGCGCTGTTCGTAATAAATCTTCTGGAGCAACTCTTCGACAGCCCGATCAGAATCGAGTGAAGCGCTGGCACACGGATGACCACTTAACATGTAGGTTCACATGGACGTACCACACATTTCGCCAAGTTGGTTCATCGATGGAGACGGATGGCAAGAACACAACGTACGCCCATTTCTCGGGACGATGAATGTCAATCACACCGGTCGGAGACCAGACAAAGTTGCATTCGCGGCGATTTGGCACTTTGACGTACTATTGAGAGTTTGACTCCGACGTGGACATGACGGTCTATGGCGTACCTGGCCGTCTTCAACATTAAGATCGTAGTGGACACGGGAGAAGTTCATGCGCCATGTATCTCCCGCTTGGACCTACAAGAACGATTACATGCGAGTCAAGGTAAGCAACGATTTCAAGAACAAACCTTACGACGACGGATGTCGTCAAACTTGACCATTTCGTTGAGGGGAATTGCGACTTCGACGCTCCATTTTTTGCACACGACGGAAGGATCATTCGGCTTGCCATCGATATAAACCGCCGAGTGGATGTCGGTCAAATTGGACGGGTTATCAATCGAGTGTCCATCTTTGTAAGGTCGATGGAGCACGAGTTCCCAGATCGTATTCAAACAGTTCATCTCGAATTCGCTACGAGAATCAGCACGATGAGTTCAATCGGTCTCTACGAAGCGTACTAGTAGTTGTGGCGGGAACCATCCGGGTCCACAAAGATTTCAAAGTCGTTTTCGTGATACATGACGGTGTTTTTCTCCGTGTACGTTCCCCATACGCGTGGTTCTTCCATATCAGCGCCAACATAGAGATATTCATCATCCCACATCATCTTCACACGCGTTTCCAAGGTTGGATTCGGCTAAGCGTGAGCGTTATACATCAATGGGACAGCGCCAGGTCGTGTTGTACCTTCCGGGCAGGCCCTTCAATATCAACGAAGCGATCGGTCCAGACAGCGTTTGCCCACTCTGGTTTGTCCAGCCGTCCATCTAATTCCATACGACCCTTCCTTGCTCCCTCTGGCCTTCTCACGCACGGGTACTTTGGCGGATCGAGCGTCGACATGAACTCCCATTCTGCCGACTTGGCCATTTTCCCGAACTGACAATATTTTATTATCCGGTCATCCAGACAAACTCAAATATCCACATTCTCTCGTAATACGTCGAGACACACATCGATTGGACTGCGAAGAGTGCTCTTATACTGGTTTACTTTGCGTCATGTCTACATAATGAACCATTTCAGAATTGGGTTCCACAGCTTGAGAATCGGCAAAGAATTGCGAATTCACATGCGCCGCCTTAGGCTCCTCTGCGACCGCCACTGGCAAAATGGGCTACAAATTCACAATGAGGACCTTGCTTGTCAAGAAAACGTACATCGTAGCGATAATCCAATGAGCACGACTCGTTGCCACCCATATCTCCGAGTAAGTTCTCCAGTTGTGTCAATACCCCGCCTTCTACTTCTTCCTGTGACAAAGAAACCGGCGGTGGTGCCTGACGTGGCTCCTCTCTGGAAGATTCTTTCACTTCTTGTGACAATGAAACCGTCGGAGGCAGAGGTGCCTCTGGACGTGGCTCCTCTTGTGATAATTCTTTCGTCTCTTGAGACGACAAGATCACTGGTGGAAGATCTTCATCAATGGGTTCGAGTTTTCTCTTTTTGGACTGCGGCACCATCGCTGGTAATTCCATCAACGTGGCGGCACTGACACTTGTGATAAGCCATTTTGCATTTACAATGGCGAGCTTCCATTCCACTGCTTTTTCAAACTTGGGGCCTAAGACATCCTAAGCTTCATTGTAGTTGGGAATGGATTACCTTCGGGTAGTCGACACACAAGATGTGTGTTGCGTTTTGACAGCTTGAGTGTGAGCGTTGCACCAGCAAGCCGTAATAAACACGAAAGTACGGCCCGCTCGACGTCAACAAACATTGAAATACAAGCAACCATCGAGCTAGAGGGAGAAATAAGCATTAACCCAGGCAACGAATAATGTACTTAAAGCATGGTAGTGGTAATGGAGGAAATGAGCTCGCATGGGCGTCGGCGCTGCAACGAAAGAGCTTATGTTTTCTCCGGGGGTAAATTATGCCGTCCTGAATCATGTTATTAGCATCTTCGAACTATTTGGATATTTTACCTGGAGGCAGCATTGGAGCCATAATTCTGTCGCAAGCTTTGCATGCGGCATTGCTTGACATAGAGATGGAAGCATTCCGTCGGGCAGTTCACACCCATGGCCAAGGATAATGTGTGTAATTCGCGCAATGTCATTTGGCTGCAAGATTCTCGGATCTGTCGTGTTAATTTCACGGTATCGTCCACCTGCTTCTTTGATCTGAGCCCTCAATACTGCATTCTACAATTCCATGAGAGCTTTCGTAAAACTTGAACTTACGCCCGTCGAGCCCAATTTATCAGTGTACAAGAGGAGAAACATGTGCCCTCCAAATAGCGATTGAGGCTACGTTCAGGCATTACTAATTGTAATGATGCAAGTGAATACTTGATGGACTGGTGCCTGTGGAGGAGCAGCAGCAGGAATGATTTTTTGCGCTGTATTTATCAGTGCCTTCGTCAATGTTTTAGTTGGAATAGTTGTCGGTTGGCGTTCGGGCAAGGGCTGTGCAGGAGGAGGGTATGAGTCTTCCTGCATGCACGTCATAGCAAGCGCACTATCAATTAGCCAATTTGTCGAAACAATTTCAACGCCATCGTTTGTATCCTTCAAGTGCTGACAGCGACTACAAGTCACTCTAGGGAGGTTGTATGAGAGAAAAGACGCACCCCGTATAATCAGCCACGATATGAGTTACGCTGGAATTGTACGAGTCGTACCGTGTTCCCATGCCAAAGCGAATCAAAAGCTTAATCTTTTGCATCACGTCAGTTGGAAACCCACTTGTGACCCAAAAGATGCATCCATCAAAGAAACAACCTAAATGCAACTCGTGACGCAACACAACATAAGATGAATATGAAACCGATCGAGTCGTCTTCGAGCATCCCAATACACTGGGCTAGTTGATCATTAAGTTTCAGGTAAGTCGGAGCTTCGTCCTCTTCTTTGTCTTGCTCCTTGACGCGATATGGATCTTCGTCTTGGAGCTCTGTAAAAAAATTTAAGTTCAATATGCATGCCGAGATCCCCAGCAAACCTTGGGCGTCCAGGCATGCTACAATCCAATCGACTGTGACAACAGGAATACCGTAAGCAATAGCCGTGTTGTACTTGGCGCCTTCAGGATGCTACGTCAATGATGAAGTCACATCAAGTTGATAATGGTAGCGTTACCTCTGCAATTAAATGTGTTGTCGTGCCAAAGATCAAATCGGGATGGTAAACCCCACCCATGGATTCACAGAGCTCTTGGACTTTGTCTCGATCTTCCACGTAGAGGCCTATAGCCCTTTGTCATTGTCATTGTCATTAGTGGCGATACCGGTTGTGCATATACATAGTCCTTCCAATGGTTTCAACTCAAATGGTCCAGTCGGAACGGCATCACCATTTTGTAAGCATGCATGGAGCCATTCTATCTTGACTACTTTCATCTTGGCTGCTTTGGCTGCCTTGTATTTGGCCGAACCGACCACGATCGCCACAAGATGCGTCACTCCGTCGTGCAAATTGTCGTCCCAACGCATGCCCAACGAATCCACGAGCTTCTTGGCTTCTTCCATCTCTTCCACGGACAAGCCTGTGCTGCACACTACATACTATATGCACAAATATAGTTGGCTATGGTCATCTCGAGGCCTCAGTCTCACACCTTATCTGTTGATCCATGGGTCATTTCTTATTGCAATGCAAATTATCCGGATACGGCGACTGAGTGGGCCGTCATTCTGGTATCCGGATAAAGGGAAGATCTTGAAATTTGTATGTTGAGAAAACGAATGCAGCATTTTTGGGAGCCAGGTCCAGTTGCGAAATCCCCAGAGCCTAGGAGCAAGAAGAGCATGTCCGTAGTCGGCATGAACGGAGTCCAGATCGCCATGGCAAATGGAAACTTTGACGAAGCAAGCGAGTGCTCGATTTGCTTGAAGAATTTCCATCCGTTCCGTCACAAACATCGCTGCAAGGTAGGCGAAAGGCTAGAGAGTGTTTGGTCGGCGTGACTCATGCATGAACTTTCTTAGTCGTGTGGCCAAGCCGTCTGTCGCTCTTGTGCCTCATCACAAAAGAAAAACTCGCGAGGACCCAAGAATGACTCGCTGCGCATCTGCGACCGATGTGTCCAACGTGAACAGCATGCTGCCGTCGAACGGTCGCGCATGCAAGAAGTTGAGCATGCTCGCGCTCGTCAACTCGCTGAAATGGAATCAATTCAACGCCAAGCCATGGAGACACAACGACAATTAGAAGCAGAAGCTGCTCGCCGAAAGGTATCACATAACAAGCCGGGGCATTTGTTTCACACATTTTTGGAATTCAACAGAAAGAAGCATACAATGCACTCGTCGCGAGACATTTTGGCTCCGAGAAAGATATACTCCTGCATCGTCGACACAGCTTCAACGACAAGTTCCCATCGCCACTGATTGCCAAGGAAAGAAAGGATTATGTGCAAGAATTGGTGCAGCGGGCAGATGAAGTTCAATTGTAGGCCTTATGAAGTTTTGGGATCAAATCATGATTGATGATGTTTAGTGCAATCGAGAAGCCATCGATTACTCAAGTTGAATCTGTCTCGGAAGAATGCGCGATATGCCTCGAAATTTTGGAAGTGGGCAACGCCATTTACACCACAGCTTGCGGCCACTCGTTCCACTGGAGTTGCTTGAAGGAAATCAAGCAATCGTCATCGACAAATTCGGATCAGTGTCCTTCATGCCGGTATGTGTTCTTGTAAGCCTCATTTGTATTGAATCCTGCAATAGCTCGACTTTGACGGAAGTTCAGATCAAGAAAAAATGCGACCATCCCCGGGTCCGAGTTTCACACAAATTTTGCCGCGATTGCGGAGAGCCTGTCACTGCCGCTGACATAAAGCCTCGCCCAGATGAAGTTGCTAGTGGAGCGGCAAACCGAGCAGCTGTGCCAAACCAGCCTTTAAGTGGAGGCAGTTTGAGTGGTGCGACTTATCGAGCTGGATCACAAGGCGCACTGGTCCAATGCCCACAATGCCGTATTCAAATGCGAGTCTTGCCTCATATGTATAACATGTAAGTACCGATGCGGAAAGCCAATCTTAATGGATTTTAGGCGTGTTGCTTGCCCCCAGGGTCACATGTTTCAAGTCCAGGTGGCCCCATCGTCAACTGGATCCAGCAATCGTGCACCTAACTATACGAGCTCGAATAACTACCCTGGCTCGTATTTTAACAGAGGATAGTGCAATACGTAAACCCAGAATTTATTTTCATGCAGCTCGCTCTGGTGTGCAATTCCATTCCATGCTAATTGTCCCAGATTTGTTACCCTTTGGTTTGAAGCAACTTCGTGGCTTCCTGCTTAAATTCACGAATTGCCTTGTGTTTCACCTTTTCGTGCAGTTGCTCGGCCTCCTTGATGATATCTGTGCTTGCACGGCGTGCATCTCTATGAACACGACGTTAATTACAAACACCTCAAGCGGCCTACTCAATTTCATTGTTCACAGCATCGGTCAAGCGCTTTAAGCGTTTTGTGGACTTTTCGTAAATTGCTTCGTTGATGTTAAGAAAATTCTCCACTTGACGTTTGGTGTCTTCGATCTCGGCGTCAATCTCGGCGAGCAAAGTTTCATATTTCATGCGGACCGACTCCTCCATTTCTCTTTTGTTTGCCATGAGTATTGATTTCATGCTCTTTCTCGTACTGCGCACAGCAGGATTTAACAAGCTGCCTTTCTCTGGAATTACAACAGGGGACCACACTGTTCTTTTATTCGACATCCCATTGGAACTATGGCCATCAGATCCTCGGTCGTACTTTCGCGCGGTTTGCTTTCGGCTATTCTCCATCGATTGGTGTCTTTTTCTTGGCAAATTCAAAAATGACACTTCAACATCGTACAGAATAATATTATTCAGAGTGCATTCAAAAAGGCAATATAAAATAAGCTCTTTGAATAAATAAAACAACTACATTAATTAAATATTGCGCGCGAAGATTTCAATGCATTTTCGAACATACTCATAGCAGTACAAGCACCGAGAAAGGTATGATCAATGCTCGAAACAACGAAGCATGTATGGGGGATATCTCTGGAAGTCCAAACAAGCAGTTCGGCTGATCTATGCGAATGTATTCAGTAATAACTAGATCTCCCAACGTACATCGAAGAAATGAAGCGCTAGGACTTCCACCACAAATGTGAAGGGACACTTAAAATCGCCGCTTTGACTGTCTTAGGCGCGCAAGTCCTGCGACAGACAAGTTATTCAGCGAGGTTCAAAAAGCTTACACGGATGCTTGTTTAGTTAATGTTGCCACTGTCATGAAGACAAAGAGGTGCGAATGATGTTTCCAGCTCATGCGAAATGATAAAAAATGATAGAGCAATAAAGCCTGACCATGTACGAAGCAATATAACGAAACAAGGTGTACCGAGCCACAATGTTAGCATCGCTATGATCCTAGCCACTACATGGCTCATAAAAACGATGTCATTAAATCCTCGACACATTCCTTCGGTGAAATACGGTCTTACTGGCCGAAGTCACTGCAAGAGGTGACATCAAACAGTTTTATCAGCGACAACATCAATCTGCCTGACCTTCGCGATCGCTTAAGTCGTCGCTTTCCTCTCGAAGCAATGAGTACCGAAAGGTATATTCATCCGTGGGATGAGTCCAATTCCCCTTGCTATGCGTCGAGTTGGTGAAACCATGGAGAAAACTAATACCTTTTCGTCAGAAGACGATATGACGCGCAACAACTTGAACGCTGCTGCACTCACAGTATCTACAAATGATAAGTATTGCTCATTTCTTCTGTAGAGTAGTTCAGATCAAGAGAGACATCCAAATGACGACGGTAAGGCGATGATGGTAAATTGTATAGGGAATATTTCCATAGTTTTACAACTGGATATACCACACCAGTTCAGGATGCGCAGACCCCAAGTCGTGACGTCCAAGTCGACTAAATGGAGGCTGGAATCAAAAGTGTGGAACAGAACTGCACAAATGAAAGTGACCTCAGTCCCACACAAACCAACCGGCAAAATGAGAAAGCTGTTTCGCCCAAATAACCATACCAATCTTTGAATTCAAATAACCTAAAATTTATCGATATTTGTCCCTCAAGCTCGTTCCAAGAACATCCTTAGCCGCTACTGCCTTGCATCACTTTCGTCGATCGCATCGGCGCCGTAACCAGTATCTCAAGGGTGAAACTGTCTTACTATTTTTGCAGTGCTACAACCTACATTGTGGGTGTGATGAGTACTTCATGGAAGGGGCCGAAGAACCCACAGTCATTTCAAGCAATTATGATCAAACAAGAATTATCCAGAAGATCTGGTCGTTTGAAGTCTGGAGCAATGACGACCCGAAAACCTCCACTAAAATTCAGTCGCCCGTCAACAGCTCCATACCAAAAAAAAGGACCCGCAGATGACAATCCTGCATTGTGCGAATCCAATGAATCCTTTGATGGACAAACGGTAGAAAGGAGTGACGATGCAGCCACAAGAGAAGGAGCAACGATATCCCATCCAGCTGTTGATTTGTATATATACATCTATGTTCCTGAAGCCAACAGCTCTCTTAGTGCCAATCGAAATGTTATCACTCAGTTGCGAGATCAAAAAAAGCTCATCGATCGCCTCAAGCAAGAAAAGGCCACTCTAGAAGATCAAATTTCTTTGATGCAACATGAATTGCGACTACAGCAGCACGTACGCTGCAACCTAGATTGCATTGTAATTGTCGAATAGATGCAACATAGTTTAGTTACAAGCAAGCAGCTCCACGACAACAATTTGCTCCCGAATCTCATTAGTGACGTGCCAACCGATCGGACTCCTGGAGGAAATGGTAGCTCTCCAAGAATCAAATATGGTTGAAATGGATGTAGTGCAAAGTCCAGTCCGTCCAATATTGCCTGGGCGAGGTATTCTACTTGCAATCCAAATTTACAAGAATTTGTCTCTTAGCGAGCCCAAGGAGAGCATGTGCAACAGTTCCAATGACTACAGCGGACCACCGTGAGCTTGAAATACTTCGCCTTAAAGTGCACAATTTGGAAAGTGAAAAACAACAACGCACAGAAGAGTTTGCGGCACAATCGAAGGCATTCTTCAAGCGAATTAAGAAGTTGGAACATGAGGTATTTCAAATCACTGCGTCTCCGATCGAATACATGGTAGTTGAGTAAAAAACTTGACATCATTCGAGCTAAAGACGCGGAAATTCACCTGTTACACATTCGATCTATGCATCAGGCCCAATTGCAACACGGTAAATTTCATAAGCCCACTGCTTCACATGTTTGCAAGGAGGTTCTCCCACCCATGGTCTCCTTTCAGATGAAATGTGGTTATCAGTACCAGCCTTAAAGACTTGTATTGCTTCTCATACTGGAAAAACGGACACAGGAAAAGCTTATGATTCGCTAATTGCCAAATCGTTTGTTGATATGATTCAGCATCTCCCTGGAAATTACCATGAGCAATGGTTGAAGGACTTGCAGGTGAGGATTTACACCAAAACTGCATTAAATTTTTGCGTTAGGAGACGGCACACAAATTGTCCCGTTTGCATTCAGGACTAAAAGCCCTTTGTGGAGTATTTGACCGACTTGCGTCTTGTGCAGACTTATATGAAATGGTGCAATTGATTGCCAAAGAAGCCCAATGTCTTGTCGATGCTGAAGAGGTAAGAGGTTTTGTTTCGCGGAAATGCTAAGTTGCAACCAAATGACAGGCTTACATTTTTGTTGCAGATCCAATGCAAAAACAAGAATTTTGGAGTCGAATAAAGGGCGATGATGGCGAAATCTTCACATCACGGTCCTTTTTGCCACATATACCTTTTGAAGATCAATTGACGTATAGCAATTACTTGTCAGAGCTTCCTTGTCATACTAATCATGATGTATATGAAGTTTCGGACTCGTTCACGGACTGATTCTTTTTGTGTAGAACGCAAATGTCGTAAGCAAGCCTGCAACTGAACCAGCTTCACTTTTGGCTCATCAACTTGTCTCTTCGTCTCCTCCAGGCTTTGCGGCATACGTATTCCACACGAAAGAAGTTCTCAACGTTCCTGGGTGTACAGTTATTGGCCATCCACTTCACAGCACAAGTCATCGCAACACCGATCGCTTCATGAAAGTCAAGAGTGCATCGACAATGTTAGTTCCAATGTGTTATGGAGACGAAAACGAATGCCTTGCAGTGTTACAAGTTTGTGGGAAAGTTCAGAATGTCCATGGCATAGGAGTGCAAGTGTCACTGGAAGGATGTATGTCTTTCACAGACGAAGACAAATGGATCTTGATGGGCTTAGCAAATTTTTGTGGCGGTCTTATGGCAAAAGTTATGACATTTACGGAGGTGGAGCGCACACGGAGGAGTGAAACACTTCTCCTTGCTCTCTCGCGACAAATATTTACGTGCCTAGACTTTCCTAAGCTATCCAAATTGGTCATGCAATCAACCAGGGAGCTCCTGGAAACAGGTGAGCGAGATATATATGCATCATAACACTTGCTAGATCGCTGCACACTATTTGTGGCTAAATCAACGCCAAACGATGGTACTTTAGTTGACATGAGATATCACTTAACTTTCGTATAGAGCAAGTCTTAAGTGCTTGGGTCTCAGATGTTCAAGGGGAACAAGCGACATGGAAAAATCGAGGTCAGACTGTACGGATCAATATTTCAATACCTATTGTAGGTCATGAAATCGTTGTTCAAATTGGTAAAGGGATTGCTGGAGCATGTGCTGAAACGCGACAATTGATCAATGTTCCTGACGCATATTATGATGATCGATTTGACAAGGTGAAGTTCTTTGTCACGACGTGATGATAAATGTAAGGTGAAGACTTGGGATGAGAGAACCAAGTACAGAACGAAAAGTATTTTGGCGATGCCTATTATTGGAAGCACTGGTAATCTCCTTGGTGTTATACAAATGATCAATAAAGCTGGCGGCACAACGTTTAAGGCCATGGACGAAGAGTATATTGCATCCGTATCACAATTAATTGCATTGGCAATGGAAAACAGCAACTTGTTCCAAAAGACACAGGTACTGCAGCTCGGCTTGCTCTAATGAGTATGGTCAATAATTTATAGGAAGTGAGCAAGTGCATTGGTCCATATATTCGATGCCTACCGCTCAATGAGGCGCTAGTAAACCTAACACAGCACACAGAAGACGTAGTTGGTGTTCAAGGAGCCTGTATTTATTTGCTTGAAGATCGAACGAATGAATTATTCACGTATCATCGAGAGCGCAAAACTCGAGTTGATTTGAAGCCACTGAGTTACAAGTGAGGTAGAAGTATGTGTAGTATGACTGTTTTATTATTAGGAAGAGTATTATGGCCAAAGCAATATCATTAAAAGAGCCCTTGATTGTCAATAATGTATATCATCACGAAGATTTCAATCAAGCAGTGGACTCGCTGCCTGGAATTGCTGCCCACCAGGTAGCTAAACTTATCTAGACGTCCAATTTGACTATTTGAAACAGGTGATGTTTGTACCAATTTTTCAACATGGAAAAAATGGGGTGGACGAAAAAACTTTTGTTGGACTGCTGCATTTGGTCAATCGAAAGGGAACCTCTCAGGGCTTCGACTACGATGACTCGCTTGTTGCGATCATGGCAAATCAAATATCGGGAATACTGATGAGCATCACTGAGCGCCAGGTTACACACGATATCAATAATCAAACTTATTCTCTACTGTAGATTTTGCATCAGCTCCATGAAGATACTAAGGTGGGCTCCAAACTTTCAAGTAAAAAATCATTGTTTTAGATGCTTTTGGACACTTGCATGTCATTTTTCAAAGAGTCAAATCATGTGGGCATAATGAATGCAGTGTGCAATGCTACTAGAGCAGCGTTTACAATTGAAAAAGGGCAGTTGTGGCTCTGGACGGCGGATAAAACGCATATGTGGACATCAAAAGTATAAAATCGTTCACTTCACTGATTAATTCTGTGTGAAGACCCTTGAGGACAACGATGTGAAATTTGTGAACCCGACACTTCAACGTCGCATGTCAGTGTCTGCCTTCGAGCGCGAGGAAGTTTCATGCTCAGAAGGTTGTAGCCTTTTGTACAACCTCAAATTCGTCACCTTGTTCTAGGACTGATGAAGCGAGTGCTGGCAGAAGGGAAAGTTGTTTCGATTCGTCGTTGGGAATATGTACGAAACCTTCAAAGAAGTTAACCTTTGATGGCCTCAGGGAGAAATCAGCAGCAATGCAAGCGCCGAAGGCGTTCAGCGGATCACTGCTACTGATAGAAAAGCCTCGTTTATTCAATATTCGATCACAGCATGCCCTGTCTGGGATTCCTTTGGAATTGAAGTCATTGGAATTGTTTTACTCATGGTAACTCTGGCTGCAAAATACTTTCCGAATTACTATTTCTAGTCACCGCGAGGGCGCTGTCTCACTCGACTTGAGCTCTCGAAGATTCCTATCTTGACTCGCCAGGTTTCCATTTTAATATTTCAAAAATGCAAAACCTTCGATAGATTACAGCAGCGCTCGTGGTGTGCCATGATGTTTCCAAGCATATTCACCGTGTCAAACGCATGCAAGACCTCATCGAAGAATATACTGCTGGAACAAGATCCAGTAAGAAGCTCTTTGGCCTACTTTTCTTACTTGTCCGGAGATGCACCACTGTATAGCCCAAGCCTATTGAGCTTATCTCACCACACATCCTCTCCTTCGTTATCATCTCAGCATGGGTTCTCACTCGCCATCAAGTTAAATATGCATGGCATGGTTGATACGTCGACTTATCCAATCAATATGTTCACCCCAGGCCTTGAGTTTTGCTCCAAATATGACCTACTTCGCCTGCCTGTTGATAGTCGTGGTGACCGTCATGTAATTCAAGTGACACGAGTAACGCAAGCTCAGTATGAAAGCACGCACTTTGACAAATGGCTGGGTCATGATACCACCGTGGGTGATTGGGAGAAAATCAAATTTGATCTGCACAATGCATTTAGCCGCAAAGACACACTGGCTGCTTTTTACAACCAGAACCACACCGTGTCGCTGTCTTACGTCAACAGTTTCGACTTCATCACTGCGTCGTCATCCCGAGTTACTCTGGCAGTGAACAAATCTCAAGATGTATTGACCGAATCAATTCGCCGAGAAATCGCTGTTTTTCTATGGCCCTTTTGCATGGACGACCTCATGATCCATTTGGAGAAAGTGACTTTACTTTTTTCACCATTCGACGTTGACTCTACAGGTCACATCAAGTTGACCGACTTCGAGTTTGTCATGCGTTCCTGGGGTGTAAACCTTGGTCTTGACGTACGTTTGTCTACCTTTAACTTTGTTTATACCGCTAAACAGGATTTCCAAGCAATACATGCGGCATTTAAGATGCCCCCAAGCACGCAAATCAGTCGAGATGAGAAAGAACCCTACGTCTGCTATCGGTATTACGCATCGCAACATGGTGAAACACATTATGGTGATTAGGGATATCTTCAAAGCCCTCGCACCTCGCTTCATTCGGCATAAGCATTTTCACCACGAGATCTTCCCAACTCTCCACCCAACCACGCACAAGATAATGAGCATCCAGCTCTTTCTCACCCCCACAAGCAATGATGTGATTGTTGTTCCGACACTCAAGGAAGTTGTAGCAGTCAATCAGTCATAGCAAAAGTTAAATTCTTGCTTGAAAATATCCTGAATGCTTTTGCCTAGCACGTCTTGATATTATTTTATTTGTTAGACTCTGACAGTATACTCAATCAGGGCGGTTTTGCTTGAAACTGCTGCAGTTACATAAAGTCCACCTCAAGATAAATTGCCTGCTGTGCCGTACTCGGCAAGCAAAGAGCATGAATTGGAAAGATTCTAAGAATCCTCCAGCTTATGAATCACTCCTCCCACGGCAAGATCACCCAAAACGCCCGGTACATTTTAAACAAGCTGCTTCCACGAAGAAACCAGATCAACGACACATCGCTCGTCAGCCAAGCAAGAATGACCAATCTCCATCAAGTGATGGGAATGAAGATACGAGCGACGAACGCGCCATTGAATTTGGAGAATACTTTGTCGTGGGAGGGTCGTCAGCATCTCTTCGAGCCCTTGAGAGGTAAGGCAAATGATTGAATGTCATTTAAAGATCCTCTAGCGAGCATCGATCAGCCCTCGCAAGACTTCGAGACCAGCAGAAGTTGATTGACCGACTGAAACATGACAAAGCAGTCTTGGAAGATCAAATTGTTCTTATGCAGGAAGATATGCGACTTCAGCAACATGTATCTCGATATGAACGGATGTGATGTAGTCAATTATGATTTATAGGTGCAGCACAGTTTAGTCGCAAGCAAGGCTCTACTCGAGAGCAGTGTATTGCCTCATTTAAGTGTCATGGAAAGCTCACCGTCCCGGCCAAATGGTTTGTTCCAGGTTTAATCTTGTTAACATTGTTTCATTAGGTTGTGCTCCACCCCGTCCATCGACCCAAGGACGAGGTATGTTTCTACAAAAACAATCGTAAGGCTTAATGCAATGTGGCATTAGCAAGTCCAAGAAGATCAAGCGCAGAGCATATTAGTTTAGCTGAAAAGCGTGAACTGGAAACACTACGGCTAAAAGTGCATGGTCTTGAGCAGGAGAGACAACAACGCAACGAGGACTTTGCAATGCAAACGAAAACCTTAATCCGACGAATAAAAAAACTGCAGCAAGAGGTACGAGCTGGATTTGTCGAGTACTTCAAAATGTGCATCACTTAGTTGAACGAACGAGACGAAGTCATTCGTACAAAAGATGCCCAAATTAATCTTCTACAAATTCGGAGTCTTCATCAAACACACCCCCTTTATGGTTTCTTCTTTTCTCGAAGTATGTTAACACTAACGATTCAAGTTAGGCAATCATTCAACCCCTCGCATGCTGTCAGACGATATGTGGCTCGCTGTTCCATCGCTCAAATCTCAAATCGAGTCCAACACAGGTCGTTCAAGCGTCAATGGTGCATTTGATGCACTCGTCTCTCAGTCCCTTTTTGATTCTCTTCGTCGTCTCCCAGGACATTACCAAGAGCAGTGGCTTAAGGAACTACAGGTACAAATGCAACTTGGTTGAAGTTTATCAAGGGTTGAAATAGATCACAGCTGAGAAATTATCTTGTCTTCACTCTGGACTCAAGGCTATGTGTGGTGTTTTCCATCGCCTTGCTTCTTGTAGTGATTTATTTGAAATGGTTCATTTGATTGCTGCCGAAGCGTGTGCACTTGCAAATGCTGAAGAGGTAAGTACAAAGAGCGAGTTTTGATTTCAGCAATACGTTCAGGCGTTTGTGTTCGTAGTCGATCCTCTTCAAAAGCACGAATTTTGGAGTCGCTCCACCAGAGCAGATGGTGAAGTTGTCACATCGCGTTCATTGATTCAGCACATGACGCTTGAGCACCAACTGGCGTACAGCGAGTATTTGGCAAAAGAATTAGAACACCCCCCAACACATGATGTGTCGATCTCAGCTGCTAATATCCAAGCAACGCTTCAATCGGAGAATTTTTCCAAGCAACAAACTGATACACTGCAAACACAATTTTTAACAGAGCCGCCACCCGGTTTTGCTGCCTATGTTTATCATACAAAGGAAGTCCTGAATATCCCAGGCTGCAAAGTTCTTGGTCACCCACTCTACAGCAGTAGCCACACCAGCACTGATCGATTTACAAAGCTGAAAAGCTCCGCAACGATGTTACTACCAATTTGCAACGGAGATGACCGACAAGCTATTGCCGTGTTACAAGTATGTGGGAAAATTCAAGATTTCCGTGGCATGGGCGTCCATGTGACGGTTGAAAATTGTTTGCCATTTACTGAGGAGGACAAATGGCTCTTGGCAGGTTTAACAAATTTCTGCGGTGGCCTGATGGCTAAAGTCATGACGTTCACTGAAGTCGAGCGTACGCGAAAGAGTGAAAAAGTACTTCTCTCACTCTCACGGCAAATATTCACGTGTTTGGACTTTCCAAAACTATCGAAATTAGTCATGCAGTCGACGAAAGAATTATTGGACGCAGGTTTGCTGTTGTAAGGGTACCTGGTTGACATTCTTTTCTGCCAGATCGGTGCACGCTTTTCATCACAAAGACATTGCCAAACAATGGTACATACAATTCATTGTTCTCCCCTTTCATGGATATCCCAAACAGATCACGTCCTAAGTGCATGGCAAAGTGACATTGACAGCGGGACCGTCCATCAACCCTATAAGAATCGAGGTATGAATACTTTTGGCGGCGTTGAACATCATTTTTATAGGTACCGAGGTTGTTGCGCATTTCGGACAAGGAATCGCCGGTGCATGTGCTGAAACACGTCGTTTGATCAACGTGCCTGACGCTTACGAAGACAAGCGATTCAATCGGGTCTGTCCCACCTTGGCTGTGTCAAGTCGCTAATCTTAGTCCATGCATAGGCTTACGATGAGAAGACGAAGTATCGCACCAAGAGCATTTTGGCGATGCCCATCATAAGCAGCAAAGACAGTTTACTCGGCGTCATACAAATGATCAACAAATCGGGCGGCACTGCTTTTAAATCTCGTGACGAAGAACATATCGTAGCTGTCTCTCAGTTGATCGCGCTCGCAATGGAAAACAATAATCTTTTCCAAAAGACTCAGGTAGATATGAATGTTGTCGATATTTACGACCTCCATTAGGACGTGAGCAAGTGCATTGGGACGTATATTCGTCACTTGACGCTGCACGAAGCATTAATCAATATGACCTTGCATGCAGAAGAAATTGTTGGTGTGCAGGGAGCTTGTATTTATTTAGTCGACGAGAGAACGAACGAACTCTTTACGATTCATCGGGTTCGCAAAACTCGCGTTGATCTGAAACCCATGTCCTACAAGTAATGTTCTTCTTATGCCACTTCTTATTTTGGTACAGAAATAGCATTATGGAAGAGGCACTATCACTCAAGGAACCATTGATTGTCAATAACGTCTCGCAATATCTCCACTTTAACCCTGCTGTCGATTCGCTTCATGGAATTGGAGCTCAGCAAGTTCATAACTTTTTCTTGAAAATTATGTTCAACGCTGCTTAGGTTATGTTTGTTCCACTGTTTCAATACGGCAAGCAGGGAGTCGACGATAAGACATTTATTGGGCTCTTGCATCTTGTCAATCGAAAAGGAACGACACATGACTTTGACTATGATGATTCCCTCGTTTCAATCATTGCCAACCAAGTGTCAGGGGTTCTCATGAGCATCATCGAACGCCAGGTGCAAACTAGTCTATGTCATAATGGTTTACATGGCTGATTTAGGCTATGCTTCAACTCCACGAGGACACAAAGGTAGCACAAGCAAGTTGACTTTGAATTGACATCGGTGATGCAGATGCTATTGGAGACATGCATGTCATTTTATAAGGAATTGAATCATGTTGGAATTATGAATGCAGTTTACAATGCAAGTCTGACGACGTTCACGATTGAGCGAGGGCAACTTTGGCTTTGGAGCGATGACAAGTCGAGTATGTGGACTTCCAAGGTACTCTTCTCCATGTCAATGTTGTATATTGGTTAGCTGCTTCCAACCGAGGACACAAAATTCATCAACCCAATGCTTCAGCGTCGTTTGTCTGTCTCAGCTCTAGAGCGGATTCAAGTGTCTTGCTCCGAAGGTACAATATCAACTTGGTTGCTTCGATTGATAGTGTCGATCGCAGGTTTATTGAAACGAATTGTGACTGAAGGCAAAGTTGTATCGATTCGACGTTGGGAGCCCTCTCTTGTATCAATTATTCGTCCACATGTGTTCGATGGTTTTGATAGAGCGACATCAACGTGGAAGGCGTTCAGCGCATCACAGTCACGGATCGTAATGCAGGATTTACAGATCACTCCATCACAGCATGTCCCGTGTGGGATTCGTTTGGCATTGAAGTCATTGGAGTCGTCGTTCTCATGGTATTTGACTCGTGGCAAGGGTAGAATAACTTTTTTGATTTGCAGTACCCTCGAGGACGCAATTTGCATCGTCTCGAGTTGTCCAAAATTCCAATTTTCACGCGACAGGTGTCCGCGAGTACTCTTTCTGGAGATTCAACATTCAATTGTAGATCACAGGCGCTCTCATGGTTTGCCGAGATGTCGCGCAGCATATTCTTCGTGTCCAGCGCATGCAAAATTTGCTTGAAGAATATACAGCAGCAACCAGAGCAAGTCAGTCTATTCCTTTCTGAACATTTTTTGAGAAATATCGCAGGCGCGACGCTTTTCAATATGAGCCTTCTCCAAGCGTCATCTTCATCAAACACATCATCGCCAACATCGCAAGGCGTGTCTCTCGCTATTAAAATCAACCACGGTGGAACGTTGCACTCGGCCACGTATCCGATCAATATGTTTACGCGTGGTCTATCGAGCTGCTCCAAATACGATCTCGTGCGGCTTCCAATGGATTCTTGTGGGAATCGCCACATTATTCAAGTCACATGCGCCGCTCAAGCACATTGTGAAGGTAGTTCGTTTGACAAATGGATGGGTCGAGAAGTTGTTGGTGACTGGGAAAAAATCAAATTCGATCTTCACAATGCATTCAGCCGCAAGGACACTCTCACTGCCTACTACAGTCGCAGCCACGCTGCATCGATTGCATACGTGAACAATATGGCAGAGTTTTCTATCACCTCCAGCACATCAACTTCTCAGACGTCAATCACGCCTGCATCGTCATCATCAACGCTAGAATTACCAGACACCATTCGCCGTGAAATTGCCATGTTCCTATGGTTGTTTTGCATGCAAGATCTCAAGATCCATCTCGACAAAGTCTACGCGCTATTTGCATCGTTCGACGCGGACGCGACGGGATTCGTATCCCTCACTGACTTGGAATACGTTTTGCAAGCATGGGGCGTTCAACTTCTTCCTCATGTGATGCGTCCTCGTCCGTACTTGCTATAATTTTTCCTGTGAAATAGGAATACGATGCCATCTTCAAAGCATTTGGCGTCCCCGTCGACATGGACGTCGCGCCATACTTTGAAAATGGCGTGGATCCGGATGGACCGATTCATATTCCATACAAGTTTGCTCTTGGCAAGAAAGAGTCGGACCTCAATTGATTTGTAGGCATCTCTTCAAGACGCTAGCGCCACATTTCATCCGACACGCTGAGTTTCATCACGAAGTGTTCCCAACACTCCATCCCACGACGCATGCCGTCACAAGCGTGCAGCTCTTTTTAACACCGACAAAGGAAGGAGCGATCGTACCAACTATTGTGGAGTAATGGCAATTTATCTCTACTCTTGCTTGATCGTTTGCTTTTTCGAGCTGAACAAGTAGATGACGGTCGTGATGTGCAAGAGGCCAACGAGAACACTTGCAATGAGTTGTCCTTGAGGGCCCAAATTGGCTCGGCCCCATCTGCTGTAAAACCTGTAGATACGAACGGCGCCTACAATTTCGAATCAACTTCGGTATGGTGGACAAAATGATACCATACGTGAGGAAAGCAAGCATTCCGGACGCACGATGCGCTGTATCCTTCCATTGCCAGTTGTTTTTTCCACCGTAGGTTTTCACCGAGGCCTAGAGAAACAAACCAGTGAGCTATTTTTATGCCTTTGAACGGCGGCTTCTCGTGGAACGTCGGCATATATACTCATGGTATTCTACGCAGCAAATAAAGCACAAGAATGACCAGAGAAGGCTTCCTCTAGTGAATTCAAAATCGCGAAGAGTGATTCATCAAAGGTGCAAATCTTGGCTCGGATTTACCCTTTATGTAGATGTTGTTCATGTCTACTGCAACTTCATTTTGGGGCAAGATTTGCTGCACACTTCACTTTCTGGTCTTCATTTGTCCATTCCTAGCTTATTATGACTTATTTGTTAGTTAAATGAATAGATATAGGATGAAGTAATGCGATGGACTTAAGAACAACAGAAGACACAAGGAAACAAGATCGTGATACTTTCTCTTTGTCACGATTATTAGTGCGTCAAGACTCTCAGGATCGAAGCATCGCATTTAATGTTTCTGGATAGGATCATTCTCGCCTTCTTCTGTTTCTTCGGTGGTTTGCCAATCTCTCCTTTCGCTTTATTCTTTGGCGCCATTTCTCTCTCGTCTTTTCTCAAAATGAGCACATTGGGAGGAATTCCCCGGCAGCGGGTGTGGGACGCCCGCTTTGACCAAAAAAACACCCGCTCTCGGGGATTCCGGATAATTACCTAAAACAAGTATATCCGGATAAAATAAAAATACGGATAAGTTTGCAGTGTTGATTTGTGCGTGGGGCGGACCAGTTTTCAAGGTGACAATGCCTTCCTATGTGTCTGAAGACTACTTGCTGGCAGCGGTCAAACACAAGCTCACAGCACCGCCCGTTGAGACAATCGATGGATTTGTCGTCGATGAAATAATCAATTCCGTGGAGAAGAACAATTTTGGGAGCTTAAGATATGTCAGGTCGGCTCTTGATCAACTCAGCCTAGAACAAGGCTTCCACGTGGCAAAAAATACCAAAGTGCGGCTGACGCTCGTTGGATATGCACTGCATCTCAATGCGAGTTCTTTGTGCGTGCGAACAAGAAGAAGGACGGTCCGGTCATGATCACAGCCATGAATCTCATGCATAGTCACCCTTTGTTTCAAGGAAAATCAGCAAGACATCACCCTGGGGTGACACATGACACAATACGTTGCACGTCTGTTTATGCTGTGTGTTTGGTGTACAAACCATATCGTCTGATATGAACTGTGTTTTACTGTTATCTTCTGTTATTTGCCGTTATTTACATATATGTTGTGCTTAATACATGTGCATTTTGATTCATTATAGTGTTATGTGATCTAAATTGTGATTTAACTTGCGCAACAAGTAGATATTGGAAACACTTCAAAAGTACACTGACAAATTTACCACAGACCCAAGACATCTCAGGGGACAGTTTATCATCGACCTCTTTCAGCGGGAGCATGGACAAATCATCTCAACTTCAAGTGCAAGCAGAGCAAAACGTGAATTGACCCGGTCCATGTTTGGAAATGTTGACGCTTCGTTCGAGAAACTTGAACACTATTTGCACCAAGCTGCCGATGCTAATCCTGGCTCACTCGCAGATGTCGAGACACTTTGTGGTCATTTCTACAGAAGTGTTTTCATCCCGTCGTTTTGTATTTCCGCCTTTGTTTATTGCCAAAACGTCATTGCAATTGATGGTGTGTGCAAAATATATTATTTGTTTTCAAATCATTGGTAGGAACTCATCTTAAGGACCTAATGAACACTAATGGAACACTCCTCGTTGCTGCAGCAAAAGATCCAAATAATCACGTTATTGTGCTAGGTTCTGGTGATTTGGAGGCAATCTTACCTCTCGTAGGTATAGCTATTGTCCCTGTCGAAAACGCCGTTCACTGGACATGGTTCTTGAAAAAATTGAGGTGCTCAGGCATTCTTGGAGCGGACTCGGTTGTTATATCAGATCGTCAAAAAGGTAAATAATACATGTTATATGTCGATATAGTCATGTCAATATTGATGTTTTCTTTTGTGTACTGTTCTGTACTGGCATTTCCTGATATGTATGGGCACATTTTGCTGAATACAGTGATGTGCTAGTATGTTTTGTTTGTTTTGTTTTGTATTGTATTTTACGTTTGAATACTTTACCATTATAGTTGAATGACATATGCCAATACATATGTGCATGTAAACGAAGTGACTAATAAATTTTTTGTTAGGTTTAATTCAAGCATGCTCCAATGTGTGCCCTGATGTACCTCACAGATATTGTATGCGTCACATTGTAGCAAACATAAACGCTCAGGGTGGACTGCGACTTCCTGACGACCAAGTTGCGACAATATACAAACTTGCCAGATCCGACAGTGTCGAAACTTTTGAGCGCATACACGAAAGACTTCGTTCGATGAATTCATGTATGCTATTGACTTTGTATGCTCAATCCGACAATTTTTTCATAGATGCGGCGGAGTATTTGAGGCAAATCCCGCTAGAGCACTGGGTTACGTATGCATTTCCCCGTGCAACATTCGATAATGTAACATCTAACCTCGCCGAATCCGCGAACAATTGGATTGGTGAAGAAGTTCGCAGTTCTGACGCTGTGACCTTGCATTTTTTGTACATGTACTTATTAAAGAATATCAACAAAAGAAGGTAGGACGTGAATGAATACATGTCACACTACTGTACTAGAGATGCTTGTTTATCTTGGCCTGACGACGGCCTTACTCCTGTGCAGCAAAAACTGCTCGGTGTCATGAACACGAAATCAAAAAAGATTGCAGTATGCTCGTCTGATATGATTGTGTTACCGTATTTTAGATTGAAGTAGTTAATCCTGGCAAAACGTTCTTGACCATGTATTACGATCCTGAGACGACAAATCAGCACCTTTGGTGCCTTGTTGACCTGGACGCTAACACTTGCCAATGCCGCTCGTGGTCTGACAGAAAGAGACCATGTATTCATGCTGTGGCATGTCTGAATTCAATAGGCATGGATCCTTTCACTTTGTACGACGAGAAATATTCCATTTAATCGTTCAGGGCTATTTACAGTGGCCATTTAACCCCGCTACCACCACAAAATTTGCTACGGAATACCCAGTCATTGGCCCCTGTGACTTGTGATCCGTCAAAATCCTCGACTAAGCCAGGCCCAAAGCCAAAGAGAAGGAAAAGATCCAAAGGAATGTGAACAATGTTAGTTCCCATAACTGCATCTTCTGCATAATACATAAAGTGTCGTTTGAGATAATTCAATGGCATACTCTAACGTTCTAAATAGTAAATTAACCTCATGGTAATATATGTAATCAACAATCATGTTTAATAACGGTATATCACATTCGTTTACATTAAAATTGTGAAAAGTATGGAGTAACATTAAATGTTATATATAATATACTATTGCATTACATCTCAGTATACCCCACATATATATTATCAACTATTAATATGTACTAACACATCCCTTACGTACTATTACATAAGGTGATATACGTGATGTAACATTACATATGTTGAATAACAGTGCATCACCATGAATAACATTTACTTCATTATATACCATTAAATCACGGTGATACCATTCTATCATGTTGTGAACTGTTAGATTTAATATTATATTGCCATAAACAACATTACTAGTATATAAAGTTTGTACTGGTATACAAGCATAGTAAATGATATCTACTGTGAGATATCTAAGAAAATACACAGTCGTCAAAGAATCAAAGGGGAAAATGTTCATTAATCCAGTTATAAAAGACTCTAGCACTTACGAGCTTTCCCTTTTTTACGCGCTGGAACGGACGTTCTCTCGCTTCGTCGGGCAGGAACAGGTAGTTCAGTCGAATGTTCTTCTTCCGCAACTGAAGCTTCAGTGGCGTTGAGGCGACGTTGGTCCAGAACATCGTGTAAGATGTCTCCAACAGTTGCAACAGTGTCAATGCCCAATCGATGGCACAACACAAGACCAAGTCGAACGCTCGTTTCCGCATGAGCATGTTCGCGCTCTACTTGGTCGAGGATGGCCTTCTCTTCGTCCGTCATGGTGGTGACACTCGCAGTGTTGCTCACTGCTGGGCTGCTTGTAGCGACAGATTTGCGTTGGCGACGAGGTGGGGCGTCTGGATTGCCCTCATCGACCAAGTCGCAATACACTTCGCGACCGCCGTAGAACCAACGAACTTCCGGGTGTATCTTCATGACATGATTTGGGAATTGGTTGTTCGTAAAGGGACCCGTGTGAACGCATCCAGCAACACGGCACCACCATCGACGCTTATGATTCTCCGTCACGCTCGACATCAGAACAAAACTGTATAATAGCATTGTTGGTGTAAATAATGTTAAATTATAGCCAATCCTGGTATGTTATGCTTTACAGCCAATTATAAGTGCTCAAAATGAGTGGTGTCCAACTGCCTCATCTATTTCAATCTCGGTTGGCTTATATTTTGATATGGTTGTATTTTAGCCAATTAGAAGTGCTTAAAAGATGTGCCATTCCAACTGCCTCATCTTTGACAATTGCTGTTGATTTTCATTGTCCGTTTTGTAAATTATGCGGAATCCCCGAGAGCGGGTGTTTTTTTGGTCAAAGCGGGTGTCCAACACCCGCTGCCGGGGAATTCCTCAGCACATTGGTATCTTGTTAAAAAAATTAGCCAATAATACTGCACCATTCACTTTTCGAATTTCATATTTAAGATTTGTGATAGTACTTGAAGTATTACAGTAAAACCCCAGGATAGTCAATTTTCAGAATAGAGTTTATAAATGTATAATGGTGTGAGAAAATGAGGTCACAATAATAAGACTTCTCGGGTTGTTTGGAAGGCTAGGAACCATGCATACTAAAGATACTAAACCTGTTCTGTTCTGACGTCTCTGATGATTACGGGCAAATGACAGGAATTTGGATGTGCACAGTAGTATAAACGGGACTTCCTGACTTTGCACGGACGCAATTGTTCCTGGGATTATGCGCCCTTGTACACTGTATGGCTGTCACTAAAATTGTCACTAAAATATAGCAATAGAGACATCGAACTGAATGTTGATTCCCCAATGTTGGTTGACTGTCCATTTTATGACAATGGTATACTAGTAAGACTAGAAGGTTTACGTCATATCATCATTCATGTCATTAAACCTGGCAAATTTAATTTAAAGATCAAATGTATTGATCAAGTAAACCAATTCATACAGTTCCTCAACGAGGATGGCTGTATGGCGCCAACAATTCAAAATTGCTGACTCAGTGACTTCTTGCCACGGTGCTTGGGCCCTTTGCATTGCTTCAAGAACAGTCACTTCAAAGAGTTTCTTGGCATGGGAAGGAGAAATATTTTCCTTTTCCCAAACCAGGAGATGTGTGGTTTAACAGCATAAAAAATCTATTTATGGAGTCTTCCAAATATTATATCGCACCTTACAGTGTTAATCCGTTCATAGAATTCAGTCTCTATGTCTGGATATTTGCAGTCGATCTTAGCTTTGAGATGGCAGGCTTCAACCACCGGGTACTTAAGGATTTTTGAAACCTTGGATCGATCAAGGCGCTTGGCTAACTTGAATTCATGTTTGGCCCAGTCTGCCAATTTGATCTTCTCTGGGAACCGATTGTGCTCTTCTTTGATCTTGAGCTTGTCGGCGAGACTGATTGCATTGAGGTTCAAGGTTTGCGTTGCAACCATTTATGCGTTCACCTTTCAAACTTTATTGAATATTCATTATCAATTGATATAAAATATACATTTAGAAAGATGTAACTAAGTCGGGGTTTTACCCAAGTCAAAAAAGGAAAAAATAGTCGAAACAATCAATTCTGCAACACACAGCCGCCACCCGGCTTTGCTGCCTATGTTTATCATACAAAGGAAATCCTGAATATCCCAGGCTACAAAGTTCTTGGTCACACACTCTACAGGAGTAGTCACACCAGCACGGATCGATTTACAAAGCTCAAAAGCTCCCCGCAACGATGTTATTTCCAATTTGCACCGACAAGCTATTACCGTGTTACAAGTTTGCGGAAAAATTCAAGATTTCCGTGGCATGGGCGTCCATGTGATGGTTGAAACTTGTTTGCCATTTACTGAGGAGGACAAATGGCTCTTGGCAGGTTTAACAAATTTCTGCGGTGGCCTGATGGCTAAAGTCATGACGTTCATTGAAGTCGAGCGTACGCGAAAGAGTGAAAAAGTTCTTCTCTCACTCTCACTGCAAATACTCACCTGTTTGCACATTCCAAAATAATTGAAGTTAGTCATGCAGTCGACGAAAGAATTATTGGACGCAGGTTTGCTTTTGTAAGGGTACCTGGTTGACATTCTTTTCTGCCAGATCGGTGCACGCTTTTCATCACAAAGACATTGCCAAACAATGGTACATTCAATTCATTGTTCTCCCCTTTCATAGATACCCCAAACAGATCACGTCCTAAGTGCATGGCAAAGTGCCATTGATAGCGGGACCGTCCTCAACCCTATATGAATCGAGGTATGAATACTTTTGGCGGCGCCGAACATCATTTTTATAGGTACCTAGGTTGTTGCGCATTTTGGACAAGGAAACGCTGGTGTATGTGCTGAAACACGTCGTTTGATCAACGTGCCTGATACTTACGAATACAAGTGTTTCAACCGGGTCCGTCCCATCTTGAGTATGAAAAGTCGCTGATCTTCGTCCACGTATAGACATACGATGAGAAGACGAAGTATCGCTTGTATTTATTTAGTCGACTAGAGAACGAACGAACTCTTTACGATTTATCGGGTCCACAAAACTCGCGTTGATCTGAAACCCATGTCCTACAAGTAATGTTCGTCTTATGTAGATTTCTTATCTTTTGGTACAGAAATAGCATTATGGAAGAGGCACTATCACTCAAGGAGCCTTTGATTGTCAATAACGTCTCGCAATATCTCCACTTTAACCCAGCAGTCGATTTATTTCATGAAATTGGAGCTCAACAGGCCCACAAAAAGTGATGGATACCTATATTTAATGCTGCTTAGGTTATGTTTGTTCCGCTGTTTCAATACGGCAAGCAGGGAGTGGACGATAAGACATTGGGTGACTCCTGAAAGTCAAAATTCTAAATCCATGATCCAAATTCCAAAATTTTTTGACGACGTTTCTATTTTTATGATTTTAATATTGAAAGATTTAGAAATAATGAATTGATCAGCTTGATCAATTCAATTTCCAAAGGCAATTGCAAAAAATCGTGTTTAGTTTTCATTGGCCAATACAGGGAAAATTGTTGAAATTTCTTGTTCGAGGAATGGCATGTACACAGATCGTGTTTGATTCAAACCAAGTGTTCGAGATCGAAAGTTGTGAAGACGACAAAGCATTTGGAGAACGACTAGTCTATGTCCACGCTCCTCGTATGACAACCTAGCTTCTACAGATAGACCTCATAAAGCCACAGTATGAGCTAGTGGGGAAATAGACGATTATGACAGCTAGACCACAAGGTGTAAACAGTTCATCTCCCAAGTTATGGAGCGAGTTTGTTCATGTGCATCATGTAAGCATAATGACAACCTGACTTCTACAAATAGATTTCAGAAAACCACAGTATGAGCTCATGCACGAACAGACGGTTATGTCAACTGGACCAACGAGGTATGTAGCCGGCTTACCTCCCTAGTTATAGAGATAGTTTGTTCATGTGCTCTATGTATCAACGACAGCCTAACTTTTACAACGTGCCATCATTAATATCAAAACCATAATACAATTGCCATGACAGACATCGCACGGCCAAAATCAAAACCAACAACAAAGGGACGTCCGGCTGGGACGCTGGGCTACAAGCGGCAAGAGCTTGAAAGTCTCATGAACACAATCACACAGATACAATCAATTGGCAGTGATGATTGGCAAGCTGTTTCTGAGAAACACTTCAGAGAAACAGGAATGCAACGCATACCCGAATCACTAAAGAAAAAGTTTAAAGCTGTTCGAGATCAAACGGTATATCAACTTTGGTCTGCTAATATCTATCAAATACTCTAGGGTCCTACAGGTGATCCCAATTGCCCAAAGCACGTAGTTCTTGCAAAAATTGCACAAGATGCAATCTTGGAACGAGTTCAACTGGACAATGAGAACGATGCATGCCTTCAGACGAAGATGAACCTGATGAGGCTGATGAAACAATAAAGAAATTTCCAAGCGTTACTCCAAAGTCGCCAATGCCTTTGGCAGTCCGGTCAAATCGTGTTCGAAGCAACGATGCCTTGGCGCAAATCATAGCTAATGAAGCAGAAGCAGCCAAGGAGCGTGCTGCAATAAGAGCCGAAGAAAGAAAAGTTGATGCTCAGATTCGACGCGAGGAACGTGAAGAATCTCGTGAATTTGCAAATATGCAAAGAATTGAAGAACGCGAAATACGAGCTGCTGAACGTGAGGCATCAGATCAACGATTTGCTGCAATGATAGCGGCAATATTTCAACAAAATAAGAAATGAGAATGAGTGTAATTCCGTGTACTAAAAATAGTTGTGTTTTGTGTAAGATATGAGCCGGATACACACAGAGATTGTGAAGTGTGAAATTTCACTGGACGTATACACGGGATATTTTTTTACTTGGAATTTGTATCAAATGAAAATATCATGAGATAGATTGGATTTGTGAAACACGAATATCCGTACGTTTCGTCGTCCACACAAGGGGATTCTTCAAGGCTCATACAGACAGAATGAGCCACAAAGAAGACCACATGCAGACATGGGAGGCAGGCGACGACGTGGTGGACATGTGTCTGTCGTCTAACACACGCTACCAATATAATACTATTCTGCGGAGATTGCAAAGCTGGCTCGAGTTGAACCACCCTGGCTGCGTTGATGCCGGCAATATCCGACCCCAGGATCTGCAAGCTGTTTCTATCCCATGAAACTACCGTACCTCTCGCCTCTCGACCCCAGGATCTGCAAGCTGTTTCTATCCTACGAAACTACCGTAATTGGAAAGAATAGAGCGTCCAAATCAAAGTTCAAGTCGTCGTCTGCAATAAATGGATGCAGGAGCGCGATTGCACATCTCTATAAAGAGGCAAAGGTGAAAATGTCAGACGAAATGACGGCTCTGCTTGCTGGTAATCCAGACAATCTCAAATACATTAACAATACGTAGATTTCTCGAGAGGTTACAAGCGCAAAGTCGCTCGATTGAAGGAGGACGGCGAAATGCCTATAGGTGAAGGAAAAAATGCAATGACGATAGATGGTAGTATTCGACATCAACGATATCTTATCTCTCCAAGGTTACTACTTTCTCTCACGAAAGGCTATACAGAGAGGGGAAACCTACAAAGACTACCCCAGCGCTCATTCGTTCTTGCTGTTTTGTTGGAACTTGGTTGCTCGATGCGCAACTGTTGGTGCAATTAGATTCGATCATTTGTCTTGGGAGGGTACTCATGAGCTCGTTGATGAGAATTCATTTGCTGTAGTTGATGCACTTGCTGTTCAATATGGAATGATGAAGAATGACCAAGAGGGGAGGAAGTGTTCACCTCGTCGAGTCTTTGCAAATCCCCAAGATCCATACATTTGTCCCATTTTAAGGTAGAAAAGTCACATTACAATTTACTCTACATTCCCACGCAGCCTAGCTCTTCTAGTGTTTACTCGTGGGGCCCAACGAAGTGGCTCCTCTACTCTTATCTTTGGCGAAAATGTCAAGGATCGATTCTCGACATGGCTGTCAAAAACGTGCTCGCGCCATCGAGATGAAATGTTGAGTCTTGCCATAACAGCGGATGAAGTTGGAACCCACTCATTTAGAAAAGACGTAGTGAGTGAACTTTCAAATAACCCTGGTGGTCCAGCACATGTGTCTGTGTGCCTGCGCGCCGGTTGGTCGCTTGGCCCAGTTCAAGACCGCTACATCTTCTCTGGACCGGGCAGTGACCAGTTTGTTGGTCGAGCAGCAGCAGGCTTGTTTATTTATGTGAACGGATCTAATCTTATGGTAAGATTGAATGTCTACACTAAAGACTTCGCAAGTCTTCCACCGCATTTTGTGGGTCAAGTCCTCAATTTACTCGAATGGGAGACGATTTTGCCTGGATATATGGACAATTATCCTTCGTCGTTTCGATCTGCAATACCATTTATGCTTGCATCATTAGTGTGGCATCAAAAATGGCTTCGAGAGACGCTGGACGATAAGCACCCATTATTTGTGACGCCAGTTTGGATGTCTGGATTGCTGCCAAAGCTATCTCACCGAGTGGAAGTTGGTTGCTTGTCAAATGAGAAAACGAAAATGAAAGCCACGGGAATTCCCCCGCATGTTATCATATCTGACCAAATCAATACACTCCAGCAACAGCTGCGGGAAGTTATATCGAATATCAACGATATACCATCGTCAATTCCTGATTCTGTGCTGTCTCGACTCAGCCATATTGAATCTATACAACCCTCTCAGGGCTTGTCTCCATCTGAAATTGACCAACTATGCTCGAGAATTGTTCAAGAGCTCCAAAACCAGGGTAAACCAAACGCGAGTGATTGTGCGCCCCAGCCATGTCAGTCGAATCCACGCTCGACTGGAGTCGAGCCACCTTGGTGGTCAAAGGCAAGCCAATCTCAAAATGCAAATGCAACATGTCCTGGAGGGAAATTGTTTGATATGTGGAATTTATGGTGGACTGGTATACCCACCCAAAGACTGCCACCTCTCCGACTTCGGTCAGCGAAAGATTTCCCTCGTACTGTTGATCGTGTGAGCTATTCAAAGCTCTCAAAAGTCATGAAAACACTGATGTCTTACTCGAATATTGAGCCCATCCATATCCCTGGCCTCGACAGTCCATCTCGCGCTACGCTGCTCGTGACGTGCGTCAGCCGTCTCGGACACGACTTGAACCTTGGGACGAAGAAAGAGCGAAAGTTGGAGGAGATGATGCATTCTACATTGTATGCGCTCATTGTAAAGAACGAGGATCGTCGAGACTAACCATAATAACGCTTGCGTTCGTCTTCAGTCATCCACGTCTTCATGTCATGCCCACAGCCGTCGAACGAAACCAAAATGGAGGAACAAACTGATTTGCCTTAGAAAGTCAATAATATCATATGTTGAGGGTTTCATGAAATTTTCACAAACCCCTTTATATCTCTGTAAATAGAAATGGAAATTGAAAATGATTTCGAAATTGTTTTTGCATGAAAGTCTGTTTTCAATTTCAAAATTTATTGATAAAGAAAATAGAATTTTGACTTTCAGGAGTCACCCATTTATTGGACTCTTGCATCTTGTCAATCGAAAAGGAACGATACATGACTTTGACTATGATGACTCGCTCGTTGCAATCATTGCCAACCAAGTGTCAGGGGTTCTCATGAGCATCATTGAACGCCAAGTGCAATCTAGTCTACTTCATAAATATTGACATACGCTGATTTAGGCTATGCTTCAACTCCACGAGGACACAAAGGTAGCACAAGCAAGTTGACTTTGAATTGACATCGGTGATGCAGATGCTATTGGAGACATGCATGTCATTTTACAAGGAATTGAATCATGTTGGAATTATGAACGCAGTGTACAATGCAAGTTTGACGACGTTCACGATTGAGCGAGGACAACTTTGGCTTTGGATTGATGATAAGTCGAGTATGTGGACTTCCATGGTACATTCTTCTCCATGTCAATGTTGTATACTGGCTAGTTGCTTCCAACCGAGGACACAAAATTCATCAACCCAATGCTTCAGCGTCGTTTGTCTGTCTTGGCTCTGGAGCGTATTCAAGTTTCTTGCTCCGAAGGTACAATTTCAACTTGGTTGTCGTAGATTGACAGTGCGATCGCAGGTTTATTGAAACGAATTGTGACTAAAGTTGTATCGATTCGACGATGGGAGCCTTCATTTGTTCATTCCATGCTTAATTATTGCTTCTTGCTTTGTTCAATGAAAGGATAGATAGAAATGCGATTCAATTAAGAAGAACAAAAGAAAACAAGATCGTGATACTTTCTCTTTGTCACGATTATTACTGCTAACAAGATGAAATACGATCAATCGTTCTTGTTCTCTTACGGTGCGTCTTGCGCTAACGAAAAAGGTTTGGAAGGATCGAAAACGTGGCGCGACGTCGTCCTCAGCCTTCCATCAAAAAGACACTCGCGAACTCTTGGAATCCGCTATTTCGAATTTCAATATACCATCGTAGTTGTTGCCATTGTCCATACGCAATATTGATGCCTTGTTCGCCCGTTAAGTGATGAAATGCCAAGGAAACATTTGAATCCTCTGGGACTTGACTACCAGCATTGACATTGTGTGCTCCATGTATCAGCCAATTTCGAAATGCTACCAAAGATGCATCGGCATCAATCCCTTGTACAACGGGAGAGTTTGGAAGCGCGAGAGCTGCATGTAGATTGTTCTGGTCATTGATTTGAACGAAGAGGCCAAGGTCTTCTTCATCGATTTCATTTACCACAATATTTGCCAATTTGATCGTTTCTTGCGTCAAGACACTCAGGATCGAAGCATTGCATGTAATGTTTCTTGATAGGATCATTCTCTCCGTCTTCTGTTTCTTTGGCGGTTTGCAAATCCTCTCCTTTCGTCAAGATCTGTCAGAGTATTAATATACATACACAAGTCAAAAAGATGTCAGAGGGAAAAAGACAATCGAACCTGATACACTGAAGACACAATTCTTCACACCCGGCTTTGTTGCCAAAAAAAGCAAGGGAGGAGGAGGAAGCGAGTTATCGCGAAGTGCTTCAATGGTAAACTTTAAACAAGACTTTCTTACGTTAGCATTTCGCTTCTACAAACACCCCTTCAACAAAAACAGAACTACAAAATAACTGTTATAGTGTTATACTGTTATATAAAAATATAAAGACTTCAAAACTACTGTTATATTGTTATAGTGTTATGCCCCTCTCCCATAACAGTATCACAGTATAACAGTGATTTCCATTTTCTCAAAAATCTCATAACAGTATCACACCATAACAGTGATTTCCAAATGTTCATAACAGTATAACAGTAAAACAGTAAAACAGTAAAACAGTAAATTACAAATATTCATCTCTCAAGTTGATCATAACAGCATAACACTAAAACAGCAATATTGATTTTTCATAAAAAAGTATTGTAATATCCAAAGAATTTAATTTAGAATATTTCCATAAATGTCTTCCTCTTTGTGATAAATATTTCTTATTACACCCGTTTTAACATCAATAAATTTGATTCTGTCATTAGTCCAGTCATCTGTTTTAATATGAAAGTTTGTAAATATGAAGATATGAGGTGTCTTAATGTTAATTTTTCTAGATTCGTATTTTCCTGAATTGACTAAACCATTCTTCAATTTTTCAACAGTATTGTATTGAAGATAATCTTCACTTTCCCGTGGAACATCAAGAATTAAAATGCTTGGATCATTTCCTTCGTCGCACATTTGTGATGATTGATAATACACATTATCAGGTTTGCCATCAACTAATAATACATCATACTCAGTATTAAGATAACTACATAAGAAAGATTTGCCATTATTACCATCAATATCTTCAACAATGTAAATGTTTCTTGGATGAGGTGTGGTTGCTGAAATTTTTAAAATAGTTTCTTGAAACATGTTATTCCTACTTCCCCATTTTACTTTGCTAAAACTATCTTTAATTTCTTTATCCTTTTTTTATCGTGATTTCAGATTTCAGAGTTACTTATTGATATTTTTCAAAGACCTTCTTTTTGCTCATATTAATAAAATCATCGTAATCTATTTCATCTAATTCACATACCTTTTTGTAATACATAGTAGTTCGGTCATCATTATCAATATTTACAATACAGTTATTCTTTTTTAATCCTGTATGTAATATAACATTATCAAAACCATGTTTAGCCAATGTCATTCTATTGATAGCATTTGTTAGATATAGTTTGACGACATTATAGTTTTCTTCTAATTCTACGCCAATTTTCTTAATTTCCCTAAGGTTTTCAAAAGACTTTTTGATTTTATCAACTGACAACTTAGTAAAAATTAATACATTTCTCGCTCCATTTTTGGATTCGCTTGGTTTGACTCTGTTCATCCACGATTCCATCAACTCAACTAAGTCATCATTAGAATTATCATCACTATCAAGATTATTTATTTTTTCTGTATTTGATAATTCTTCTTTACACTGTTAGTATATGCATTAGATACTTGATTATCTTCTACCTTATTGAATTCTTGAGGAGGCATATCAACAGTAATATCTTCTGTTTGGGCTTCGGTTATATTACTAACAATATTCTCTTCTTGAATAACGTTAATATGTTTATGACAGAACTCTTTGTTCTTAGCTAATTTACATTGTTCGCCATTTGTTTTAATGAAATTGCACATTTTCACTATATGATTTATATTCTCTATTTATCTATTTTTATCGCTCACGATAGAAAATTAATTTCTATAAATATAAAAATTAATTTTCTATATTGATACATAATTTTATAAATATAGAGCAACAATGTATGATATCAAAGAGACAGTGAAAAACTTGAAGAATATCAAAGAAACTCGGTATCAAGTATCTAACATGTAAATACAAAGGACGAAGTAATCGTAGATTCACAAGATTCGGCATTACTGATGCAAAAGTAATCTCTAAAGAAATTGCACAAAAAACCGAACTCAAAAATATACATTCGAGCATTGACAAATATTGGATATATTACTTTGAAAGCAATGGATGAGAGCATAGATGAAATGTTTGATGATTATGAAGAATATTTCGAAAATAGAGTTAAAAACGTAAGCGATTTTCATAAATTATTTCAATTATATGTTGTTGCTTCTGAACCTAAGAACTAAGTTCAGTAACCATTTGTTTTTTTGCTTCCATAATTAACATATGAGCATTTGTTTTGATGTGATTGGTCAATGAATATTTTTTAAGCTCCATACCGCATTCACATATGATTTTTGGTTTCACGTAATTGTATCCAGCTGGATTAAATTTGCTTTTATTAGCTTGATAGTACTGCTTTATGTATTCCTTTCGTTTTTGCTTTTTATCTACAATAAATGAATCTTCCGTGATTGTATATTATAATATTTCCTGCTTCAATATAAAGTTAAATTTCCAGTATTGAGAATTTAATTAGTATATATAGAGTAATAAATCATGCACCCAAACTTCATCATATTTTTCAAAAACAGTGAGAATGAATATGAAACCTATAATTATCAAACTGAAGTATTTGAAACAGTTTTGAAGATTGATTATGGTCAATGTAATGCTTTTGAAGCTTTTAAGGGATATGATAATAAATTACCTGAATTTGCTGATGATTTAATCAAATGGAGAGATGACATTAAGAACGAAATTGGTTTTGACTATTTTGATAACTCGTTCAAATGCAATGGAAAAACCTTTTATCGTAATCACTCAAAGAATGTTCAAACATGTATCAAACGCAATGTAGTCAAAAGAGATATGGATGATATTACACTTAAGAAGACACATATTTTGACAAATGCTACAACTCTGGGATTATGTATCACCAAGATGGGATTTATGGTAATATTTCAACATATGATAAGAAGATGTTCTACCCATCATTGATGGGATGTAAAACGAATGTAGAAGAACAATTTTACGAATTCCAATTTCCTGTTAGCAAAGGAGTTGTCAAACGCCTTGAAAGTGTACCAAAGAGCAATTTTCTATATGGAATTTACAAATGCCGAATCACAAGCACTAATGCTAATTTTAATAAAGTATTCTGCTTTTCACCTGATAATTATTACACGCATTTTCAACTGAATTTCGCGCGATGGTATATCAAGCAATACAATACCGGTTTGATAAATTAATATTATTGAAAACTAAATATCCAAAAAATAAGATTGTAAAGCATTTAGCTTCATCAGCTTGGGGACATGTATCAAAAAAGCGTACGATTACTAAAGCTTCAGATGATGATGATATTGAATCAATTGATATGGGTTATTCAATGGATCCATCTGAAAATCAATATTGTATTAAAAAATATACAATTCAAGGAGATAAGAGCATATATAACCTTGTTGATTTAACTAAACCAATATATGAATTCCAGTATCGACTCAAACCATTTCTAACTGGATTTGCAAGAATAATTATGGCTAAACTCGCTTTGAAGAACATTGATAACGTCATTCGTATAATGATTGATAGCATCTCATATGACAAAGATATCAATATCAATGAATTTATGTTTGTAAAAAGTCTGATAAATCAAGGGTAAATGCTGAAATCAAAGGAAATTCACTTACTGTGTTGTAATTCGCGAACTTCTTCTATTTTTTTTCGCTGGCTTCAGCTCAACTTCTGCATATGATACATTTGGCTTACCAACAAGTATATAACGAACATTGTTTGGGTAATAAACAATCTTCTTAATTTTTCTAGGATCGTTAATAGCCCATCGTACATCTCCCATTCTAAAGGTTGATGTATTTTGCTTTTTGCCCAATGCAGTCAATGGAACTTCTGACTTATAATAGACTTCATCACCGACTTTGTATTTTGCCTTTGCTTCAACTTCAGGAAATGTAATATTTTCAATTGGGATATCTGCTCTTTCTTCTCTAGTTTTATTCAACTCATCTCTAATGACATCAATTCGTCAGTCCATTCCTTATAGACTTTACCAGATTTTACTTCCATTTGATTCATGTAACCATTAAGCAAGCGACCAAGTTCGCGATTGAGCCGTTCAACATTAGCAAGTTGATTATGACGATAAGGCTCTGCAATTCTATGTAAAATTGAATGATCATACAAATATTTATGAAAAACATCTTTAAATTCTGATCCTCCATCAGTTCTTATAGAAGCTTTAGGTAGTTTTAAGATTCCTTTATTGAAAATATTTAGCAATCCATCTAATACAGTTGATGCTTGTTTGTTTTTGATTGGTTCTATATCGAAATGGTTCGACCAGATATCAACGAGTACTAACAAGTAGCGATATCCTTTTTTTGTTGTTGGTAGATGTAGCAAATCAGCCATATAATTATAATCTTTTTGAGGAAAGGTATTTGCTTTTACTGAATCAAATTTAGGTTTGATTGGTTTCTTAGTATAGGTCTCGTCAATTTTCCATTTTTTTAGTAATTTATTCATGTCTAACTTAGCCTAATCTCGTATCGTATATTAAGCAATTAATTTTAATTCTCGTATAACAATTCGAAGATGCATACTAAATATACAGTACTTATACAGTATATATACTGTATTACTACTCGTAAATTATTTTAAACATTCCATCAATGTAGTAAGATTCTTGTATAGCATCAACATATACTTGAATATTATGCACTGGATATCGCAATTTCGCAGTTAGATCTAAATATATTGACTTTGTTTGCATTTGAATTTATACTATAGTTATCATACTTTTAGATCATAAAATAAATAACAAAGTTATTGAGATATCTTCGATATCATATACAGATAACATGTCCAAGTATGATCCAATTCAAACAATAAAAGCCTACACCAAAATCATAGAAGATGGCCATAGAGCAAAACTGTACTTTTTATATATGAAGCTTAACTTCATAATTGAGCATCTGTTGATCATTCATGGGTGCGTTCAAGATGATAATTACGATTACGATCCTCGATTGTTTCAAAAAAATTACATCACTTGGTTAAATAATGAACGAACTCAAATACTCGAAAAAATTAAAGATGTTCACGATATTGTAGATCTAAACGACTGAACTGACGCATGATTTCATCTTCCAATTGACCATATAGTATACAGAAGTACGATTTTTTATATTATAATCATCGCAACACTTTGAAAACTGTCTCTTATTGCAACTCATGCAAATATGCACTCGTTTGTAAGTGCATCGATTGTGTAAACTCGATATATTTTTAACGCTTATTGCCAATGACATATTCAAATTCTTAGCTGAATCTTCAATATTTCGTAAAAAGTGATTATACGCTTTTTTAATTTCATCATGAGAAATCATATTCATAAATTCATATTCACAATATTCATCAATAAATCGTTTAACTAATTCTAAATACTTCTCCTGTCTGAAGTTTTTTGTTTGATTATTAATTCTAAATCAGTTTCTTGCTTAGGCTCTTGCTTAGGCTCACCAGACTCAACTGACTGAGGTTCAAAAAATAAGACCTTACTTCGCCCAGAATATTTCATAGTATATTACTACAGAT
This sequence comes from Aphanomyces cochlioides, assembly GCA_019828595.1. Taxonomy (NCBI): domain Eukaryota; phylum Oomycota; class Saprolegniomycetes; order Saprolegniales; family Verrucalvaceae; genus Aphanomyces; species Aphanomyces cochlioides. Next base: position 282,913 of record JAHQRK010000037.1, on the reverse strand, counting down.
AAACTTGTTTTTATTGCTTTAGTAATTGATGAGTATTGATTGGCTTTAGAGCCATCTTTTTCGTATGAGCAATTACTCTTTTGATAGTTTTGTTTAATTGCTTTTCATTTGATATGTTTTTAGAATCAGCTGCAGAATCCTCTTCAAAATTCTCTAATAACTCTTCAGTTAAATTCATTTTTTAAGGCCTTTTCCAGATAGTTTTCTTGGTCTCATACTAACTTTATATGATATTGAAGATATCTCAATAACTTTGTTATTTCTTAAATCAGTTATTTTCTTGTGCGTTTATTTGCTTTGGTATCAATTAATGCTTTTAATTCAACAATTTGCTCCTCTAAAGTAGCAATTTTACTATTAGATATTTTAAGTGCCTTATGCAATAATGGTATAGCAGCTAACATATTTACAATAAGTCTTGTATTTTTTGGAATTGTTATTGATTCATTTTCATCATTTGTTAATGTTTGCTCCTCTAAATCTTCATCAGAAGTAATACAACCAACAAGAACATTATATTTATTTAACATTATGTCTTGAGCTGAATAACCATAGTTTACATTTTCGGAGCCAATATAATTGAATTCAATTGGATCTATCTTTTCAACAAATCTTAATGCTTGTTCATCAGTAATTTTGTTTACATTTTCCTTAAATCTGATATCTGAAGCACAATCTATTTCACCAGATTCTACAAATATTCCTCCTGTTGCTCTTATCGAAAATTGGCGAGATGTGAAATTAGCGGCTCCCCCAGCTCCACCATTATTCAAATAACCAAAATTTCCAGTATAACTTGATGCTGAAGTTCCATAAACGTATAATGGGGCTTTTGAACCATCATTAGTTCCTTTACTACAATAACCGGTAACTCCATTTATGAATAATGATTAACCTAATTGTGTAGTTTTGTATAACAAATTTGTTCTATCATAACCGAAAAAACTTGCAATACTTGATGCATAATGTATCTCAGCACCAGATCCTGTATAAATTGGATTGTAGCCAGTTGCTCTTAATCCTGCTCCAGATTCTATATTACCTTCTTTTGTAATTCTTGAAATAATTACCTAAAGAAGTATTAGCTCCTACACCTGATAATCAATAAGAAGAATAAAAATAATGGCCATTTAACTGTGATGAACAATAAGTTAAAACAGAATTTGCAGAACCAAAACCAGATGATGGACTGCCATTCCTTCCACTACCCGTGTTTGCATTATAAATTTGTATAGTAAAATTACTAATAACATCGCCCATATCTAATCTATGCTCATTTCCAGAAGGAATAACAAATGTATTTGATAATGACATCCGAGGATAAGTCGTTGTTGCACCTGCTACTTGACTCGGGACATCTAAATATAATGAATACGTTTGTGTAGATTGAACTGCATTTGTATTAGTTAAAGCAACTTGAAATTGCGACGGCCCAGATGAAATAGTTCCATATACCGAACTACTATATGTCAATGCTAATTGCGTTCCAGTTGAATTAATATTAACTTTACCAGCATTTAACACTGAAGATCCAAAATATGATGTAGAATTAGGTAAATAAAAATTATCTGATAAAATAGATGTACTTCCTTTTGTAAAATTTGCTATAATTGTTTCAGTAGAAGCATTTAATGAACCAATATTAACTCCCGAATTCCCATAAAGAATAGGTCCGTCTATTCTATAAGTCGATGAATTACCAAATCCATTATTACTATTCCAATTTGGATTATTATATCCAGAATACATTAAACCGTGGTTTGAGTCATTATTATTAGTATTTCTAAAGAATATTGGTTGATCGTTTAAACAAATACAATTTGAATTATTACCGTGTGAAGTTCCTGTAAATTGACTATTTGGATTAATATAAGTATTAAAATAGATTTTTTTAGCAACACCCAAACCTCCTGAAAGAATTAGTGATCCCGTTGAAGCACTGGATGAATCAGTATTATTATATAAAGTTGTTGCACCGGATGGTGTCATTGTTAATAAAAACGATCCATTGTAAATGTATAAATTAGTCGGATAATTACCATTTGTTGAGTTTCTTGCGCCTAACTCGTAAGTATTTGTATCAGTAGTAAAGACTAAATTTGCTCTACCAGTTGTAGATCCGGTTGAATTCATATTTATAACAGCAGTAGATGAATTTGCTACCGTTATGGCATTACTACAGATGATATTGTTGTCAACGTATAACGATTTAGCAATCGCTACGCCACCCGCAGTAGTAATAGATCCCCCATTTGTTGAAGATGTAGCATCGGTTGTATTATTAATACCAATGCCACCAAGTAATAATAAAGATCCAGTAGTTGATGAAGTTGAAGCAGAAGTTCCTGTTATTGATATAGAATTTAGGTTTGAAACACCAGAAACTGTTAATGATGTTAAAGTCCTAAAGATGTAATATTTGGTTGAGCAGCAGTTTGTAAAGTTCCAGTCAAATTACTACAGATGATATTGTTGCCAACGTATAACGATTTAGCAATCGCTACGCCACCCGCAGTAGTAATTGATCCGCCATTTATTGAAGATGTAGCATCGGTTGTATTTGAAATAGATAAACCGTCTGACATTTGAATAGCACCATTTGAATTATTAGTGGCCGAGGTCGTATTTGTTAATGTTAAAATTCCCGATGCTGAAAAAGCATTTACTAGTGAAAGATTATAACCATTCATTGAAATAGAGCCAAGCATTGATAATCCAGTTAAAGATCCAACTGATGTAATATTAGGCTGAGCAGCAGTTTGTAAAGTTCCAGTTAATTGTGTGGCTGTTAAATATCTAATATTTGTAATATCTCTATTCGCGTCAAGAACTAATGCTTTTGACGCTGATGCAGTTCCAGTTGTTATTGAAGTTGAATAAGCTGATTCTGTAACACCCAATGTAATTCCTCCAATTGTAATAGAAGTCGTTCCAATATTATTAAATCCAATACTATTACTTGAACCATCAACGATTACAGCTTTAGATGGACTAACAATTCCAGAAGTAATTCCATCAATCAATCCAAGATTTTTGCCAGCGGCTATAGTCAAATATAATTTATCAGCATCTTGCCTCGTGAGATAGATTGTGCCAGCAAATGCTGAAGTATTAAAGATATTTGAGTTCCATGAAGGAGAATTGCTATTCATTTTTATTATAGAATAGTAACGATATTTAGAATTCTAAGACAATATCAGTGATGTTATGTCTAATATTGCTCTTGAGAAGGTCTAAGAGCATAAAGTTCATATGTTCTTTAGTAAGATTGAAATAGATTTGTTCTAATTCTTTAACAGAGAGAGAGATTGAATATTCGCTCAAAATCATCCTTAAATCTCGTTTATTAATGCCTTTACCTAAAGCAACATAATTCACTTGCTGACGAACGATTTTTGGTGTTGCGAAGAAACTTTGACTGATATAAATGCTCGAATATTCAAGTTTTCTTCCATGAATAAACATTTCACCAATGCGTTTATCAGGGGTTAAGACCATATCATCAAAGATAATCAATCCATTTTGATCGGGTTCTAATTTATCAAACTCATCAGGCATATTTCCATCGTAATAGATATCGACTCTGTCTTTCAGTTTTTTCTGTAGCATCGTGTATAATGGCTCAGGCGCTTTAGTTATGATCACGATCTTATGAAATGTATTATTCATTTGATATAGCAAATTCATAACAAAATTACTTTTACCGCCTCCTGAAGCACAGCATACAAGCATACGAAATGGTACTGATATCAAATGCGTTTCGTATTGCGGATTGACTTTCTTAACCTCGTTGATTTGACTGAGAATAAAAGTTTATTAGTTTAGACATTGTAATATTTTTGTATATTGTAATATACATAAAATGTCATTCCCTATCATTATCAATAGCACTAATTACGTAAGTTCTAATACTTACAAAGTTTAACTCGCATCAACTATTGATCTGAATGATTATGAAGTGAGCGTTGGTCAAGCTTTCATTTATTACAGTTGGTATAATATTAATAGTGCTCCATTGAATAACAATAAGTTTACTCTTACAATTCCTAAAAATGGTGGCTCAGATACGTTAAATATTACAATTCCTGACGGAGCCTACAATATCAGTGATCTAAATAATTTCTTGCAATATACATTGATTCAGGGCGGTTATTATATTACGAATAATACAAGTGGAGTGAATACGTACTATGCTTCATTTAGCATTTCACCCACATCCTATCAAGTCCAATTCAACACAACACCACTTCCGACTAGTCTTCCTGCTGGTTATACTTCTGGTGGAATGACTTTTCCAGCAAGCGCAAATCAGCATTATCAATTAACAATTGCATCAACGAATGATTTCAAAGATACAATTGGATTCAATGCTGGAACGTATCCAGCCTCTTCTACTAATAGTGGAACGCAGACTAAATCAAGTGATTATACTCCTAATGTTAATCCTATTAGCGCTGTTCAAGTCCGTCTCTCTTGTGTCTATAATCCATTTAGCGCTAACTCTCAATTAATTCATACATTTACAAACCGTGGAGTTTCCATTGGATCTATTATAGATGCCAGTCCAAATTATCAGCAATTTGTCCCTTATATCGGTGCTCATCGTGAATTAACTCTCAGCTTTTATGATCAAAATGGCTATGTGTTAAACATTTTAGATAAGAATTTAACTATTAAGTAACTTTTTAAGCACAAAGATACTACAGTTTAGTACAAAAAAATTACTTCAGCTTGATTATTTTAGTAGCTTCTCTAATTTTTTTAAAATATCATCCATTTCTTTTTTTAGCTGAGGATTGTCATTTCCTGCTTTAATCATGTAATATTTTAGATAAAACTTGTTTTTTAATCGTTTAATGGCTTGAGATCTCATTTTTGACTATATGACATTGAAGATATAATAACTTTGTTATTTCTTATTTCATTAATTTTTTTCTACGTTTTCTTAATCCTCCTCCAGATATCTTTCTATTCATGTATGGTATTTTCTCATTCCTTGGCAATTGATTGACCTTTTTCATGACTTTGTTAAATTTTTCAATATTATCTTTGTAATATTCTCTTAATTGCTTTTCAACAGTTTTATAATTAAGTTTAGGAGGATTTTCAATATTTTTGCTACCACTTGTAGCTCCTGACGTTGATTCTGTTGCTGTTACTGTTGGAACATCACTATAAGTAGGACTTGAACCTCTACTACTTCCGCGACTTCTGGATTCAATATTTTCAAAAAGTTCTTTTTGAAAAAGTGATTGTTGTTTTGGAGACTCTAAAATTGAATCCATATAGTATAAAAGGTGTATCGTTACAATCGACCAATTAAATGATGCCAAATATGTGTCTCAGGATCACGCGACTTTCAACTGACGTCAATTTTGATGGCACCATTCGATTCAGGAGGGGGGTTTACCTCGAGAACCCTCCTGCAGCGCCCACCAAATCCAACAACTATCTACCCATGTCACTAGAAGCTAAGGTATCATGTCAATCAAACCTCTCATGCATTATAGATATCCTCGGAGGCCTACACGTCATCCTCATCGGCCAAGACAATTGCTTGGCGCGTCTCAACGAGGTATTCAGCCACTTTACAGGTCACATTGTCATCATCAGCCACAGGTTCGATGTCGTTTGTCAATGTCTGTTCGGCATGTGAGATAACCTTACACTTCACGAAACCATTGACAATACACTTCCTAGGGATATCTTCCCATGCTGCGTTCACCCACTGGACAATGTCAAAGCGTGACGGGGCACGCAAACGGAACCCTTCGGCTTGAGCCTGGTGACAGGTAATCTCCTTCATAAGGAATGAAAGCCATGATTTTCTCAACCTGGACTTCAAAGGTCGCATCCAAGCGACATCAGCAGGCTGACATATCCACGTGAAGGTTGGTGGAATCTTTTCGAGCACGACATTAAGGGTATCTGCATAGGCCTGGACAGCAGGTGTAAAATGCGCACTAAAGTCGTCCCAAAGAAGCAAAATGTTTGGCATATTCTTCCCTTGCCGATGACCAAAGTGGTAAGCTAGAAACCGCAGCGATATATCTGAGTTCCACCACGCCGTAGGATTGCCATAAATCTGTGATGGGTACATCTCCTGCAGCTCCAAAATTTCCTTCCACACATGAACGCCGAAGCCATGTCTTTCGCTAAGGTTGGCTTCCACAACACTTGCTTGCTTGGCCACCGTGGTTTTCAAGACCAAGAAGAGTGGGTACTTTGTGCCCGTCGTGTCCGCAAGAAGCATTGCCGTTTCACGATCCGTGCCTTTCAAATTCCCGAAGAACTCGTCTATAGCTTCTTGAATGCCAAATTCCTTGTAATGGTTGATAACATGGAGTTGTTTTCTGTAGTCGAATCGGTCTTGTTTAAACTTTATTTTTGCAGCCCTAATTCCTTTAAGGGAGGGGCGGCCGGAGGCGACCTGATGTCCTTGACTTGGCGGCATGCCTTCAGTTCGCGCTCAAAGTGAATTTGAAGCCGGATCTTATTGGTCCATTGGTTGTATCAGATTACAGAGAGTTTGTACATCCAGAGGTTTGGCGGGATATACAATATAACTGTTTAGAGGTAATTTTGCTGGTGCAACTGTCCCACTTGAGAAGTCATCTAAAGTAATGGAGATGATGATTTTGGAGATGTTTTTATTGTTGGTTTAGTAAAAGCTTTCGCAGATTCACTTTCGGGAGCATTTGTTTTAGATAATGGTATTACAGCTGTAGATGTTTGATTTTTGATCTCATCTTGTAATTGTTTTAATCTATTGATTGTATCAGCTTGTGATAGATTCATTAATTCGCTTTCACGAACAATTTTACTTTGAGCTAACTGATATTCTTCATTTAACTCATTCAGCTTAACTTGCTCCATATATTTTTGCATATGGTCTTCTAAGCTTCGATAGTATAATAATTTAGTAGCCATCTTTGTTATCTATAATTGCCTGTATATGATATCGAAGATATCTCAATAACTTTGTTATTTTATAAGCAAGTTATTTATGAAAAAATAGAAGGAGAAATAGTAAACGGAGGTGTAAAAAACTGAAATATCTAAACAGTTGCTAATTGACAAGTAGCGGTATTGATTACCCATTGTTTTTCATACCATACAATAGCAATGACTTTCATACCAAAAGTAGATGAAGGATTAGTAAAACTGATTTGAACAGATTTAGAACTGTCATCTTCAGATGTCATACGGCGACTCAAATCAACAACATAGAAGCGGTGATTTTGCTCGAATGATTGTTGAGTAAGGAGCCCACTTGTATCTTCAGAAACCATTGATCCGTGAAGGCCAAGTTGAGAATTTTCAGATACCCATTGTTCAAAATTGTATTGAATAGGATATTGATACATTGGCTTGTTAGCTAAATAGACTTGGAGATTTGCTAAGGTGGCGTATGGACCACTCGTCGCGGGGACCGAATCAAAACAGCTAACTTCAGGATTTGATAAATGTGAAACACCACCAAGATTTTGCCATAATGGAAGAAGAAGCAATTTACGAGGATTTGGAATACTGGTAGAAATCGTGTAATTGATAGAAGCTCCAGCAGCAACGGTCAATGGATTAACAATTTTTTCATACGAGGTGGAGAATTTGCTAGATTGAGTTAGTGCCGAATCAGTCTTAGGATTAGCAATGTAATATGACACAAGAAGACGAGCATTCGTGAGTAATGGACCAGCCGATCCAATGGCCCCAGCAGTTGTAGCATCAACCGAACCAACAATTTGAACAACTGGAGCAGTTGTAGCATATTGGCCTAATACAAGACCACTTGAAGTATTATTGATCATAAATGGCGTGGTTCTACCAGTTTAGGGAGTAATACTTACAGCAGAAATTGCAGTGCCGCAGCCGTACCAGTAAGATTGACTTGACTACTGTTGAACGATAAGTAAAGAAAGCCTTTAAGATTTTTGACCACTGGAAAGTCATTGATATCACAAAGATCACGAAGACGAACAGTTGCCATATAGTAAGCTGAATATAATGCACCATTCGCCGTATTAGATCCAGCAGCAACAGATGAAACGTGGCTTTGACCAGCTGTTTTCATAGCAGAAGCACCAAGAATAGTAGTTTGAATAGAAGCAGAAGAAAGATTAATATCAGAATTAGTAACTGAGTTTCTTGCAATAATACCTTTATTCAATAAAATACTTTGATTATTTACACAATCAAATCCTTTTACGTTAGTAGCCATACTACTATAAGTAGCATTAGCTAATCCAACAGTTGCAGATACCGTACTTGTTAAATCACCTGTACAATCATCTAAAGCAACGCCACAAGTAGGGCCCCATTTCTTAAGAGTATCTTGGGACCAAGAACTTAGGATACGGAACGAACCAGCAACATTTTCATATGGTTGAGCAGATTGAATTGTTTGACCATTAATAATCAATTGAGCAGAATCAATCCATTGATGCCACCCATTTTTGATAATTGTAGTAGCAGCTGCAGCGATGGATTTTGTCGTTTCGGTGCCAGTACCAGCAGTTAAAACAGATGCAGTCACCTTTACAGGAAATTCAATAACGGCTTCTGGAAGAGAAATCCACTGACTTTGGGAGTTAAGCGTAGACAGATCAAATTGAATTTGACCAGAACTGAAACTACCAGAGTTACTGGTAGAATCAGTAATAAAGGTATAGTTTTTACCACTAAAATGAACAGTGGAAGCATCTGCTAAGTTATCATTTAATGAAGTTTGAACAGCCACGATATCACCGTCTGAGCTCATATTGTTTTAATATTTAATTAAGATATCTGTATATTCAACCTCTGATAAAAAAATACAATTAAAAATTAAATTAAATACAAGAATATACTATTCATAGAAAAGTTATGGATTTTACCAAAAGAACTTCTATTTCGGATTGATAAAATTTGTGTCAAAAACTTGAAATTAAAAATGTCATGGAATGTAGATTGAATGAGTTGAAATCATACCTCAAAAATAAATCAATAAAAAATTACATTATTAATCTTGACAGCAATGGCGGAGGTTCACATTGGGTTGCGTGTAATACTACAAAAAAAATGTACTTCGATTCATATGCTGAAGAGAAGCCATTAGCAATTCCAAAAGATTACAAACGGAGTTCCACCAACAAAGAGCTTCAAACATTGGAAGCAACCGATTGTGGTGGCCTATGTTGCTTATGATTGTATTATATCAATAATAAATCAAATCATGAATATTATAGATTATTCAAAGATGTCTATAAGTAAAGGCCACTGCCTTTCATCTTTTTTTTAGCTTTAAGACCTACTCCAGTTGCCGATTTTAGGATTTGACGTCCAGTATTTGCAATTTCTGGACCAACGAATGGAGTGGCTACTGTTTGGGCGACATCGGCTAACGCAGATCCAACACCCGAATCTTTAAGCCATTTACCAGCAGATTTCAAGCCATCCCAAATGCTATCAAAAATACCAGATCCACTCATATCACTAACAGGTCCAACCATTCCGTTTTGAGCAGCAGTATGCATAATCTCCCCTGGGCTCAATTCCAAGTTAATGCCCCCTTTTGCATTGACTACTTTTTTATAGTTAAGCGGATGAAGAAATACTAACTGACCTTGACCAATAGAACTTGGAGTTAATCGGATTTTAGCACCTCGGAGAGCTTTCTTTTGTTGATCCTTAGAAATATTTAATTTCACTGAATGATAAGGCATTATGCTTGAATTACTATTGTATGTATAATAAATGAAATACTATTTCTAAGGATATTTATTTAATTCAGTCAATAATGAGTCATTTTAACAATTTGATTTTAACCAATCAATGTAATCAGGATCACTGTTATAGATTCTATTTAAAGTTCTTCCTTTATATTTGCCAAAATTAATAGTAGATGATGTATCAGTTCCAACGAATTTCATTCGTAGAAATTCTTTAATTTCTGGATGTTGATCTAAGATCATTGTTTGCTTATACATCCATTTGCAGTAGGACTTATCAGTTTCAAAGATATCTTCAATATTTTCATTTCTGTATTTTCCAAATGTTATCGTGGTCATAGCTAACTATATAGATAGCTTATATAAAAAATAGAATTAATTAAATATTTCAAATGTTCTAGATTGCAACGTCTAGATTGCTTTCTAAATATGAATACACAAGCTTCACTTTTGATTTCACCATGGATCAGCAAAACAACGACAAGTATGCCGCCCACAACTTTGCGGCCAACGAAATCCTCAATGAAAAGGCTGCTCTTAATGAAGAAAGCAAGTAAATCGAAAAGAAGGAAATCGAATCGATCAAGCGCCAGATTGCGGCTGAAAAACGTGCGCTTGCTGCCAGAGAACGAGCTTTAGCCACGCGTGAAAAGGCCTTGAAAATCCGCGAAGACTCAATAAAAAAGGACGTAAAGTTCAATACGGTCCATGCTGCCTATCTTGCCGAACGTCAATTGGAAATCGATACTCAATTGGAGCAATTACGCATTCAAAATGAAGTGATTCCTGCCGAGGCTCCAAAGGATGAAAAAATGGAGTAATTAGAGTTAATTCACTTATAAATTGATCACCACAAATACTGTTTTGAGAACCAATCAGCTGAATATTGAGGATAGTTCTTGTTGTGTCTTTTATAATAGTTTTCATGTCTAACTTTATCATTGTGATCTAAATGACTGTAAATACCTAATACTCTTTGCTGATATCGTTTATCACCGAAATCAACGTGTGATCCATCGCTGAGAAAGGCTCTATATTTTTTGTTCTTGATGGGCGATACTGTACTTTAAATCCAAGTAATTTTACCATTGATATATTATGTTATACAGTTTATCATTTTTTAAAGTGAATGAATCACCATCACCCATTTCCAAAAATGCTGAACTTGTTGTGCGCCGTTGTCTTTGAAGCTAAACCGTTCCCCATCAAGATTGATGCTTCCTTAATTGTTGGTGATCTCAAGAAGTGTATCAAAAAAGAGATTCAGTACGCTGGACGTGCTCATTACCTGAAGCTTTATTTGGCATTGAAGGATGATGCATGGTTGAGCAGTGCTGAAGCGAAAACGATGACTCTTGACGATCTCGAAACCTTGCAAGACATGGATCCTACGTGGGGAATTGATGATTATTTCAAATCCGATCCGCCGAAAAGAAGAATTCACGTTTTGGTTGTAGTCCCTGATATGAATGTGGTCAAGTCTGAAGCTCATGTGAAAAAACCTCAACCAAAACGAAAAGCAAGATGGGATCAATTGAATGAGATTCTTGGTTCCAACAAAAAGAAGTCAAAAGCACTCCAATTCGACGGGATATTCCTACGTATCTTGGTCAGACGTTCGAGATGTTTTTGAAACAACGCAATATACTCAACCACACAAGAAAATACCGGATTCACTGCTCAACTTTCTTGCCGAGTATTTATTCTACGCAACGAAGAGTATGAAGCCAATAACAGTTGGAAACGAAAGCCAACGACTTCACGTGATTGCTCCAATCCTTATCTGCGTGTGCTTCCTTTTCAATGGCAATGTTATTCTTGAAGTCGAAGAAGATTTGAATGGTGATTATGCTATGGCTCATGGACATTTTGATTTTGTTCTTCGACGTGGTGATAAAAAGGTATGCATTGTGGAAGCGAAACGAGATGATTTGGCTCAAGGAATGCTCAAGATTTATTGGGATGCGAAGTTGAAGCTGAAATTGGTCATCTTGACGTAGTTCATGGTATTGTTACCAACTATGTTCAATGGAACTTCTTGAGAAGTCTAAATGACAAGATTGAATTGGAAGAATGTGGATTGGATATTGGTCTTAATGGTACTTCTTTGGCATCTTTGAACAAGATTTGTGGCAAGATTTATTCAATGCTATCAGATGAGTAAATGTTGAATAATAATGGCAAAACTTTCTTATGTAGTTATCTGGAAATATTCTAACAGGGGTCGACAGCATCCACACGTCTTGAGTTGCAGGAGATGATTGACACATCCGTTTTCACTCGTTCTTTTTCCAAACCATGTGAATTTGTACGCTGGATACCCCTGTTCAACTCATTACCTCTGAAAACGAAACACACGTGAAATATAATCCAAAAACCAGAAGGTTAGGGCCAAACTTTACTGCGAATAATTATAATCTTCAAAAAATTGTATAAGTTTACAAAATGTGCCATATCAAATTTTGAAGACTTGATCCGTTACAAACCTCTGTGGTATTAATACTACACATCTGTTTTGGTGATAATGACCACTCGTGCGCGCATGGACGTGAATGCAAGCATCTACAACGAGATTTGTAGCTATGTCAAGTCGGGTCGGCCTCCTGCTCTCACAAAAGAAGAGCATCTGTGTATATTGCGCATGCACGCTCAAATGAGGCACGAAATGCATTGTACCAGCTCTCGATATGATGTCAGCGCCAGAATTGCGACACTATTAGGTCGAAGCTGTGACACAATCCAAAGAATTTGGCGGACGTATGTCCATCAGAGAGCGATTAATGTTGCAATGCCGCCCTCAAACAGGAATGCAAAGCCAACTAAGATCCCTGCAACAATCGACACCATTTCAAATGTCCAAAAATTCGTCAGAGACAAACGACAACGACGAGAGCGAGTTGTCGCCAAAGATGTCATGGTGTATTTGAAATCAATAGGTATATATCTTTGGTATAATATGGTAGAGTTTCTCATGTTTGGATCAATAGAGATAATACACTACGACGAGAGCAGTGCTAAGGAAAAGAACGCTGCATTGCGGTCAGTGCAGAGATTCTTAAAGAAGTGTAGGTATTTACGAGGCAGCAAAAAAGGTACTAAGTCACTGTCTATGACCGAGAAGAACACAATGTTGCGTGATGAATACGTGCGTCAAATATGCAGTGCTACTCAGCATGTCAATCAGGCAAACAAATCAACAATGGTGTATCTTGATGAAAGTTATATTCATCACCATTATGCAAAAGACGAATTGTCCCTCTATGATCCTAATGACATCCTCGACACGCACCCGAAACCAAAATACAAAGGCCAGCGTTTTTGCTTCATTGGAGCCATCATTGACGGTGGACTTGACGATTCAAAATTTGTATGCTACGATAAATTTCAGGGGGGAAATCGACAAACAAAAGACTACCATGGAATGTTTGACCACACGTATTTCGTCAAGTGGTTCAAGCGCTTGCTTGAGAAATTGTCAGAGTTGCGCATATCCAATGCTATCATTGTGATGGATAACGCAAAGTATCACAAGCGCTTACCTGATGGAACACCTCGCTTCTCTTGGTTGAAACACGAGCTAATAGTGGCTTGCCAAGACCGACAAATTTTGATTGATCCCTCCGATCTGAAGTCTGCAATTTGGTCAAAATTGAGACCTTTGGTGGAGAATACCTTACCTCTTGTTTTTACGATGGCTTGTGAAGCTGGTCACCGTGTGTTATATAGCCCTCCACACCACTCCAATCTTCAACCAATCGAGTTGATTTGGGCTATCACAAAAGAATCTGTCGGTAGACAATACAACACTAGCACTACCTTTGCCGATGTTGGGAGTCGACTCGATATCGCGATTGAGTCGCTGACGTCATCTATGATCTATGGTTGTATTAGGAAATCTGAAAAGGATCTTCTTGACCTCCACAAGCATATCTCAACGTTGGATGCGGAGAACAGCCAGCCGCCAAGTGATGAGCTCGAAGATGATTCAAGCTGTTCTTCCTGTGGATCAAGCAGCTCTTCCAATGTCTAATATTCGGATATGAGCAAATTTCGGATAAATGAATCTTTTCTTTTTATAGTCTTGACATTTTATAAGACATCGAGTATTTCTTTTTGAAGGGCCAAAGTGTGACAGCACTCCAATATTCAGTTCTATCCGTATCATTATCCGTAAGACGTGTGGATGCTGACGACCCCTGTAAATTAAATTCTTTGGATATTACAATATGAAAAATCAATATTGCTGTTTTAGTGTTATGCTGTTATGATCAACTTGAGAGATGAATATTTGTAATCTACTGTTTTACTGTTATACTGTTATGAATATTTGGAAATCACAGTTATGGTGTGATACTGTTATGAGATTTTTGAGATCATGGAAATCACTGTTATACTGTGATACTGTTATAAAAGAGGGGCATAACACTATAACAATATAACAGTAGTTTTGAAGTCTTTATATTTTTATATAACAGTATAACACTATAACAGTTATTTTGTAGTTCTGTTTTTGTTGTTTTACACTCCGAAGGGGTGTTTGTAGAAGCGAAATGCTAACGTAAAAGTCTGGTTTAAAGTTTACCATTGAAGCGCTTCGCGATAACTCGCTTCCTCCTCCTCCCTTGCTTTTTTTTTTGCCTACGTGTACCATACCAAGGAAGTCCTGAATATACCAGGCTGCAAAGTTCTTGGTCACCCACTCTTTGTTGCCTACGTGTACCATACCAAGCAAGTCCTGAATATACCAGGCTGCAAAGTTCTTGGTCACCCACTCTACAGCAGTAGCCACACCAGCACGGATCGATTTCCAAGGCTGAAAAGCTCCGCAACGATATTATTACCAAGTTGTAACGGAGGCTATTGCCGTATTACAAGTTTGCGGGAAAATTCAAGATTTCCGTGGCATGGGCGTCCACGTGACGGTCGAAAATTGTTTGCCATTTACTGAGGAGGACAAATGGCTCTTCTGCGGTGGTCTTATGGCTAAGGTCATGACGGTCACCGAAGCCGAGCCTACGCGAAAGAGTGAAAAAGTTCTTCTCTCACTCTCACGGCAAATATTCACGTGTTTGGACTTTCCAAAACTATCGAAATTAGTCATGCAGTCGACGAAAGAATTATTGGACGCAGGTTTGCTGTTGTCGGAGTATATGGTTGACATTCTTTTCTGCCAGATCGGTGCACGCTTTTCATCACCAAGACATTGCCAAACATTGGTACATTCAATTCCTTGTTCTCCCCTTTCATGGAAATCCCAAACAGATCACGCCCTAAGTGCATGACAGAGTGACATTGATAGCGGGCCGTCCATCGACCCTATAAGAATCGAGGTTTTCATACATTTGGCGGCGTCGAACATCATTTTTATAGGTACCGAGGTTGTTGCGCACTTTGGACAAGAAATCGCCGGTGTATGTGCTGAAACACGTCGTTTGATCAACGTGCCTGGTGCCTGTGAAGACAAGCGTTTCAATCGATTCTGTCCCACCTTGGCTGTGCATAGTCTCTAATCTTCGTCTACGTACAGACTTACGATGAGAAGATGAAGTATCGCACCAAGAGCATCTTGGCGATGCCCATCATAAGCAGCAAAGACAGTTTACTCTGCGTCATCCAAATGATCAACAAATCAGGCGTCACTGCTTTTAAATCTCGTGATGAAGAACATATCCGGGTCAGGTCACACTTTTGGGTCACACTACAAAATTGAACATATCTCCATCACCAGGAAGAGTTAAAGCGCCATACTTTGTCATTCTCTAGCAGGCCTCATCAGGGTGGCGGCACGGCCTTACGGCCTACCTGCCGCCTTACCCGATGAGAGAAAATATAAAGAAACCCCTTTTTAGTGCACGTTGGGGGCTCCCTCCTCCGAGTCATCCGCCTGCAGAAAATTGCGCTCACCGCAGCGAAGCGGAGGTCGAGTGCAATTTTCTGGGCGGATGTCTGACGTCGTCCGCGCAGTTTAAGGCTTCGCAATTGCTGCTCGAATGAGAAAAACCTAAAATCTGATCAGAAAAACCTCAAATCTGATCAGAAATTTGAATTAAACCATGAGAAAAACCAATAAAAAACCTGTGACCTGCACCCGTGACCTGACCCAGACCTGACGTGTAAAGGATTCTTCCATCGTACCTGTCTCTCAGTTGATCGCGCTCGCAATGGAAAACAACAATCTGTTCCAAAAGACTCAGGTAGATATGAGTATTGACGATATTTACGACCTCCCTTAGGACGTGAGCAAATGTATTGGGACGTGTCACTTGATGCTGCATGCAGCATGAATCATTAAGACCTTGCATGCTGAAGAAATTGTCGGCGTGCAGGGAGCTTGTATTTATTTGGCAATCTATCACTACTCTTGCTTGGTAGTTTGCTTTTTCGAGCTGAGCAAGAACATGACGGTCGTGATGTGCAAGAGGCCAACGAGAACACTTGCAATGAGTTGTCCTTGAGGACCCAAGTTGGCTCGGCCCCATCCGCTGTAAAACCCGTAGATAACAGCGGCGCCTACAATTTCGAAATAACAACAAGGTCTGGAGGACAAAATGATACCAGACGTGAGGAAAGCAAGCGTTCCAGACGCACGATGCGCTGTGTCCTTCCATTGCCAGTTGGTTTTTCCACCGTAGGTTTTCACCGAGGCCTAGAGACACAAACCAGTGAGCTATTTTCATGCTTGTGAACGGCACGGACAAAGAAAAAGTTCAAATAGTACAAGCCAAGAGCGGCAGATCCGACCCACGAGTGGATCGTTGTGAAGTGGGGACGGTTGTTGTTTTCCTTGTTGACGTAGATCACAACAAACCCAATGGTCATCAAGACAAACGTGAATGTTTGCATATACGCATGGTATTGCACGAGCGCGACTCTACAACGGGGAATTCAGCAACATATCCCCCGACAACATTAGAGAGCACACCGTTTTCCATGATTCGATTCGCCACTGCGCTCGCCCATTGCAAGAAGTGCTCTAAAGCATGGGATTCAACACGGGATGGGGAGGATTCTCGAGACTTACGATGGTGTCGTGAGGAGATACGCGACGGCAAACGTGATGGGATGCCATGAAAAGAGAACCACAGGCTTGAGGACAAATGTAATGTACGCAATCCAGCCGCAGACGGCCACACCGAGCGCCAACGTCACGCCACGTAGCACCATTTTTCCAAAATGACAGCCAACTTTGCAGTCTGTCCTCCTTGCGTAATATTGCTTGACAGAGTAAACAAGCACATCAGCTTCCAAAGTACAATCCAGTATAAATATAATATTATTACAGTTATTAGTTATTATACGTTTTATTGAACCAGATGAGCCCAATAAAGACAATATTAGCTATGAATTACTGTGCAATATGTTTTTATACAATTATTAAATTTTGAAGTACGTAGACTGTCGACGTTATCATGATTACTATGGACTGCGAGAAGTAAGTTCTCGAAGGAAATTGAGTTGTCATTGATGAAACAATGCGATCGAGTGAGCATATATGTCCTTCACAACCGCGTTTGAGTGCCCCACTGCAAGCTTAACTGGAGTTTTGAGATGTTTCGAAAATGTTTCAAATAATTGACGCATACACTATTTAAGGTTTACGCAAGCATTTTCTCGATCATGAACGTTAAATAGTGTAATTTCAAACGTTTTAAATGTTTGAAAAACATGTTCGAAGAATTCAATTTCATTTCATTTGAAGTTTGTATTGCGTCATTTTTGCGTCAAAAGGCTGCGTCGATATTTTCTTTGCAAGATTCCAGTTTTTTTCTAGAGACACAATATGTGCAACTCAGCATTCACTTGGCCTGGTTGATGCAGTATTGGCTATCACAATGACAAAAGGTAGAGACGAGCAACGAATATGTTGGGGGAGTTATTGTGTCTCTAGAAAAAAACTGGAATCTTGCAAAGAAAATATCGACGCAGCCTTTTGACGCAAAAATGACGCAATACAAACTTCAAATGAAATGAAATTGAACGCTTCGAACATGTTTTTCAAACATTTAAAACGTTTGAAATTACACTATTTAACGTTCATGATCGAGAAAATGCTTGCGTAAACCTTAAATAGTGTATGCGTCAATTAATTGAAACATTTTCGAAACATCTCAAAACTCCAGTTTTGGACCCAAACGACCATAGTTAGGAAAATTTTTCTTGACATCTTGAAAATCAGGTCTTGGGAACGAATTGACTGACATCAATGTCCATTTCTCTCAGCTTGGACTCACGTTATGAGGATCGCCCGCAGCTCAAAAGGCTCACGACTGGTTGCCGCTCTCGGTTGTTATGTTATCCAACTTGGATGAACATATCCGCCGTGATACGGTCAGGTTTGAAAAAGTGTACTTTGCCGCTTACGAATTTACAGCTCGTCAATACTTTCGTCGCTTCGCTCTATGCTACCTCCAAACTCATCTCATGGATCAACCTAGTTGGCTTTTGATTAACTTTTGGTTGCGTATCGTTTCGTGAAGAACTTCGAGGCGACTGCTCAGAGTGGTTGTTATGACGACACCAACGTTGTGGATTTGACCAGCACTATTTTCGAATTTTCGAATAGACCTCTTTTTCATATACTCATGTCTTGTTCAGTTATACCAGTTCTTACAATATCAGATAGCGTATATTGTACTACTCTGGAATTTTTTATATGCAGGTTTTTGTTCAAACCTCCAAACAACCCTCAATTTTCAGGAAACGACTGTGGATTGGGTATATTTTAGCAAATCAAAGTGCATAGATTCCAATGGTTCTCGTTTCGCCAAAATCGGAGCAGTGGATCAGGAGAATCTGAATAGTGACCAACTCTATACTTTAATCAAGTCACCTTCAGTTGTCTTTGAGATGAATATTGACAACATCCTCAACACTGAGCCTGTGCGACGCCGAGTCCTGACGAACGAGGAGCGCCGAGCCGTTATGCTACATCTGCTCTCGATCAGCCATGATGGACGGCTACCACATGGCGCTCTCACAAAGACTGCTTCGATCTTTAAGACAAGCCAAGCCACGGTATCCCGCGTGTGGGATGCTGGAGTTGAATCATTACTCAACGGAGCGCCACACGCGATCGTCGACAGCAAGAAATCGAACTGCGGAAGGAAGCCGGTGGATCGGCAGGCCATCAAATCGAAAATCAAGACGATCCCTATTCACAAGCGACGATCCTATCGATCTCTCGCAAAGCAAACCGGTGTTTCGCACACAACAATCCGTAAACTAGTGCGAGAAGGTACAGTGAAGATTCGCAGTAGAACTCTCAAACCATCTCTAACAAAGAGTCATGAGCTTGCTAGACTCGAGTTCTGTATGTCAAATGTTGACAATCAACACTGGCGAATGAATTCAATGTACAATGTCGTCCACGTGGACGAAAAATGGTTCTGGATGGATGAACTCACTAAGCGAATCTACATATGTGATGACGAAGTTGTCGAAGACTTTGATCGCACCTGCCCCAACAAAAATGCTCGAACCAAAGTAATGTTCCTGTGTGCCCTTGCGCGCCCAAGACTCGTGAATGGGCTTTGGTTTGATGGGAAATTGGGGATCTGGCCTTTCGTTGAAGCTCTCCCTGCCAAGCGCTCTAGTCGAAATCGGCCGGCGGGAACAATTGAGACAAAATCGATCAGTGTGACACGAGAAGTCTATCGTGATTTTTGCATCAACAAAGTCCTTCCAGCCATTCGATCACGTTGGCCAGTTCCGTTTCGACACGAGAGAATCATTGTTCAGCATGATAACGCTTCAGCGCATGGTATTTGTGATGATTACTTTGATAGAGAGTGCAAGCGAGACGGTATGTAGAATGATGTAGAACTGGTGTGACTTATGAATAGTTACTATATAGGTTGGAATATAAGCTGGTCGTTCCAGCCACCAAAGAGTCGTGACCTAAATGTGTTGAACCTCGGTTTCTTTCGTTCTATTCAAACTCTACAATATGAAATCCAGTCGGACACCATTGAAGAGCTCATATCTGCCGTTATCGACGCTTATGCAGCCGTGCCAAGACAAACAGCCGACAACATATTCGTCACATTGCAGAGTGTGATGATTCAAGTCATGGAGTGCCGTGGGGGGAACAAGTTCAAGATGCGCCACTTGTACAAGGCAGGCATGAAATCATCGCCCGAGTCCTTAGATGTCGATCCACAACTGGTGCTCGATTGCCAAGACTTTCTTCTCGACGCTCAATTGACTAGCAAGATCGGCACACTTACAATCTCGAGCTAGTAGTTCTAATGCATTGGAACATTGCGATGTGTGTGTCTCAATCCTTCATATATTTATTTCCACAATCGAACGACAAACCTGCATATATAAAATTCCAGAGTAGTATTAAATTTAGTAGGTGATCCATTATCAAATCATAAGGTATTGACAGGGATTATGAAATAGAGATTGGACAAATACTATGTGATTGACAGTGGTGGAAAGCATCGAGGGGACTTTTTATGTTTTGACCCAATAAATTACACTCTGGAACAAATAAAAACAGTTTTCCCATGCAGTTTTTTCTGGTGATATCGACTGTATGAATACAATCCTTTAAAACCACATAGATTACAAGAAACGATGAAATATAGTCGAGAGTGATATTCATTTTTCATCCTTATATTCTATTACCTGTTTAATTGAAATTATTTGACAAAACTGATCACATAATGTTTCAAGAGGTTCAAGAAAAATTAGTTGGATGATCGAAGTCTCTCATATTCGATTATTTTGATTTTGCAAATGATGGACGATAATTGAGATATCGAATATGCAATAAAATACGTTTATTCAATTTCATATTCATGAATTAAAAGATTGATAATGCATTTATCCGATAAACAACGATATTCATGTGCCTTTTGACCGCTTAAAGTGGTTAAGAAGGACTTGGGACCATCGTTTGAACCTTCAAATATGAATAACATTCGAATATTTATATTTAACTGCGTATACTCTGTCACAGGTACGTCAGAACTGGATATTTTGGTTCAAAGTTGCACCTTACCTAAAATATGATATTTTTTGTTGAAGTCCCCTCGATGCTTTCCACCACTGTGAGTCACGGAATAATTGATAACATCACAGAAGAATTACCGCCATCAATTATCATCTGGAGAACGAACAAAGAAATTACTGCCGATATGCCACTATTCTACATAACTGAATCTGTCAAGCGATCCAACATGACGCGATTCTACGTTCATCAACGTCAAATACAGTCTAACACCCATAATAAAACTCTTCTTCAATAGCTCAATGGATCCCCACGCTATTCTCAGTCGCCTCCAACAAGAGATTGACAACGACAATCTCAACATGGTCGAGATGAGTCAAGTCTACGCCGAGTACGTTGATCAAGTCGAAGAAGCTGAAGGCACCCCCACACCAATCCTCGACCGTTTTTTTACTCAAGGAGGTAATGCATCTCTGGTTACAATGATGAACTTTACGTTGCCCGAATTCGAAGAGGTTTGGGGAGTGGTCGAGTCCGTTCTAGTTTCAACCTGGACTGTTGGCCGCGGAAGGAAATCTACGACATCCCCCAAAGACACTTTTTTCATGTCGCTTGTGGTCCTCAAGCATTACAATGCTTCGGACAAACACGCCCTTGACTTTGGCATGAAACCTCCCACTTTCGAGAAGATGATTCACAGGGTCATCGACACATGCGAACCAACTTTGTACGAGCACTACGTCAAGCCTGTGACGATGACGAAACAAGTCAAGTCAAACAAGGCTATTTGTTTGCGAATTTTCCCTCAGCTTTGTACGCCACCGATGTCAAGTTCCAACCCTCGTATCGACCCTCTGGACGCTTTGACGAAGCGAAACATTACTTCTCGGGGAAACACAAGTTGTACGGACTGAAGCTTGAGTTTTCCGTCGCATACCCTGGTGTGGCTGTTGACATGTCCGACCACTGTCCTGGATCGGTATCAGACATGACGATGTTCATGAGACATGGCGATATCCATCATGCCATGCTGCGAAAGACAGAGAGCGAGCTCGACGATCTTGACCGCGACGAAGGATTCGACATTTGGTCCTCTTCATGGAGCGTTCTCGTGGACATGGGATATCAAGGCATTCAACACGAGTTTCGATCCATCCAACCCAAGAGAAAGCCACAAGGGGGTATCCTTACCCAACGTGAACTTGACCGCAATTCAAGAGTGTCGTCGGATCGTGTTCTTATTGAGAACTACTTTGGTCGAATGGGCTCACTCTGGAAGATTATGTCATCAACCTACAAGTGGAATGAATTTCAAGAATGTGTTGCGCGCTTACGAATGCACACGTTGGTCGAATGCCTCTTCGCGGATCCGATGGCGTTTACTACTAGGGTGTCTTAGCGAGATACAGCAGTATGGCTGCCGAAGCTACAAGAAAGAAAAGCCGTGCTCAAGCGCAATATCGCACCCGACGTGCTAGAAGACTGGAAATGACTGCACCGTACATAGATAGGCGCCAGTCATACTGATAGAGATATATGATTCTAACTTTCATTACTTACCTGTTGTATACTGAAAACATTCCAATTCATCGCCCTGACATGCCCCTACACTCCCCCTACACTCCCCCGACACTGCCCCGACACGCCCCGACACACCCCGACACTGCCCCGACACTGCCCCGACACTGCCCCGACACGCCCCGACACACGAGTATGTGTTTTTACAGTTAAATGCATTTTGACAAGTACTTTGGATGAGATGATGTTACAAATGGTCTGTAGATTGAGCAAATGATCAATTTGAACATCATACTACGTTTTAGCCAGTCACAGCGATATAATCAATTTCAATGATCATAGTTTGTTGTCCAAGTTATGCAGTCTATAAGCATTAAACACGTTCTAACTGAAAACTCTGTCATTGATTTTGAGGTCTAATGTATCAGTCAGTTGTCAAATTTGCTGACATTGGAGCTTTCACCATGACACGGCCACGCGGTGGATTCATTGCCGCGTTGCTGAAGAAGAATGCTCTGCTGCTGAAGACCAGTCCATGGAAAATCTTGTTTGCACTCTGCTTTCCCCTTGCAGTTGTGCTTACGCTCGGCCATTTCAAATCGTACGCCAAAACTGTCAACGTGCCGGACGGCTGGTCTGAAGTCCAAGGAGACGATGCAGTCAGCAATAGCTTGTTCAAACAGGCTCCTTCCTCCCCACCAGTCTATTACGCGTCGGAATCGACTACAACTGCGCTCCTTTTGAACCTTGCCGTGAATGGATGGCTCAACCGACGTAATGCAGCGAACATGTCGAAAAGTGCAAACGTATCATGTCCTCACGCTGCCTTTGGTGGAAATGTTAGCTCTGATCCAACGTCACCGTATGCATGGCCACCAGAGTGTCACGACTTTATCATCCCTCAAAAACTAGCTATTGCGCCCGACAATGCGTTCACGCGAGACTATTTCGCTCGCTTCGTGTCGACTTGGTATCCTCGTGTGCCACTCAAGTTTGATGAGTCCCTTGTATCACCTTCGTTTGCAGATTCAGTTATCTTCTTCCCTGACAGCATTGCGTTGGATGAGTATGTGTCATCACCCCACTACGGGATCAACTTCACACAGCCGACTGTATATGCTGCCATTGTGTTCTCTTCGTCACCGGCGTCAGCAGGTGCCATCGGCGACTTGGACTATTCGATTCGCATGGATCCAAATGTCGTGAGCCACACTTCCTCGCAAGCAATTAATCCACTTCAGCGGTCGATTGACACTTCATCATATCATAAATATGCCTCCAGTGGTTTTATGGCACTCCAAACGCTCGTCACTCGCTTTGCAACGTGTATGCCTCATCCTACCACCGGTGTCTGCTCTGTAGCATCCCCTGGAACTTCGTCGCCTTCGTTGGACGCCGTTCTCTTCGACCAAATCAAACAAGACTCTGCTTTAAGCAAGGTCGTTTCAAGCTACCGCAAGATTATCCGCAAGTCGTTTGATCCATCGAAAGATATTCCATCCTCGTCGGCGCAAGTCTTGCTTCGTCCGCTCTACTTTGTTCCTCAAGCTATTGGTGGTGCGGCGGTATTTCCTCTCCCAACTCTGCATTACTCGTTCTCGACATTTTACTCTCTTGTATCGCAGCTCTTGGGTTTCTTTGTGCTCTTCAGCTACATGCAAATGTTGTCGGTTGTCATAGTAGGGCTTGTGGGCGAAAAAGAAAGCAAGAGTCGCGAGTTGATGAAGATTTTGGGGGTGTCCGACTCAGCCATTGTGATTAGTTGGCTGATAACGTTTGGCTCGATAGCTGTCTTATCTGGCGTCGGCGCTGGTATTGCCGCCACTCACGTGCTTTTCGTCAACTCGAGCTTCGTGATGCTGTTTGCCTTTTTCACACTTGTCGGTTTGGCTGTTGTGTGTTTGGGATTTACTATTTCAGCGATCTTTTCCAAAGCTCGTTTGGCTGCTCAAGTTGGCATCTTTGCCTATTTTATTTCCTATTCTTTGACATCGTCTCAAGTCGCGACTGGCTCACCACCGCTGAATAAAGCATTAGCTTGCCTCAGTCCTGCTACCGCGATGAATCTCGGTGTAAGTATGCTATCAAACGCGGAATCAACCGGTGTAGGTATCACATTCAGTACGTGGAAAGAATCGATTGACAATTTTAGTTTTGCATCATTGCTCGGTATGCTTGCTTTGGATTGTGTCATTTTTGCACTCCTGGCTGCATACTTGGAGCGAGTCGTCCCAAAGGAATACGGTGTGGCTGAGCCTTGGTACTTTCCATTCTGTCCACCGTCATGGCGACACAAATCACTCGACCATGCTGAATCTCAACCTTTGCTCGCCTCTGTTGTCCACGATGACAACTCCATTGAACGTGTGGGTTCTGATCTGCGTCGTCAAGAAGAAACAGGCGATGCACTCCAAATTCAAAACCTACGAAAAGCCTTTCCCTTATCAGGCGGTGGTGTCAAGGTTGCTGTTCATGGTCTCAATCTGACCATGTACAAAAACCAAATCACATGTTTGCTTGGACACAACGGGGCCGGCAAGACGACACTCATCTCCATGTTGACTGGCATGATCCCTCCCACTGGTGGCGATGCCACTGTCGATGGTCTGTCCCTCACGCAAGATTTGGATGCGATTCGAGCTTCGCTCGGCATGTGCCCTCAACACAACGTACTCTACCCGACGCTGACAGTATTTCAGCATTTGGAGTTTTACGGTCGGATCAAAGGATTCCAAGATCCCATCGCCCTCCACCGTGAAGTTGAGGCGAAGATGGCCGAAGTCGGTCTTACCGACAAACGACACACGCCCACGGCCGAGCTTTCTGGTGGCATGAAACGCAAACTGTCCCTTGCGATTGCATTATTGGGCGACAGCCGTGTTGTGTTTCTCGATGAGCCTACATCTGGCATGGATCCATACAGTCGCCGTCGATGCTGGGATGTGATATTGAACAACCGTCACAATCGTGTGATGGTGCTCACGACGCATTTCATGGACGAGGCTGATATTTTGGGTGACCGAATTGCGATCATGGCTGACGGTGAACTTCGCTGTTGTGGTTCGTCGCTGTTTCTCAAGAATCGGTATGGCGCTGGGTATACTTTGTCGCTGGTGAAGGCATCTCCCGAAAGCGACGTGTCAGCCTTGACGTCGTGTATCCAGCAATCGATGGGAGGTCGCGCGACAGTTGTGAGCAACGTGGGAACTGAAATTGCATTCCAACTTCCGCTGGATTCTTCGTATTTGTTTTCGGACATGCTTACATCGTTGGATGGGCAGCTGGGAGATTTGGGGATTGTTTCCTATGGTATTTCAGTCACGACGCTGGAAGAAGTGTTTCTCAAAGTGGCTGAAATTGGAAGTATTGAAGGTGCTCCTTACGAACCAACGCAGCGACGAGAGCTCAAGACTACATTGCGATCACCTGTGTCTTCAGTCAAATTCGACCCCACAAATATTCCACCGCTTCAACTATTTTCCACGCAATTTGGTGCGCTGGTGACAAAAAGATCCCGCGTTGCCCGCCGGGATAAAAGGTTAGTCCTGTGGGGTCTGCTTGCCCCGATTGCTTTCATCTTTTTGGGTATTCGAAGCCTCTCAATGACACCTGTGATGCAAAATGACCCTGCAATGCCCTTGACTACCGCAGCTTATGCACGAGGTGACCACACACCAGTGGGCTTTATGTGTCGATCAGATTGGGTTTGTGAAGGGACAGCACTTGACCTTCCGCACGCCAAAGCGTTCAATATTCCTGTTGCAGTTCCAGTCTACCCATCGTCAAGTCCGACCGTCTTCAACGTGACGTATGAAAACGTGAATACGTCAGGACCAACAGGCTTCAGCCTTCGCCTGGCTCAAGAATTGTGGCAACGCGGATATGGCGTCAATGGCTCCGAGTATGTACCTGGCATGTACGGAGGATTTGTGTTCATGGGATCCAAGCAAGCCAATCTATTTGGTTACAATATTGCCGTTAACACGACAAGTGTGCACGCTGCAATTGTTTACAAAGCAATGGCAGATGCCGCAATATACCGCTCGTTCACTGGTAAGTCGTTGGCTGTGCTCGATGCTCCGCTTCCGGTCACGTCAAGTGAGAAGACCACCTTTTCGTACGTAATTGCGTTTACGACGGCAATTTTCATCGTCATGGCATTTGCTCAATACAGTGCTGCGATTGTTCCTGGTTTAGTTCACGAGAAACATCCTCTCCACAACGCCAAGCACCAACAGCTCGTTTCGGGCGTGAGTCTCACAGGATTTTGGCTCGCCAATTATTTTGTTGACTTGCTACTTTATGCAATCCCAGCTTCAGCCTCAATCTTGCTCCTCGTGGTCTTTGACGTCCAGCAACTCACAGGCAGCGAAAGCTCAGCACCACATTCCTTTTCGGCTGTTATCCTCGCCTTTGTTCTTTTTGGCTTTGCAATTGTCCCGTTTTGCTACCTTCTTTCCCATCTCTTCACGGATCCACCATCGTCTCAATCCGCGTCGGTCTTTATCAACATGCTTCTTGGCCTTGGTCTAATTATTACGTCACTTGTTCTTGACCAGATTCCATCCACACAAGAACTAAATGGTACACTCAAGTACTTTTATCGCCTGTCGCCACTGTTCAACCTCGGGAATACGTTGTATACCCTCAGTATGCAAGCGATTCTCAATGGATTTCTCTCGTTTCTTCCAAATGACGATGCATTTTCCCTCAACGTTGTTGGGTGGGATTTGATCTACCTCAGTATGAACGCTGTTGTGTACCTCATTTTAGCTATTGCCATTGACTACGCTCTCACCTTTCCGTCCATCAAGTCCTGGTTCACACGTCGGTCGCTGCCAAACGCTTCGACTTCTCAGGATGAAGAAGACAGTGACGTCGTGGCTGAAGCACGACGTGTAGCTAGTGGCGCAGCCACTTCTGATGCCGTGGTACTGAATGCCCTGCGAAAAGTCTATCCTGATGGCACTGTTGGTGTCGAATCTGTCTCACTTGGTCTCCCACGTGGGGAATGCTTTGGTTACTTGGGTATCAATGGCGCAGGCAAAACTACGACCATGAAGATGCTCACGGGTGATATCGCGCCGTCGTCTGGACGCGGAACCCTTGGTGGGTTTGATACTTTATCTGAACAATTGGCCGTGCGTCGACTGATCGGGTATTGTCCTCAATTTGATGCTCTGATCGATTTACTGACGGTGCGAGAACACTTGGAGCTGTTTGCGGCCATCAAAGGCGTGCCTTCGATCCAAGTTGATGCCGTCGTTCATGAAAAGTTGGCACAACTTCAGCTGGAAGACTTTGAAGATAAACTGGCCCAGTCTCTCAGCGGAGGCACAAAGCGCAAATTGTCGGTGGCGATGGCTTTGATCGGAACACCACCTATCCTGTTTTTGGACGAGCCATCGACGGGGATGGATCCAGTGTCGAGGCGATTCATGTGGGACGTGCTGGCGGATGTGTCGACGAAGAGCCATGAATCGACAATCCTCTTGACGACCCACAGCATGGAAGAATGCGAAGCCTTGTGCACTCGAGTTGGGATAATGGTGGATGGTCGTCTTCGCTGCCTTGGCAGCGTCCAGCACTTGAAACACAAATTTGGTGATGGACTTCGTTTGCACGTCAAACTGGAACCGGCAACGTCAGAGGCAGTAGATGCCATGGTTCAAAAGTTCTTTGGCGACAACAAGAGTACTCTGAACTCGAGTGAATTGCGCGAAGTGTTTGAGCGCTTGGGATGTCCGAGCCGTATGGATTATATGAGTAAGACACACCCGACTGGATTTTTTTTAGCCGATGCTCTCGAGGATAAAGACGGCGTCGTGACTGTGAATGACCTTTGTACTTGGTGGCTTGGTGAAGATCGGTACGAGTCAATGGTGGCTCACCTCGAAAATGTTTTTGGTCAAGTTCAACTTATCGAACGTCAAAACGATGTCTCTCGCTTCCAGCTCACAAGCGTTGACAAGCTCGCTCTGTCGACTGTTTTTTCTACAGTTGAGCAAGCGAAGGCATCGCTGGGTCTCCAAGAGTACACAATCTCGCAAACGACTTTGGAACAAATTTTCAACACGTTCGCTGCTCAACAAAAACGTATCGATACCAGCTCTTAGCTCAGCCCGAGAACTTCATTATGGAGCTCTTGAGTGGCGTAGAAACCTTGGATTTACAATATTGTTGACAAAGTTAAATGCAAAACTTTGATTCATCGAATTGCATGCGAGAAAACGACTATTTCCATAGATATCTCCCCCTATATGCCATAAACAATTGCTATGAAAACACGCTTGAGGACAAGCCAGACATGATCATAAATGGCTTCGGATGCAATCTCGACATCCTGGCTGTCGTTGAAAAAAAAGTGACTCTGACTGCATGACAATTGTAAATAGCAGGCAATATTTTACAGTTCAACTTTAAGTGCTGGATGTCCATGCTTGCAAATTCCAAGGCACGCTCAAGATAATCACCAAAGGAAAGTCGCCTTCTGTAATTGAGTCACAGCTCTCCTCTGGGTCCTAAAGTTAAGCGATAGTACTCTTATATTGTTTAACTGAGTGACAAGCTGCAATACTTCCATAAACATATTATCCGGATGATTTGCCTATATCCAGATAACCCAGCCAATGAGTTTTTGTCATTTGACAATACGATCTTTGACGGAAAAGACATGAAGGAAGGCGCGCTGTTCGCGATCGAGAAGAAGACAGTGGAGATTGGTACGATTCCACGGAAAGTGTGGAGACACTCTCCAACTATCCCGCCGACGACGGATGACAAAGATACGCATCGGATTCAGTTGACACTCGAGGAATTCTCACGACCGTGGCGGGCGTTTCGATTTACCAAGAAAAGCGAACCTCCCGACCATGCTCGGGGAGAGCACAAGAAGGACGCTGAACACGAAATTGACGTGCTTCACCACTATGAGCCGTCGTCAACGTCAACAACGCATTTGTTTCCCCATGAGCTCCACGCTCCATCCAATTTTCGAGACGTCACGACTGTCGACGGGTCGACTCCGTACAAAGTGTCTGTGAAACTCGCATTCAACGTGGGAGCTGTACGTTGATCACGGTGTGCGGGTGTTATTATTGTGTGTAGGTTGAGCCAGTTGTTTGTCGTCTTTCCCTGTTTGACGTGCATGGAGGCTGTCGAGCTAGTGAAGATTTCACCTTCATGCTCAATCCGTCTTTGTCTAGTGCCAAAGTACATAATGCTCTGCCACACATATCCCATCTCTCCGTAGGATGCACGGAGGTTGATCAAGGGCGCAATCTTCTACGTTTTACCTAACCTGTCATTACAAAACCTCTATCTCGTCCTACAGGTAGAGCTCGGGTACTCATATTTTATGAAGCACTATTTAGACATCCAAAGTTTTACAAGGCGACATCGAAGTCGCCACACTGCCTTATTGTCAGCCTGAAAGATATTCAAGCGAGGCTGAATTGGCCAAGCTCGTTGATAAAGCGGCTGAATGTTGCGCACGGCTCGGAAATATCCGTCAAGTAACAACAACAAACTCTTTATGTGTTGTCAACGGTTTATTCCAGGGTCTTGCATGGGGTGCAACATCCCTCACCGACGGCGTCAAGCAAATGATACTGTACAGGCAAAAGGCAAGTCTCAATGATGAACAAAAGCTTGCGTGGGTCGCTGAAGCGTCAAAAGGAGCACTCAAGTACCACTGCAACCCAATTGTTCTCAAACCCGGTGTAGAGAGCGAACTGTACCATGTGTGTGCGAGCTGGATATCGAAAAGATGGATGAGGTGACAATCCGGGGTGCCAAGAAAAGATCTATGGACATGAAGATTTCAACATCAGCTCCTGGACTTCTTTACGTTGTGGATCCCATGTTCCATGATCCTCCCAAGGATATGCCTGACGCTCTTCATTGGTGTCGTGAAATCCAGCCATTTTGCCAGCCACAATCTGCACCAATATGGGGACCAACAGGCAGTGGCCCCATCGCTGTTTCATTTGTTCATATCATTTACGTCTACTCTATTGCTGTCGAACGATTTCAAGTGCTGACGATTTTACTAACTCTACTAAAGTTTCATTCGTAGCACCGAAATATTGCGATCAAGGTGCAATTGCTACACCGCTCAAGTGAAATTGCTGCCATATATAATGATGAAGCAACGCTTACGACTGAAGCCATTTGCGACGTCACGTACCATAATAAAGCTCCTCCGTTCCAAGATGAAATCAAAATTGCACTTCCGCTGCCTCTCTCTCAAGAACATTCACTGGTGTTTACATTCTACCACGTCCATTGCAAAAAGATGCCACCGGGAAAACTGCCCATGGATATAGTTGGTCGTTCCGTGATGCCTCTCTTAGATTCTCATGGAGTGCTTCTTCCTGATGGACCACACTCGCTGCCTGTAGTCACGGATGGCGATGCAAAAGGCACAAATGCTGCGTTTCAATGCCGATCGCGCATTTTGTCGTCAGTCTATAGCCAAGATCCGGTCCTTCAAGCATTTTTTCATGTCTGGCAAACTGACGCATTGCATGAGGTACAAAGTGTTGTCGACGACAGAGTTGTGAAGTCAAGAATTACTTCGGTGGTTGTCGAACGAATCAGCGATCTGAAAAATGCCGGTAGTGTGGCTGTTCGCTTTCACCTTTTGCGTCTACTTCGACAGCTATTGGCATATCTTTGCCACGACCGACAAGAAATAAGATCTGCCGCTTTTCTGGCGTGCTTGAATGTTTTCGATAAGTGCACGTCGTCAGGAGGCACTCCTCGAAAGTCCTCGACTACTGCCACAGGTTCTGCTTCATCGTCAGCATCGTTAACTGATGCGACACTCGTGCTTCAGTATATTGACACTATCTTTGACGAGCCCGAAGGCAACAACAATACGATTCACGTTTACCAAGCAGTTGTAGCTGAATGGACGAAGCTAATGGCCGAACCAACGTCAAGCGAACTTCGCAAACTCGTAATCACCCATGCCAATGCACTGCTCCATCTTGTAGCAAAGAGCCTTGCACTCCAAGGAACGCAGCCATTGCCACATCCAGCAGTGTCTGTGGATTTGACAGTCGTCTCGGCTCTCCTCGATACTCTCTTCGATGCAAGTCTGCTCCCTGACGACGGCTTCATCATTCGAAAAGACATGCTCCAAAGCCTGGCGCAGTTCGCCCTGACACTGTTTTACATTGTCGAAAGCCCATTGCCTGCTCTGTGGATTCAACGTGCGTTGCCGCGTCTTGCACAGACAAAGGAATCAGCCATCTTGATTCACATGACGTTTCCATTCATCAAAATCCTCGCTGAATCCGATTCATTCGTCGCGATCAATACGACAAATGGCCTTATGTCCGACATACCTCATGCGTGGCTCGCTCAGCTTCTATGCAAAACGCTTGTCGAGATTGTCCACAATCAAACAGAAGACAAAATCAAATCGCATGCGATTGCCATCTTACGCCGCCTCTTGGTGGTTCAAATGCGGGGCCAACATAAAGAACGTGTAGCGTTGATGTTTTTACCCGTACTTCAGTCACTGTTGACTCTGACAACGCGGCTGGACGACGAAGACAACGAAGCTTTCAAGCGCGATACGCTGATGAGTTTAACTGCTTGCTTGAGTCTACTCTCAGAGAAACAGCTCAAAGGGTTTTGGAAGCCCACGGGAAAGTCGACCGAGGTAAGAGCTCTACGATAAACAAGGCACCGCAGTTGTTATGAATAGTTTGACGACGCGCTGCAAAATCACGTCCACGCTTGTATTCGAGCGTTGCGTCATGCTATGGATTGTTTTCTCGGTGATGGTCTACCTTGGCAGCAGATCCTTTCGCCTGATTGTGTCATGGAACAAGGAAAACAACCGCTCTCGCTTCTCGACATCGAGCACTACATGAAACAACGCAATCACCGTCGTACTAACGATATGACGCATCGATCGCTTCCTCGCAACTGGGGAAAGAATTACTTGGCCCAACGAAAACACTCGATGGACCTCAAATCACCCACGAGCCCAACTGCGTCCGACGATCCTTTCTCTGACATGGAAGATCATGCCAGGAACGTCTGCACAGGTGTCGCGCGCACTCTTGTCAAGACAATCCAGACGCTCATTCACGATTTCAGTCGTCATTTAATAGCCCATCCATCTTTGCTCGCCACTGTCGTGGACCTTTGGTTTCTTCTGCTCACACGCATTGGTCATGGTCACTTTGACGCTGATGTCGTCTCGACTGTCTTGACGCATCTTACTGCTTTTGTGGGCCATTTTCAAAGGCCTCTATTTGCCTCCAAGCTCATGATTGACGATGCATGGTGCGAGCGACTTGTGCTCTTGGCGGCCAGTGCTTCGACGGCTGCGCCACTCGCTGCTGCTTTCCTTTGTGACCTCTTGGCAACTTGCTTCGACCAACTCGGATCATTCGTCCGCGTCCAAACCTCAGTCTTGACAGTTGTGGCCAAACACCTCGCACTGCCTACACTCGCTGGTGCTTTTGACTCGATGGAACTCTTTCCCACCAATGACACAACTGTCTTTCGACCGCAGTTATGGTCGTTCATTGACTTTCTTCGCCATCTTCATTCCACATGGGCTCGTCTTGGGCAAGCGAAAGACGATAAGGAGCATGATCAAGACCTTGAAGATGATTTGGCGTCAATCGTGATGGCCATTGCACCTGAAGAGCTATGGCCTGTTCAGATGAAATTCCTAGAAGCTTTGATCCAGCTCCATGTTGACACTAAGCAAATTGCCGAAGCAGCACGTTGTCACATTTTTGCCGCTGCGATGGCTCGACGTGCAATTTTACCGTCGCGATGCTCTGACGCTTGCATTCTCAACCATCTCAAACTCGCCATCACACAAGCAAGTTGTGCACAATTGCCTGATTTTGCGCTTGCGATCGCTGAAGATGCACTGGTAGCCTGCAAACGCCTTGGAGATTATGTCGACTATGCTTGCATTCTCCAGTTGATGGAACCCATCGCAAAACTTGCTCAAGCCGACACGATGCTTCCAATGAGATATTTCGCCGTGAGTGTTGTCGGGTTGTTGAGTCCAACCCCAACTGAGTACATTTACAAACGGTCAGCGTTTTGCCACATCACGGATGTCATGGAAGCGGTCGAGCGAGATGTTCGTCGCCGCTTTTCTAAACACCAAAACGTCAGCGACAACTTAACAGTCAAGCCCATCAGTGCCAAATCAGATCATGATAATGCCGAGACGACGCTGTACATCAAAGCCACACCAGTCGAACCAGCGTTTTCTGGGTCTTGTGGCCGGGAATTCATGTACGCCTTGACAAAAATCACGCTAATGCTTTTTTGTAGGCTCAGTGCTCCTTTTTCAATCCAGAAGCATCAATTTGTACGCAAGACATTGTTGCGCGTCCGTGATGACTTTCCAGCACTCTCGACGCGGCAAGCTGTGGTCTCCAAGGAAGAAGAAATCCGGTGCCCAATTGACACAGCTGTCGACGATATTGAAAGGCGCACTCTGTCACTCGAGAAGATTGTTGCGCGTGACAACCGCGGATGTGACCACGACATGAAAGGCATCATGCTGCTTCTGAAAGGAAGCATCAACACGGAAGTCCATGGCGGTGCACCTGAAGTGATTAATCTATTCCTCACACCCAATGCACCTATCTGCGTCGACGACAAGGCCCAACCTATGGCGCCGTCAATTCAGCGAGTAAAACAAGCCCAGCTTCGAAAGAAACTGCTGCGATTCCTCCAAGTTGCTCTCCAAGTTTTGGTAATAAGTCGCGAATTGTGCCGGCGAGCTCCCAACGAGGATCCAGATGGCCAAGCGCCGCTCCAGCTCGAGTTTGAAAAAGGCTTTGTGAAAATCCTAGACGCGCTGGCGGCCACGGTGCCACCAGACACTCAAGACGAGGACATGTCGGCGTTGCAAGCCGCCGTGGCATTTAAATTTCAAACCAGTTAAAAAAGATTACTTGCCGCCGAGGAGCAATTCCTTGGCTTCGTTAATCTTAGTACTAAGAAACGTCGATCCGCCTGTGTCCGGGTGGTTGGCAATCAAGAGCTTGCGGTGCGCATTACGAATGCGGTCGGGGCTCGCGCTTTCACGGACACCTAGAATCAACGCAGCTTCGCGACGAGTCATCTTTTCTTCAAAAGGCCCATCGTAAAAGTTGCGGTACGACATGTTGAACATGCTCGATGAGCTAGCTTCCGTTTTGGGCTTGTTGGCCGTGTATCCTTCGTATGCTTCCAAGAGGTACTTGGCGCCCAACGCGGCAGCGGCCACACCGAGACTGCCGACGACGATGGCCGAATCTTGACGACGTGACGCGTGCAGGTAACGGTTCTGTTGGGAAGATGGAGCAGGCATTACTTGGAGCTGGGGCAAATAGCGCGGAATCGTGTTGGACACACGCAGCGAACGCTTGACCACTTGATGCAACGCCATGGTGGAATTGTTGGAATGGACTTCCAGAAACACATCAAACCATTTATTGGCCAAAATAATGAAATCTATCCTCCAATCAATATTCATTAAAATCTTTTTAATTTCTTTGATTGGCTAAAGAATTATTATTTATAACTAATGAAATAGACGAATTATGTACCCAAAGCTGTCTCGTCCCATGTCCTCCTTGGAATCGCATTGCGACCAACGCAGAGTATTTACTATACGAGCAAGCACACAGAAGGTAGGCTGGAGCATATTATATGCACACAGCAGACGAGGGTGACCGATACCTCCTTTTCCAGTACTCGATCATTGACAAACGATCGATAAATGTCGTCTGCCGGGGTAAGCTCCACAAAGTTCATAAGAGCGACCCCCTTCTTCAATTGCGAATATTTTAGCTTCCAGTCTCTTTGGCGGCATTAAACTTGTTTGCAAGCTTTGATTTGCATCTCAATCCCTTCATCAATCTCCCCCTTCTTAGAATATCACTTTCCATGATCTAAAATATCAGAAAAATGATATGCTTAAATGAACCTTTGAAACTATATATATTATAAGATAGAGGTATTTCGAGTGGGCCAATAATGTTGTTTGTCCGGATAATTTGAATTTTATTCGGAATCGATTCATTGGTGCAGGCATTCAGTTCTCCTTTTGATCTACAGCTGAAACATGCCTCGCGGACCTCGCCACCACTTGAAGCGCATGAGCGCGCCAAAGCACTGGATGCTCGGCAAGCTCGACGGTATCTGGGCCCCTCGTCCTTCGTCTGGTCCCCACAAGTTGCGTGAATGCTTGCCTTTGATTATCATTCTCCGCAACCGTTTGAAGTATGCTTTGACCAAGCAAGAAGTCACCATGATTGCCATGCAAAAGTTGGTCAAGGTGGACGGCAAAGTGCGTGTCGACCCCAACTACCCTGCTGGTTTCATGGATGTCGTCGAAATCCAAAAGTCGGGTGATGTCTTCCGCTTGTTGTACGACACCAAGGGCCGCTTCGTGATCCACCGCATCAACGAAGAAGAAAAGAAGTACAAGTTGGCCAAGGTCATTCGCCAAGAATTGACCGGCAAGGGTATTCCTTTCATTGCCACCAACGATGGCCGCACCATCCGTTACCCTGATCCTTTGATTCGCGTACGTTCAAGCTTTATCACAGGCATTCCATCTAATTGTCATTATTCATACAGGTCAACGACACTGTCAAGATCGATTTGGAAACCGGCAAGATTGTTGACTTCATCAAGTTCGAAGCCGGCAACTTGGTCATGATTACCCGCGGTCGCAACACTGGTCGTGTCGGTGTTTTCCACAACCTTGAACGGTACGGACACACCCTAAGACTCATTGTGAGCTGGGTGTGACGGTAGCTTTACGTCATACTTTGCATCCCCATATCCCGATATATTGTTTCAGCGTGGTATCTCATGTTGATTTTGCGTAGTCACCTTGGTTCTTTCAACATTGTGCACGTCAAGGACTCCACTGGTGCTGACTTCGCCACCCGATCCGGTAACGTGTTCGTGATCGGCAAGGAAAATCGCCCCTGGGTCTCGTTGCCCAAGGGCAAGGGTATCAAGCTCAACATCATTGAAGAACGCAACTTGCGTGAACAAAAGGCTGCCCAAAAGCATTAAGCTAGTGTGTCTTATGCGCATATAATAAAAGGAGAACACTGCGATAACTACATCTTTCTCTGCGAGCTATTCGCCGTGCGGAGCATTCTGGCTCGTATTGCTTGGCGTTCTTTTTTGGGCTTTGCTGCGATGCCGTCCATGCCAGTATGACCACGAGTCTATCGGTGTTTACGAGCTAAGAGCAACTTGGTTCTTGCTGTTGCGATAGCATCAGTATATTTGCGTCATTTTGCCTTCTAATGCTTTCCCTCACAGGCTTGGCGCCTTGCTAGACGAGGCGACATGTTGAACATGAAATGTGCCTTGTTTAGCTAAGCTGGAAACAATTGGCCTGAAGCGCCGATTCGAACGCGACATCGAGGAAGACCGCTCTCCGTCGCAGCGAGGTCGTGAATCTTCGCCAGAGTTGCGAAGCTAGCCTCGCCAAGAAGAGCCCCACAGACGACGTGGCGGTTGTCCATCCATGACGCCTGGAAGGCCACTATGAGTTGCTTTCAACTGGGGCACGCACCGATGCAAATGAGATGAAGAACTGGGACGCATTTGTATCTGGGCCAGCATTGACCATTGATACAGTGCCGACACCAACGTGCTAAGTTGAGCAGCATCAAACAAGCAAGTCGCAGGTGAACATACTCGCAGGATGAAATTCTCGTCGTCAAAATAGCGCGTCTCGAAGGCAGAGTGGCCGCCATCACCATTCAGGTTACCAGCTTGGAGAAGTGAATCCCGCACGATGCGATGGACATCGCTAGAGTCCTGAGTGCAAGCACCAAGAATCGAGCTTACCAGCCTGTGTATCGTCTCGACTCACCGCTTCCATGGACAGAATCGCCTGCATCGTTTCAGAGTCAGATAGATGATTGATCTCAGACCTGTACAGAGCATGCGAAAGTTTTCAGCCGTCCGAGGCACAATGTCTGCGCGAAGCTACATTCATAACGCTGACGCCTTCTCGAGACCTATCTCACCTCGATGATAAGGCGTCCAATGTGTTTGTCGTTGACTGTAATGTCTAAGAACACGATCGGATTTTCCCGTCGACTGGAGCTTGCACCACGTTTCATTGTGGCGTTTCAAATTGAAGTGAGAGCAGATCCACGCCGTTTCGAAATGAAAGGCGTGGCTCTGAACAAATTGGTTTTTGAGGGATGTATCGGTTTGCAGTTAAAAAGTAATTTGATTCTTCATCGCAATCTCAGGGGATTGACAGATATGAAGGTTTGTCGTCATCTACATCCCATCAAAACGCAAACATGCAGAAAATACACTCGATAAAAGCGTCGGTTGTTCGGAAGAGTGTCAGAGAGGTAAAGCGATTCTCGTTGTTCAATCAGTCTCCGAAGAGTCAGTTGACCGTCGTGAAACGTAGAGTCCATTCATCATTCTGTCTCGACAGCCGTCGTCTCGTCGTCCTTTCTCCTACTCGTCAATGCGCGGGGTAGTTTGCTTGAGTCCTACTTGGCAAAATTGAAAATGCGCCAAACGAGCCAAAAACTCTAGATTCTTTAAAGTTCGAATTTTACAGTGAAAATTGGTGGTGAAGGGAGGAGGTTCAATAAAGTACGGAATTCATTTGATGGATGACATAATCCGATCTTGGAGGGCTATTTTTAGCATATTCCCCGCAATTCTATCAGGCGACATGGCGACGCCATCGACAAAGTCAAAGAAAGCAAAGAAGAAGGTATACAAGATTGAATGGCGGTGAATCGTATGATACAATGTTGAGCGTATCTGTACGTATAGGCCAACTGCATTTATATTACGGAGCGAACTCGAGTAACTGGTCTTCGCTAAAAGATGTGATTGTAATATTTCTGGCTGGTGTAGTATTTCCACAAGGATGTGCCAACTATCGATACGATTGCTGAGCGAGGAAAGATTATGCGCAAGCTCGAAGAAGCTCGACAACTAGCCACGAATGATCCAGGTCGGATAGAAAATGCAATGTGAGGTATGACGTGGCACTCTCTGAGCAGATAACACGGAGGCATGGAAATTGGAAGCAAAAGCATTGACATTGCTGGGGCAGTTAGAAAAGTGGAAAGGAAATCATGAAGAAGGAGACAAGTACGTCGATGCAAACAATATTGGTGTATTGAAGAGGGAATCATGTCGATGTAGGTACTTGACAGATAGTGCCAAATTGTGTCGCCTCCATACTTTCAACAAGAAAGCGAATTGACGTACAATAGGCAGTCACTAACGACTTCCACGAAGAGAATGCACGGTTTGCACCAGGTCTCGAATGTGATGAATCTACAAATCAAATGCAGGATAATTCAATGAAAAGGCTTCCAACCTTTTTCTCCAATTCGTCCACTGTGTGGTTACGTTGATCACTGATACGCTTGAAGATTGGATCGATTGATTCATGGTGCCATTGACGAACTACAAAAGTAAAATGTTATGAGAGTCATTGGCTCGGTGTTGTGTACCCATGCCAACAGTGTCTTCGCCTTCAGTGACAGCGCCAAGTCGCAACTCGCGGACTTGCTGCATGTACTTGAAAAGGCGACGATACGCATCATCAAGTGGACTCTTTTTCTCGCGCAACTTCTTTAATCTCCACGCAGCCGCAATCAAATTGACGGACGCATTCAAGCGATGACGTTGCCATCGCTTGTACCGTACAACATGGAGAACTTTTTCCTCGCCACGAGTGGTCTGGAGAGAGCCCATGAAGAGCGATGTCAGCATCGATATAACCTATATGTTATCAAAATGCCCAAACTATTTTTTGAATTACGTACAATGACACCACCCAATATTCCGCCGATGACAGTGATAACACGACCTGCGTGTGTGCGAGGAACGTAATCACCATAGCTAGGGATTGATAAATCAATAACAATAGTGAGTCAATACTTACCCCACTGTGGCCATGGTGACTATGATCATCCACATGGCTGTGATTTCGCTGTCCAAGGGAGAAGGCAAAGGACGTTCCATCACAGACACTCCCACTGCTGTGGCGACCCAAGTGATGATTGTACATGTCAGAAATGCAAAGACTATCCAAGCATTGAAAATTGACAATACAGATGATATACCTGGTTTGTGATAAAAGATTGCCCGGAAATGCCACAATGGCGAGTCTGTGCTGACATTATTAAGAGAGCCGATGAAATCAACGCGTTGGCCGTAAAACCCAGAATGGTTACGTACAAGACGAACAATCCAGTAGAGCCGCAGGAACATAGTCATCCCAAAGGTTTCGTAGGGATAGCGAAGGATGAGGAAGCACTTATTGTCATCTCGAACTACCATCTACAAAATAGTTAATTATAAAATGACTTGCAACGTGGACTTACTGGTGCATCGCAAGTGCGAGATTTCATTTGAAACTCATTGACGACAAACGATCCAATAACGAAGGGGGGGGCAATCAGTAAATTGACAATGATTTCCAATAGTAATTGAAATCGAATGCGAGGATGACGCCATATTGTCGTGCTTTCAGGTAACTTGTTTCGTAGTTTCAATATGTCGACAGTCAATTTGAATCGATGAACGAGCTCGAATAGGAGCAATATAGTTGAAAAGAAAATGAGCAATGCATACGTTTGGCCGGGAGAAGAAAACTAGTTGGGTGTTACAAAATTTTCGGAGTAATGTACTACCATATTGGACGGGTATGACTCGTTAGCAAAAATCACGCCAACTGTGAACGTGCCATGAGTAATCAATCTCTTCAGAGGGCAGTCATAATACCTTGCCAGATGCAGCGCAATTGAAGCAACATCATGATTAGCCCAAAGAGACTCAGTGCAACGCAAATATCATCTGCATGCTTTCGAAGTGAATATAGTCGCTTGATTTCAGCCAAACGCTCCAAGTCTATCGAAACACATCAACAAGTTAAATTCATCAAGAATACCCAAGAGAGCTTGCTGAGGTAGAGTCGTACTCTCCAGCTGGCGGCGGTAGTTTTGCTCCTTCACTCCTTGCATTTTACTCGACACAACGAACTTGCCGTCTTCAAACGCAACCTATTTAGCACCGTAATAAACTACACAACAAATTCTCAAGACACTACCATTCGAACAAAGAGAAACAGTGCATACAAAACCAAACAAATCGCAGGAAATTTGTCTTCCATCGGCCACCCAAAATACCGCCCGGCCGTGGGCTCAGTGCCGGCATCTACAACATCGTGATTAGTACGAAAATATAGGCATAGCCATCAACTATTTGCTTCGTTGTCTTCAATGTTATAGCACAAGGCGCCACAATTATGCAGATCCAAGTAAGTGGTATTTGTCACGGACAAGATTTGATGTGTTTTCGCATCAGTCATTTGGCCATACTTATTGGGAATGTAAGACAGTTGCTGGATCAACGACCACATGTCCAGAGGCAACAAAAGGAGCTACAGTTGCAAAATAAGATAGTCAAAAGAGGTGGTGAAATACGATGAGCGACATAATAATCCATTTGCACGTAAATACGAGCTGTCGTTTTCCTAAGTGAATTGAAAACGAGTCTGTGGAAAAACCAGGAATAAAGACATGTTTGGGTGATCCCATCGTTGGGAAGTCCCAATCTTGCATCAATACCTATTAAAAATACAGCACATATCTTAAATCAATCATACCACAAAGTCAAGCATGACAACAGCCCCGCTAACGAGGGAGCGCCATGACTCCATGTAAAATATATTGACTGATACATGCTGCAGATAGGCATCAATCATTGCCTTGTGCATTTGAGGAAGACCCAAGATAGCAAAAACAATCGTGGTAGAAAGAAGGAGCCAAAATATAACGATACGAAGCCATTGGTAGCGCCACAGGAAACGAAATCGAGGCATCCAGTTGTCATACACAGCCTAGTGTGTGTAAGAAAATACGAAGAGAGAAACCAGTACCTCGCAACGAGCATGGTCTTGTAACATGATATCGCAAATTGAAATAAAGAGTACAACGTTTACAGCAATCGAAATGGCTCTCAAAGCAGGGTAACAGTCAACAAAGCGAATCGGTAGGATAGAAGTAACCTAAACCACATCAAACTCGACGCATAATGATCAACATACAGCAAGAGAAGGTGGTGTGAATGCATTGTACACAGTTGCTATCAGTGCCACGAATAGAGGTGTTAGTAGGAGCATCAACGTCCAAGAGCCTTGAGATATCGACCCACAGTGGACATCAATTGAATAAGGTCGCCCTCCGTTTGCAGAGGCATTCACTAAGATGCTCAACTGTTAGCAGAGAAAATTTTGCATGCTCCTACCTGTGCGATAATTAGAAGCAACCAGTCCGCCTTCACTTTTGTCGACCTTTGCTTGGCGCCTGGGGATTACATCAGTATTGTCGTGCGCACGTCAGGTTAAACTACCTCAATTGTGCATGTCCTGCGGAGAACATGGACAAATACCGACGGAGGAACGGAAATACGATCACTCGCGTCAAGAAGCACCCAAGGAGAGCGCTAAAGAGGCCTAAGACAACTCGAATTGTCTACACAACATTTCCATGGGATCCATATCTTTTCATGAACAGTACCAGTGTGGTGGTTGTATCGTCAGGCAATGACGCTCTGAAGATAAAGTTGTATGCAGTCGCGTACAATGGAATCGACACAAATGCTCGTGAAGCCGCCACGGGGTTGAGAAAGTGCGCCAAAGTGTTGAGGCCAAGCAAGAGGAGTGCAGCAGCAACGCGCTTCCACGGATGACGAATCGAAAATCCCGTTCCAGACTCTTGATGCTCCATATACGTACTCCTTTCTCTCGTTTTGATGATCCACGCATGGCGTGAACTCCATTCGTTTCCCATCTTGTTCCTCCTAGCCCTGTCCTTTCTCCGTTTCGGCACTTCAATGGAAAATGTACTATGAATGACAGTATACTTTAATCAAGTGAAAAATATGTTCGAAAACATCGCTCGGTTGTGACTGAAACTGCCACGACAAAGCGCGCGACTTTGATCATCATGGCGCAGGATGAAGCGCTTTTTGTGCTCCAAATCATCGTTGACACTGTCATTCTTGATCGAGAATGTGTCTCCGTCGATGCAACGTCGCTCTCGTGGGTTCGATTGGCTTTTCAGCTGCTATCGTTTGATGTGGTTGTGCTTGACATGGAGATTCCTATCTCTATGAATGAGCCTGGACAGGAAATCACGTGCCCCATTCGGCGAGGGAAGTCGTGCATGTTTCGGATGCAAGCTGATAGTCTCCGTGATGCATTGACGTTGAAACCTCTCTCGATTATGATCCTCGAACCTCCAACACAAGCCACAGCTCATTTGACGCGGCTCATGGCTTTCACATGCGTTGACATGGTTCCAGTATTAAATTCTCTCTCGTGTCTTCAAACTGACATACCCGCTCCTTAGCTTGATCGATGTGTTTCGTCGAAAGCTATGAGCGAATGGGTCAACATTCAAAGCAGCTGGACTTTGTATAATCACACAGGAGCCGCTGTAGGTATTGTACAAGGCGGTGTAGTGCTCTCCCATCTCGGTATGACGCTTGCTTCACATTTGCAAAATGCACTGGGTAA
Source organism: Aphanomyces cochlioides (assembly GCA_019828595.1). NCBI lineage: Eukaryota > Oomycota > Saprolegniomycetes > Saprolegniales > Verrucalvaceae > Aphanomyces > Aphanomyces cochlioides. Next base: position 240,144 of record JAHQRK010000037.1, on the reverse strand, counting down.
GTCATGCCCGTCGTGATTTCGCCACAATCGAAATTTAGGATCTGTACAATTGACTGACATTGGTCCGACTTCGGTGGGGTCGCCCCCGTCTCCACCACCGCAAAAAGAACGCGATTGTGATCTTGCCGTCCAATGTGATATCGCCGCCTCACCAGTGCCGACAAGCAAGCCAAAAAATTGCAAAGTTGAGGTGGCAGTTCAGTGCACAGAGTCACCGCCGACTGACCAAATAACCAGTCCTACGCTTCCTTCCACAGTTGCGATCCCTTCCGCGACCACAAATCCCAAGATTGACGGCGGAGATGATAATGACGCCTTTCTCTTCGAGCATCCTTCACCGCCGCCGTTAGTTTTTCAGCGCGAGCCTTGTCAGCATTGCCTCCTCCACTCTTGAGCTCGTTGGGTCAAATTTGAAAATACGATCTTTGATTTATCCGGATACCGAACGACACGCCGACACGTAGCCCAGACGATTATCCGGATATATTATACGGATAAACGGTTTAACCGGAGTTTCGAGCATTATCCGGACACCTTTTCACAAGAGAAGATGTCCATTTTGCATTTTGACCGCACAATGCAATCCTTCTTCGCGCTTCTCGTCGCTGCCGTCTCTGCGGTGGTTGTCTCTGCGTCAGACGTTGTCACCTTGACGCCTGACAACTTTGACTCCGTCGTCGATGGATCCAAGAATGTGTTTGTCGAATTTTACGCTCCATGGTGCGGTCACTGCAAGAACTTGGCGCCTACGTGGGAAACCGTTGCGACTTCGTTCAAGAATGTCGATGATGTTGTGATTGCCAAGGTTGATGCCGATGCGCACCGTGAATTGGGCCAAAAATGGGAAGTGAACGGCTTCCCCACGTTGAAGTTCTGGAACAAGGGAGCTAAATACCCTGACCCTTACAACGGTGGTCGCAGCCCCGACGAATTAATTGCATTCGTCAACGAAGCCGCTGGCACGAACGTCCGCGTCGCTATGCCCTTTTCACATGTCGTTGATTTGACCGAAGCCGACTTTGCCTCGATCGCTCAAGATCCTACCAAGCATGCCCTCGTTGAATTCTATGCTCCTTGGTGTGGCCACTGCAAGAACTTGGCGCCAACTTGGGACAAGCTCGGTACGGTCTTTGCCGGCGATGAAAACGTCGTTATTGCTAAGGTGGATGCGACTGCTACTGGTGAATTGGCGTCCAAGTTCGGTGTTTCGGGCTATCCCACGATCAAGTACTTTGGTGTGGGTGCCAAAGCCACTGAAGCTGAAGACTATGGCTTTGGCCGCGATTTGAAGGACTTCGTTGACTTCATCAACGAAAACGCTGGTACGCACCGCACGGTCGACGGTGGTTTGTTGCCAACTGCCGGTCGCGTTGAGTCTCTCGATGTTGTGCTCAACTCTGCGGGCGAATTCACCAAGGACACTTTGTCTAGCGTCGAAAAGATTGTCGAAGGCTTGGAAGGCGATGCTCTCAAGCACGGCAACTTGTACGTGAAGGCGTTGAAGAAGGTGTTGGACAAGGGCTATTACTACGTGAAGAACGAAATCGCCCGCTTAGAACACTTGTCAAAGGACGCGAACGTGTCGCCCCAAAAGAAGACGCTCTTCCAATTGCGCAAGAACATCTTGGAAGTGTTGAAGAAGGACGAATTGTAAGCAACCAACATGTTTGTCTTTCCTCGTGTGATAAATTCGTTTTGTATTGGCTTACAACGACGCCATCTCTGGAAAGAGAAATTGCCGCAACGTCTGGCCAAATTCTGTCCATGGGACCGTCACGCCGCTTTCAACGGCATACGTAGGCACGCAGACCAAGCACGGCGCGTTCTTGATATTGATCTGACCATCCTAGACATCATACATATGCATTAATCTCCATCAAGAGCTCAAAGACCATGGTAGTACCTGCAAGAAGACGATATCAACAGCGCATCGGTCGGCATACGTGAGTCTGACGTGGGTTTGCGACCGCGGTACGAGCACGAGATTGGATGGGACGAATGTTTTGTCAGGATATGGCACCTCGACATTGAATTCGTCCTTCTGGTTTGTGGAGCGACCTGCTAGCATGCTGCAAACAGTGTCGGATAGCATGGCCAATGGCACGGTCGTGCGTTCGAGCGCTTCGATGAGCCGCGACGACTCGAGGTGGCCATTCAGTGCTTCTTGGATGAAGGGGAGCAAGACGTGGTCAAATCCGTCGAGACTAGTCAGAGCAAATGCGCCACGGGGATGCTGATGCATCGCTTTGTGTTCGACCAAGACACGTAGCGTTCTGTCTCGTCCAATTTCATCAACGCCATGTCGAAAAGCAAGGACGAAGCCAAAGGGATCGGCGCGCTCGACGAAAACCAGTCTCGAGGATTCAGTTGGAGCAACGGATGTATATCTCCCAACAGCAGACAGCGATTTTTGTAATTTGATACCAAAGCTAACCATCGGTCGGACGTGCATGACGAGATTGCCCAGCATAGCTTCGATAGGATTGTCATGCTTGGGATACCGAAAGAATAGATGGCCATTCGGCAGCACCGAGTGTGATACGACGGTATTACTTTTGCTGTTGCTACCACCACCGCTGTCGTTGGATTTGGATGGGGAAATGTATTCGAATGGTGGCGACACGAGCTGAAGCGAGAGATCCATGCCACCATGACGACGCATTCGGGCATGGATGGCTTGAACATTCAGTGGCGCAATGTGGACTCGCTCGGGGAAGCCACAAGTCGCCAAAGTTGGCGTGACAGTCGACACGGTTACGTTGTACTTGCGACCAAATGCTTCGATCCCATGCCATTGGAGACGCTCGTGACAGAGCCCAACAGCGTGTAAAACAAGCGCTGAGACTATCGGCAACGCGTCGCGCTTACGTTTCTTGCCCGTCAAGGATAAATGACTCTTGTGAACTGCTGGAAAGCGCTCGAATGACTTGACGCCCTTGGTTGTGGATGAAATGTGCAGCATGGACAAAGCTGGCGATCGAATCCAATCATCGTAATCGCGACTAGAGCTGCTGCCGAAAGTTCCAGTACTAGAGGCTGTTGCCAAATTGCTAGAATTAGCGATAGCACCGCGGTTGCTCCCACCAATTGCTTCGCCTTTGATTTCAGCATCCACGTCCATTTCAACGACCAAGTATACAGGTTCTTTAGCCCAGACAACTTGGAAAAAGAGAGCTGACGAGGAGAGCCCAACTGACGCAGCGACTGGACCATAAACGTACCGATGGACTTCTAGATGATGACATGATGACACAAAGCACATCAAATCAAAGGCGGCGATTTCCCGCAACGCCCTTGCAAGGGCTTGATGAACGACTTGGATATCGTCAAATTGGAGCACAAACGTGCCGACGACAGTCACACCAGGTAGAGACACTTTGCATTGTGTTTGGAGTACCAATTCAAGCTGTTTCACCGCCGAGTCGACAGCGCTTGACTGAGCACTGGCCAGGCAAAAGACAGCAAATCGTCCTAAGCGTAAATCCATCGAAATTTCGATCGGTGGTGCCGATGAGCAGTCGAGGCGTGCAATACGGAGACTGTTAGGCGACTGGGTCACCATCACAGCTTCGCCTGTGAAGAGTTTGTCGGCTCCTTGAACGAGATGCTCGGCGAGGCAATGGATTGCACAAGCAGCATGAACTTGCAACGCCCCAAGCAAAAAATGATCCGCGCTCAAGCCATACATGTTCGTCGGTACTCTCAATCCATCCATGAGATCGGGGTACTTTGCGAGGAGCGCTGGTGGCGGCGCGGGGAATAATTGCGTCGAAAATAAGGTTGTTTGAGACGTGTCAGCATAGAGTCGTAGGCACAGGCCAGCTTGAGGATATGCCCGCGCCTTACGATGGAGACGTTGCCTCATTTCTTCGACTGAGACGCCATTTGTGGGCGGAACGTACGGCGTCGTCCAGTTTGTCCAGTAGATAATATCAAGCGCATCTTCATGGGGTACAAATTCGACTTGACGGGTCCATCGCGTCTCTGTGAGCAAAAGACCTTGAGCGCAGAGAATGCGCAAAGCGAGGCTGCAGCAAAAGCCGCGCATAACATTGGTGGCGTCGGCAAGTGGCGTCGATGATGTGTTGAGTAGCTTTTGGATGAGAATTTTCAATTGCATGGCGTGGGTATCTGTTGGGGCGCTGCTTTGAATTATGCGCAAAGCACTCGTGCTTGCAAGGTGCTTGTACTTGGCGAGGGCCGCTGTGTCAGTGAGAACTGTGTGAAGACTCACCACGAGCCATTTCGCATCAGGCTTGGTGCTATCAACTGTAAAGACGATTTCGAATTCGCCTTCAGATTGAGCCGTAACAAATCCTTCGTCGACTTGAATGTGTGAAAATGTGGACGGAATTGTCTCTTCAATGAGACGGAAGCGGAGCAAGTCGTTGATCTCAACAATTCGTGCCTCTTCATCAACAGGTGGCAATTCACGTGGGAACCCAGCATAGTGGATCAGACGGGGAAGACGCGTATATGATCCACCAAACAATACATCAATGGCCGTACTCAAGTCATAGCTTCGTTCCTTGGCGCGATTCAAATCGGCATGGAGAAAGAACAGGCGGTCGTTCGTTTCGTTTGTTTGGTCTTGGAAGAGTTTAGCTTCCTGGAGCAACTCTGCACATTTCTCAGCAACGGGACTTTGTACGGACCATCTTGTGAGCACGAGGAGCTTTTTAAATATTGAATGGGTGTCGTGAAGCTGCGTGAGTGCGGCTGGACGCCGCTCTTCAAGCGCAGTATTTGGAAGGGTGGTCGCCAAATTGTATATGGAATCGTAACTTCGGTTGATACATTTCGTAGTCAAGTCACGCAGTCCTACTGGCTCAGGCGTTGGGTTCATTGGATCCTTGAAAGCACGGAACGCACGGAAAGAACGATGGAGGTCGCCGTTGCCGCCGCTTTTCAAGGCAAAATTCAAATTCACCTCACGATATGAGGTACACTATTTTGTATTTCACACTATTTTAATTACATTAAATAGTGTTGACATTCACGTGTTTACACTATTTCATCTATATCAGTTTTGAAAAGTTGCTTTATAGTGTGAAGATGAAAACATTCTACAGCCTCCGACATCATCCATAAAAGGTTCTTTTCGATGATGTCATGAGCTGCAATCTTTTAGGTATAAAAATGGTTCTGGTTTCTCAGCGCAAGATGGAGTCTTGAAGGAACTTGAATAACTCTCGCTTGATGAGAAACTTCTCAACTAAACCCACCGCGTCCTATTTACCGTTGACCTTGGTTATTGATTCGAGCCATGAGTAGATTCACCATTTGTCGAATCGATGTTTGCATATAAAATTAAGACGGCGAAAGTCCAGAGGTGAATATTTGAGAGAACTTTTTCACTCGAGTACGTTTGACTTCGGTAAATGCCATGACCTTAGCCCTAAGGCCACCGCAGAAATTTGTTAAACCTGCCAAGAGCCATTTGTCCTCCTCAGTAAATGGCAAACAATTTTCGACCGTCACATGGACGCCCATGCCACGGAAATCTTGAATTTTCCCGCATACTTGTAACACGGCAATAGCTTGTCGGTCGTCTCCGTTGCAAATTGGTAATAATATCGTTGCGGAGATTTTCAGCTGTGCAAATCGATCCGTACTCGTGTGGTTACTGCTGTAGAGTGGGTGACCAAGAACTTTGCAACCTGGAATATTCAGGACTTCCTTGGTATGATAAACATAGACTGCAGGCGGCTCTGTTAAAAATTATGTTTGTACTGTTTTTTCCCTCTGACATCTTTTGACTTAATGACTTAATATTCTGACAAATCTTTAAAGAGATTGGCACACCGCCGAAGAAACAGAAGATAGAATGATCCTATCAAGAACATTACATGCGATGCTTCGATCCTGAGTTTTGACGCAAGAAACAATCAAATTGGCAAATATTGTGGTAAATGAGATCGATGAAGAAGATGCTGGTCTGGTCGTTCAAATCAATGACCAGAACAATCTACATGCGGCTCTCGCGCTTCCAAACTCCCCCGTTATACAAGGGGATGATGCCGATGGATCATTGGTAGCATTTCGAAATTGGCTGATACGTGGAGCACGCAATGTCAATGCTGGTCGTCAAGTCCCAGAGGATTCAAATGTTTCCTTGGCATTTTATCACTTAACGGGAGGAGAGGCCATCAATATTGCGTGTGGACAGTGGCAACAGCATCGATGGTATATTGAAATTCAAGATAACGGATTCCAAGAGTTCGCGAGTGTCTTTTGGATGGACGGCACAGGACCACGTCCCGCCACGTTTACGATCGCCCAAAACATTTTTGGTTAGCGGAAGACGCACCATAAGAGAACAAGAACGATTAATCGTACTTCATCTTATTAGCACTAATAATCGTGACAAAGAGAAAGTATCGCAATCTTACTTGCGTTTTCTTCTGTTCTTCTTGATTGAATCGCATTACTCTATAACGTTTCGTGTAACGAAGGAAGAGTAATAATAAGCTAGGAATGGACAAATGAAGAGTAGAAAGTGAAGGGTGCAGAAGTGCAAATCATACCCCAAAAGTAAATCCGAGGCAAGACTTGCACCCTTGATGAATCACTCTTCGCGATTTTGAATTCACTAGAGGAAGCCTTCTCTGGTCATTCTTGCGCTTTATTTGCTGAGTAGAATACCATGAGTATACGGCTTCCTCAATGCTCTGAGAAGCGGTGAATCATTAACTGGAGTCAAGTCAAGCAGAGTAGAAATAGTCTGTACACGCCAAATGCCGTAGCCACCATCGGTCCAAGTCGGGACACCAACTCGCTGCCATCCCCATCGACAAACTCGTCTTGCCTCTTCATCTGACAGGCAATCACCGTCATTGACTTGATAGAATGCATTCGTGTCAGTAAACAAAAGCACCAACATCCCATCGACGACCATCGGGGTCTTGTCTTCAGCCACACCAGACGGCATCCAAGGCAAAGGGCGACTCGTCAAGTTGTGGACGTCGTGGATCAACGTGTCGGCTTTGGTCATAAATGTGGTCGAACCTAACAATGCGAGCGACCGTTTTTGCTCTCCATGTCTTGATCATTCTTGTCAGCGGCAAAGTTGACCACGTCTTGACTGCCCAACACGCTGACATCACAAGCCAGCACGTGCACGACACGACGACCACCAAGAGATTCCACGCATGGACTACACCAACCACGAGACTGGCGACGCACATCCAAATCAAGTTCATCTTGATGTCGTCTGCTGTCACGCGGGACTTCTCGTGCAATAATGAAGTCTTCATTGCAGCCACTTCGTCTTCCAGCGCAGCTGTCAGCGTGTCCTTCACCATTGCCTCCGCCTTGAGTTCGCTTGCCATCACAGCCACTTGCTCATCAAGATGTTGGGCATCCTTGGTCTTCACAGTGAGCTGCGACTTGACGCTGGATAATTCAATCTTCAGCGCTGCCACTTGCCCGCGCAATTGACGTGTGGCCATCTCGGCCTCCTCAAGCTGTAGCTTGAGTTGGCCTTCAACCACTTCGTTAATGTACGATGACAAAACGTCGACAAAGTAGACCTTTTCCTCGATCTCTTCGCGCGCGCTTTGAAGCTGCTCGCGGCATTGCTTGAGGGCAGTCTTAGTGGCATCGAGCTCTCGTCTATTGGCATCCATCGGGCATTCTTGCATGATGAGGAGTTGCGCTTGCATCGCTAGAACCGTGGCAAATTCGGAAATGAGCGAGTCAAGGCTGCTTTTCAGAATGTCGCCTCCATCGCATGGAAGTTTTTTCAAATTTTCGCGCTGTATCCCATATCTTCCTTGTCGCCACTTTCATGAGTGCTGCTGCTGATCTTGCGCTGCATGTGGGCAACAGACTGGAAGCAAGAAAGTCGCAGCAAGTCCCAACAGGTCTTGACTCGACAGTTCTTCTCGAGCACCAGCAGCAGTTGACGTATACTTCACACCCCTTGACATGTACGAAAAACTATTTGACGTATACTTTACAGCTTGACATGTAAAGCGAAAGAAGAGACTTGTCTTGGGATATTTCCTAAGATAACGGTAACTTGATTCCTCATTGTGATAATAATTGGTCGTTTTCACTGGGAGATTGGGATCATTTGGTTGAAGTGGGAATTTCAACATCTGCTGCATCTATGATAAAAACATGATCTTTTTGTATTAGTGTGATAGGAAATCTATCACAGTTGCCTGAAAAACAATTTCAAAACAAGTTTTTGACTTGATTTCAGTATACAGATCTGAAATGTGCAAAATTCTGAGCAACTGTGATAGAGATTCTATCACGGTTTCTCAACAAACAAATATTGGCAGATATGAAGCTTCATTTAGTCGCCAGCATGAAGTCTAACCGAGAAACAAAGATGCTCTGAATAAATTTAACGTCTAGCACGGATATAAGCTAGGCTAGCTGCAGCAGAACACGACATTTGTTGACGTTTTATGCGCTCACTCGCCTGATTGTACTGTTAGCATATGTAAATGTCGAGCACAAAACACAAAGCATTGTGGATATCTTGAAAACTATACGAATAGTCAATTAAGGCATAAACAAAACTGTAGGAGTCATAAATAATGATGACGGATGTGATCTCCACACCTTCGCCACTACCTCATAACCCTATAAACTTTTGACGTTGCCAAAGTCTAAAAGAAATCTCGCATCCCCTCTACAAGTTGAACAGTAGGTAGTAGGGCAATAATCTATTGAATCAGCCGACGCACAATAAACACCCTCTACAAGGTACATGACTCATTCACTTAGATTGCAGCGCATGAGTTCGATGTGTCAATATTACATGTACTCTTGTATAACCGGAGTGAGAAACGGCACAGAACAACGTGAGACAAAAAAGGAAAACTTCGATTACAATTAGCATGAAGGAGAGGACTAGGCATGATAGTACTGCTGGTATGTGCTTCTGGAATATCTTCAAGGGGTTCATGTTGTGTTTTCGTCAAGTCAATATATTATATTAACTTTCAATCATATTGCGTCATTCGGTGTGATAATGGAACCATGGTTGTCCCAAAATCACGTCAAGATTCTTCGAACCCAGATCCCATTCCGTAAACGGTAAGTTGGGAAAAGACATTCCTTCGAGAACGAGAGAACCTTCAGCTTCATTTATACATTTCTTTTTTCAACTGGCACATCGATCATGGACAGTCCTCAGCAACGACTCGACACAAACGGGCAAACCACCGAAGAAACAGAAAGGAGAGAATGGTGCTATCAAGAAACATTACATGTGATGCTTCGATCACGAGTCTCTTGACGCAAGAAACAATTAAATTGGCAAACATTGTGGTAAATGAGATCGATGAAGAAGATGCTGGTCTCTTCGTTCAAATCAATGACCAGAACAATCTTCATGCGGCTCTCGCGCTTCCACACTCTCCCGTTATACAAGGGGCTGATGCCGAGGAATCATTGGAAGCATTTCGAGATTGGCTGATACATGGAGTACGCAATGTTAATGCTGGTCGTCAAGTCCCAGAGGATTCAGATGTTGCCGTGGCATTTCATCACTTATCGGGAGGAGAAGCCATTACTATTGTGCTTGGACAATGGCAACAGCTACGATGGAATATCGAAATTCGAAGTAATGGATTCCAAGAGTTCGCGACTGTCTTTTGGATGGAAGGCACAGGACTACGTCGCGCCACGATTACGATCGCTCTAAACATTTTTGGCGCACCGTAAGAGAACAAGAACGTTCAATCGTATTTCATCTTGTTAGCATTAATAATCTTGACAGAGAGAAAGTATCCCGATCTTGTCTGTCGAGTCAAGACCTGCAGGACTTGCTGCAACTTTCTTGCTGCCAGTTTGTTGTCCACAAGTAGCGCAACAGCAGTAGCACTCGTAAAGGTGGCGACAAGGAAGACATAGGATACCGCGCAAAAATTTGACTTTTTTTCCATGCGATGGAGGCGACATTCTGAAAAGCAGCTCTCATTTTTGAATTTGTTACCGTTTTAGCGATGCAAGCGCAACTCCTCATGATGCAAGAAGACTCGATGGATGCCAACAGACGCGAGCTCGATGCCATCAAGGCTGCCCTCAAGCAATGCCGCGAGCAGCTTCAAAGCGTGCGCGACGAGATCGAGGAAAAGGTCGAGTTTGTCGACGTTTTGTCATCGTACATTGACGAAGTGGTTGAAGGCCAACTCAAGCCAAAGCTTGAGGATGCAGAGGAGGCGAACACACGTCAACTCCGTGGGCAAGTGGAGGCATTCAAGAGTGAATTGACCAGCGTCAAGTCGCAGCTCGCTGTGAAGGCCAAGGATGCCCAACGCCCCGCCTCGACGAGCAAGTGGCTGTGTTGGCAAGCGACCTCAAGGCAGCCAAGGCGGAGGCAATGGCGAAAGGCATGGCCACAGCTGCGCTGGACATGAAGACCAAGCGGTTGGTCATCCCATGTGTCAAAGTCGGCCTGTTGGTGATTAGCGTGGTGGTCTTCGTACTGTTTGGTGCGGCCACACTTACAACCAAAGCCGACACGTGGACCCACGACGTCCACAACTTGACGAGTCGCCCTTTGCCTTGGATGCCGGTGCCTTTGTTTGCTGACACGAATGCATTCTCTCAAGTCAACGACGGTGGTGACATGCCAGATGAAGAGGCAAGAAGCAATGAGTTGGTGTCACGACTTGGATCGATGGTGGCTACAGCATTTGGCGTCGCGACGACGACTGCTGGTTATGTGTTGAAAGTCTGGGTTGGTTGGGGTATCGTGTCGAGTCTTGTCCAGCTTTACACAGGCTCTAGATCGCCCTAAGTTGAAATATATCTATTGTATGATTACAATGGATGAAGTGGGGGATATCCCTGGTTCATGTCGTATACCTTAGGGCCAAAGGAGGAGCCAATTCATTTAGATGTTATCATCCTTCCATCCCTACTCGGGAAAATGAGAGACATCGGGGGTGGGGGGGGAAGCTCATGTATTTTTCAACTAATCTTCCCATGTGAATAACCCCGGGGCTGAATATCACGGTCGTTGTTATATTCATATTTTGAAGTGGGACGTCAAACGCACTCTGGAATAAATCATTGCAAAACTTACTCGATCGAGAGCTCGTCGCTGAACTACAGTAACTATTTGCATCCAGGAATAGCGTCATGACAATATAATTGCTGGACATGGAGCCACATCACATCCTCACATGCGGCATGACAGGACTAAGACTCTACTGTAATTTGAAGAACAAAAGAGGCAACATGAAGTCCCGGAAATCATTTCAAGCTGTGGTTGAAAGCGCCTGTAATGAGGAAACGTTCATCGCTTGCAGCGGGGCACATAAGTGCGGTCAAAAAGGACACATAGTGACATGATCGCATTGTTTCATCAATGAGAAAAAGATCGAGAACTTCTTATAGTAATCATGATAACGACGACAATCTACAGACCTTCAAACTAAGTAATTTTGTAAAACAATAAGGGGTGTATAATTTTAATGACATTTTGTACCAACATTCTGCGACACTTGTCATCTTATGAAATTTCACAGAAAAATGTTCACAGTCACCAAACAGGCCCTAATATTTATAGCAAGTAGAATATTTATAGGAAATGACTATTTCCCCCCTAAAATTCATTTTTGATACATTTTTTGCCCTGGCTTCCCAAAAATCGACCGCCATTTTAGAGCCCTTAACTACTGCAAACACATAAAATGTGCCAAAGTTATGGGCGTCATCGCGGGAGCTCACGGTCAGGCCCCTAACTGTCGGAAATGTTAGGCAAAAATGTATCAAAAATGAATTTTACGGGGGGGATAGCCAAAATAGGGGGGAATAGTCATTTCCTATTTATATGGCCGAAGAATAAAGCGAAAGGAGAGATATTGCCAAACCGCCGAAGGAGAGAATGCTCCTATCAAGAAACATTACATGCGATGCTTCGATCCTGAGTGTCTTGACGCAAGAAACAATCAAATTGGCAAATATTGTGGTGAATGAGATTGATGAAGAAGACGCTGGTCTCTTCGTTCAAATCAATAACCAGACGACAATATCGCAAATGTAAATAAGCGACGGAAGCCAGGCTCGATATAAGAGTCCACTTACGCTCCATTTGTCTTTCACATGATTGAGCGTCCTAATGTATTGCATAATGACATTCCTCTAGGGCTCTTTCGTCTAACGTTAATTCGCTCCCTTTTGTTGAGCAGCAAACGAGTTAAAAATTTGTTCCAGTGTCGTTTGTGAGATGGTGTACTCTTGGATGCCCACTCGTGCCTTTGCTTGCTCAACGGTCGAGAAGACTGTCGAGAGGGAGGGCTTGTCATCGCTTGAGAGCTGAAAACGAGACACATCATTTTGACGCTCCACAAGTCGAACTTGACCAAAAACATTTTCGAGATGGGCTACCAGCGCTTCGAATCTGTCTTCACTCAACCACCAAGTACAAAAATCGGGAACAACAACAACACCGTCTTTATCTTCGAGTGCATCAGCCAGAACAAATCCTGTTGGATGCATCTTGGTGACAAAATCCATACGACGCGGACATCCCAAACGCTCGCATGTTTCTCGTACTTGGGTTGTATTCAGTCTGCTGTTGCTGTCGTCAAAATATTGGCGTACCATCGCATCCACCGACTTCAACGCTATTGGTTCAAACTTAACATGCAGCAAAAGCCCATCGCCAAATTTGTGTTTCAAGTGCTGGACGCTGCCAAGGCAGCGAAGACGACCATCCACCATTATCCCAACTCGAGTGCACAAGGCTTCGCATTCTTCCATGCTGTGGGTCGTCAAGAGGATTGTCGATTCATGGCTCTTTGTCGACACATCCGCCAGCACGTCCCACATGAATCGCCTCGACACTGGATCCATCCCCGTCGATGGCTCGTCCAAAAACAGGATAGGTGGTGCTCCGATCAAAGCCATCGCCACCGACAATTTGCGCTTTGTGCCTCCGCTGAGAGACTGGGCCAGTTTATCTTCAAAGTCTTCCAGCTGAAGTTGTGCCAACTTTTCATGAACGACGGCATCAACTTGGATCGAAGGCACGCCTTTGATGGCCGCAAACAGCTCCAAGTGTTCTCGCACCGTCAGTAAATCGATCAGAGCATCAAATTGAGGACAATACCCGATCAGCCGACGCACGGCCAATTGTTCAGATAAAATATCAAACCCACCAAGGGTTCCGCGTCCAGACGACGGCGCGATATCGCCCGTGAGCATCTTCATGGTCGTAGTTTTGCCTGCGCCATTGATACCCAAGTAACCAAAGCATTCCCCACGTGGGAGACCAAGTGAGACAGATTCGACACCAACAGTGCCATCAGGATAGACTTTTCGCAACGCACTCAACACGACAGCATCAGAGTCGGCAGCACCACTGGCCACACGCCATGCCTCTGCAGAGACGTCGCTGTCCTGTTCTTCTTGAGAAGCAGCAGTGCTAGGTAACGATCGACAAAAAAACAAAGCTTTGATCGATGGAAATGTGAGAGCATAGTCGATTCCAATTGCTAGTCCGAGGTAGATGACAGCAGTTATTGCGAGGTAGACCAAGTCCCAGCCAATAACTTTCAGGGAAAAGGCGTCCTCTTTTGGACCATCGGTGAGATAACTATTTAGAACTGCTTGCATACTGAGGGTGTACAATGCATGCCCAAGGTTGAAAAGGGGCGATAGGCGATAGAAGTACGTGAGTGTGGCATTGAGTGCTTGGGTGGATGGAAACGAGTCAAGAGCGAGCGACGTAATTCCAAGACCAATGCCAAGAAGCATATTGATAAGAGTTGAAGCTGATTGGGACATCGACGGATCGGTGAAGAGATGGGAAAGAAGGTGGGAAAATGGAACCATCGCACTGCCAAAGAGAATAAAAATCATGACGAGGGCAGAAAAGGCATGAGGTGGACAGCCATCACCACCAATTAGCTGCTCAACATCAAAGAATACGAGCAATCCAATAGATGCTGCAGCTGGAATGGCATAAAGCAGCAAGTCAACGACATAATTAGCAAGCCAAAATGCAGTGAGACTCACTCCTGAAACAAGTTGTTGGTGCTTCGCGTTGTGCAGAGGGTTCTTCTCGTGGACAAGACCAGGAACAATGGCTGTGCTATATTGAGCAAATGCCATGACAATAAAGAGTGTTGTCGAGAACGCAAGGAGGTAGGAAAACATACTCTTTTCACCCGATGCAGCAGGGAGAGGTTTACTGACCACTTGAAGTGTCTTGTTGGAAAAAACTTTGTATATTGCGCCATCTGCCATCGCTTTATAAATCGCAGCAGCATGGTAGCTCGTGGTGTTGACTGCTAAATTGTAGCCAAACAAGCCTGCATTTTTGGAGCCAAAAAATACAAATCCTCCAAACATGCCTTCTATGAACTCCGATTTTTCAATGCTACATCCACGTTTCCATAATTCTTCACCCAAGCGAAGGGAATATGCCATGGGGCCTGACCTATCAAGCTTGGAATAGCGCACGTTAAAGACTGTCGGTGACTTTGAAGGATATATTGGGGTGGGGACAGAAATTTTGAAGCCCTTTGCATGAGGAAGAGTGTTGACAACGTCATCGCACAGCCAGTCGGATTGACATATCGCCCCGACTGGCGTGTTGCTCCTCAGAGGATAGGATTCTGTCGAGAGTTGAAGTGGAGGGTTGCTGTCAATATTTGGAACCACGTTAACGCTGCGAATACCGACAAACGTGTACAATATAGGTGCAACAATGCCCCACAGAACAAGCCGTTTGTCTCGCTTGAGAACCCGCACCCTCTTTTTCACAAGCGCCTTGAATTGTACAGCAAATAAATTTACTTGTGTTGAGTCAGCAGGATTGTAGCGAAATGGTGAGGACCTCGAATGTGATTTTGTCTGGCTTCTTTCAGATGTCTCTGGATCTCTTTCGTGAGAGCGAGTTGGCGCGATGGCCATTCCAATTTCGGACACCTTGAGAAACACTTCTTCCAGCGTCGTGACTGAAATACCATAGGAAACAATCCCCAAATCTCCCAGCTGCCCATCCAACGATGTAAGCATGTCCGAAAACAAATACGAAGAATCCAGCGGAAGTTGGAATGCAATTTCAGTTCCCACGTTGCTCACAACTGTCGCGCGACCTCCCATCGATTGCTGGATACACGACGTCAAGGCTGACACGTCGCTTTCGGGAGATGCCTTCACCAGCGACAAAGTATACCCAGCGCCATACCGATTCTTGAGAAACAGCGACGAACCACAACAGCGAAGTTCACCGTCAGCCATGATCGCAATTCGGTCACCCAAAATATCAGCCTCGTCCATGAAATGCGTCGTGAGCACCATCACACGATTGTGACGGTTGTTCAATATCACATCCCAGCATCGACGGCGACTGTATGGATCCATGCCAGATGTAGGCTCATCGAGAAACACAACACGGCTGTCGCCCAATAATGCAATCGCAAGGGACAGTTTGCGTTTCATGCCACCAGAAAGCTCGGCCGTGGGCGTGTGTCGTTTGTCGGTAAGACCGACTTCGGCCATCTTCGCCTCAACTTCACGGTGGAGGGCGATGGGATCTTGGAATCCTTTGATCCGACCGTAAAACTCCAAATGCTGAAATACTGTCAGCGTCGGGTAGAGTACGTTGTGTTGAGGGCACATGCCGAGCGAAGCTCGAATCGCATCCAAATCTTGCGTGAGGGACAGACCATCGACAGTGGCATCGCCACCAGTGGGAGGGATCATGCCAGTCAACATGGAGATGAGTGTCGTCTTGCCGGCCCCGTTGTGTCCAAGCAAACATGTGATTTGGTTTTTGTACATGGTCAGATTGAGACCATGAACAGCAACCTTGACACCACCGCCTGATAAGGGAAAGGCTTTTCGTAGGTTTTGAATTTGGAGTGCATCGCCTGTTTCTTCTTGACGACGCAGATCAGAACCCACATTTTCGATGAAGTCGTGATTCGAGTCAACATCTTCTAACTCAGTGTTAGTTTGCCTGTGGTATCCTTGACGGCGTGGAGATGAGAATAATAAAAGACTTCGCCAGTAAGCAGGTGAGAAAGGGAAGTACCATGGTTTTGCCACGCCGAATTCTTTTGGAACAATCACCTCCAGGTATACAGCAAGCAGAATTAAGAGCCCACAGTCAAGGACAAGAACACCAAGTAGGGACTCAAAGCTGAAGTTGTTGATTGTTGTCTCCCATGAACTAAACGTCAGACCGATTCCATTTGATTCCAAGTTCATCAACAAATTTACTCCGAGATTCATGGCAGCCGGAGGAAGCAAACACAGTAAAGCCTTAGATTGAGAAGACGTCGTGGGAGAATCCATTAATGCCGACGTTAGCGAGTGCGTGATGAAATAGATGAAGAGTCCAACTTGACTTGCAAAGCGTGTTGTGGAAAAGATGGACTGGAGAAGAAAACCCATACAAATCACCGAGAGGCCCACGAGGAGAAAAAAGGCAAACAAAAGTAGAATATTTGAGTGATGAAAAGTTGTGGAGCTTGCAACCATCGTTGCCGTCACGGATAGTATGAAAACCATTGCAAGGAAGGTTAGGAGCCAGCTGAAAACAATCTCAGAGTCAGTAACACCCAAGATCTTGAGTAGTTCTCTGCACTTACTTTCTTTTTCACCCACCAAGAACTCTATTACGACTGACAGCAATTGCATGTACGCAAAGACGAACAAGAGTCCAATGAATGGTAGATCTGTGGAGCTTGAAGATGCCGCAACAAACTGCTTGATTGGGAATGGAAAAACGGCTGCACCTCCGACTGTTTGTGGTACTAGATAAAGTGGCTCGAGAAGCGTCGTCAACGAAGTTTGTGGGATATCTACAAGTGGGTCGAATGACTTGCGCAGAATTTTGCGGTAGCGTGAAGCAACTCTTCTCAGTGTAAGATCTTGATCAAATTGATCCAATAACTTGGCATCGATACGCTGAGACTGTTTTGCTGGAGGCACAATCGAGCAATTTCCGGACAAAGGGTCGGGCATACATGCCATAAACCGAGTGACAAGAGTCTGGAGAGCCATAAAGCCAGATGTAGTGTAGTATTGATACGAATCTGTATCGATTGTTTTCTGTGCGGAAATGTCTTGAGTTTCTGTGTGCTCGACAAGACTTTGATCCATGCGAATTGTGTAATGAATATCGTCAATGGCCCCAGGTAGTGCAGGAGTTGATGAGAACACAATTGCAGCCAGGATAGAAGGCGCCGTAAAATCGCTCGCATACATCTTGGATGATACATATCCACTCAATGCAGCATCGTCGGGGAAGTACATGATTGAATCAGCAAATGACGGCACAACAAATGATTGATCTTTCGTCAACGGCACCCGCGGATACCATTTCGAGAGAAAGCGCGCAAAATAGTGTCTTGTGAACCCGTTGTCGGGAACAATTGCGAGTTTTTGTGGGATAACAAAATTGCGGCATTCAAATGGCCATTTGAAAGGAGAAGTATCATTGATGCTGACATTCCCACCGAATGCAGCACGGGCGCAAATTTTATTGACGATCTTGGTCGCACTGTCTGCGTTATGTCGGTTTGTCCACCCATTCACAGCCAGGGTTAAGAGGAGAGCACTGAATGTTGATTCGGAGGTGTAGTATTTCGGAACAGAGAGCTCATCTTCCGTGAATAAATTGTTGCTGATTGCACTTTCTCCATCAATTTCGGACCATCCATCCGGAACTTGCACAATCTGCTCTGTGCCTTGAAGAAACCCAAGGGAATACACGACTACAGCGGGAAGGAACACAGCCACAACAATCTTCCAAGCTGATGCTTTGAGCAAGAGACTGTTTTTCCACAGAAGGTTCAAGATACGTCGACCGCGATGACGCGGCGACGTGGCCATCGTTTCAATAGCGCGCAATAGGCGTCGACTGGAAAATGCGCCATGTTGCACACAAAATTTAAAATTACAGAATGTTGGTTATACAGTGTTTTTCAAATTGACATGTGTAGTTGTTCACTGCCAGAGCAACGACAGATCTTGGATGTCACCGGAGTGTTTCGCGACTGTTGAATAGCAGGGCTAATTCATAGAGAACAGATCAGGGGTCCGTTCAAGGCCAAGTTCGATACAAAGGTCTCACACAATCAAACCCGCCACATCCGAGCCAGGAAACTGTCAGTCAGTGTAATGCCAACAATAGTCAATCACATGACACTGCTCAATTAGTTATAGGGGCATTCCATATGTTCACAGTGTCAATGTCAATCACATTGACAAGCTAAACTTATGAGATTCGAATCTAATGTCCAACTACCCCACTCAATTCTATGTATTGTTCTCAAATCCTTTATTGTCAATTCCGGCCAAATTTGCAGATTTCGATTGATTTGGCACTTTGTGAAGACCACTCAAGAATCGACCAATCAATCTTTTTGGTCGATTGACGATAATTAAGACTCGAATAGAGCGCTTGCAACGCAACAGCAGGCGCCGTTTATCACTGTTAGTATAATTACTTCATGTGCATTCTATTGCTTGGCGACATCCACTCGCGTCGTAGGCTAGGGAAGAGTTGTGCCCAGTAGACCAGCCTGGCGACGCTCGGATGGAAATGCTGATGGGACTAGGAGATGTTTCCAAAAACGGTTGATGCGTTTGGCAATGTATCAAGCGTTGATGTGGTCAAATCTTCAAAAGTAATCCCTCATAATTGAGACTGATCTGATTGGCTGAAAACAAGCCCAAAGTTCCTCAAACCACCTTTATTAAATATTATACGTTTTCACAGTTCTGCGCCATTGCTCGATCGATTTGACTTACCGTAGAATGCTTATCGTTCTGGACAGGCAAAATACATCAGCCACATGGGTCCTCGAATAAGATTTTTAGCTTTTCATTCTAGACATACAAAAACTAAATATAAGAAATGTGTACGAGAAGTTGATTCCAATATAAGTAACTTAGCCGTACTAATTGTTACAGGTAATTAAACCAGACAAGGATTTCAAAACAAATATATGAGTTGAGTAATTTCACAGGATCTTCCGGTTTGGTTCTGAACCTTCCAAGCTGGAGTCCCGGGTTCGAACCCCACAAAATGCTGGGATTTCGAGATCAGTAAAAAAAGATTGCATGTTTGCATGTTGTGTATACTGTATTGTATTTTAGGATGTAGGTTTAAAAGCGCACACTGATCTCGAAGGAGCATTTTATTCTATTTTGCGATGACTCATAATCAACATATTTAAATAGACATATTTATTATATACTGGTTTTTCCTATTAAAAACATGAACTTAAATAAATAACATTAAAATGACGATATTAATTTAAATCGAGGGCAGATCAACTGTGTTCAAGTTCAATTGAGTAGACTCCTACAAGTAAAATACTCTAAGCCCTTCATCTTGGGAATCTTCATCATCCAAAGCGTTGTCAAAATCTTCTGCAGGTGCAATAACTTTCTCGATATCGAGACTTTCCATCAATGTGGATAATAAGTCATCATCAACATAACCTTCCATCGTCTCTTCATGGTCATCACCTTCACCAGATATTAGCCTGCACTTCTTGAATCCATTCAAAATCACGGTCGAAGGCATATTGTCCCACGAGGTCGTGATCCACGAGACAATTGTGAACCTATTGGGAGGCTGCAGCTTGAACGAATCACCATCGACACGATTCGACAAGACCTGTTGTCGAATAGAGCCAAGCCAAAGACTCCTTAATGATACTTTCAATGGACGTATCCACGCAACATCTGCAGGCTGGCATACCCAGGTAAAACCTGGTGGAACTTTGTAGAGCAAGACATTGAGCTCTCGAGCACACGCCTTCACAGCTTCAGTAAAATGGGCGCTGAAGTCGTCCAATAAGAACAGCACCTTCTTTTCGGAACGCTCTTGGCGATTCTCAAAGTGAAACTTCAAAACCGTGATAGACAGATCGCTGTTCCACCAGGCAGATGGGTTGTAGATCTTATTGCAGACGTTGCAAGGGACCGGACTGCACAATTTAAGCGCTTGTGAAAACAAGGGCGGCTTTGGCCGAGCGGTCTAGGTATCCGCCACGGCGTAAATCCAAACGGGATAGAACCACGTGAGTTCAAATCCCACAGCGCGCGCTGTTTTCCCCACGACATCGCGACACCTCCGTACGTCGTTTCCAGCGTGTTGTTTCAACCCGAGAAATACATTTCGATCAGACTCTGTTCAATCAGATGCTTGATAGATCTTATGGAAGAGAAGAAGGAAGACTTTTACACTGTTACCTTGACGATTTCAAAGCTAGAGAGCTCTTGGTTTGTTTGGATTTGATCCTAGATCTTCTTGCAGACGATGAAAGGGACCGGACTGCACAATTTGAGCGCTTGTGAAAACAAGGGCGGCTTTGGCCGAGCGGTCTAGGTATCCGCCACGGCGTAAATCCAAACGGGATAGAACCACGTGAGTTCAAATCCCACAGCGCGCGCTGTTTTCCCCACGACATCGCGACACCTCCGTACGTCGTTTCCAGCGTGTTGTTTCAACCCGAGAAATACATTTCGATCAGACTCTGTTCAATCAGATGCTTGATAGATCTTATGGAAGAGAAGAAGGAAGACTTTTACACTGTTACCTTGACGATTTCAAAGCTAGAGAGCTCTTGGTTTGTTTGGATTTGATCCTAGATCTTCTTGCAGACGATGAAAGGGACCGGACTGCACAATTTGAGCGCTTGTGAAAACAAGGGCGGCTTTGGCCGAGCGGTCTAGGTATCCGCCACGGCGTAAATCCAAACGGGATAGAACCACGTGAGTTCAAATCCCACAGCGCGCGCTGTTTTCCCCACGACATCGCGACACCTCCGTACGTCGTTTCCAGCGTGTTGTTTCAACCCGAGAAATACATTTCGATGAGACTCTGTTCAATCAGATGCTTGATAGATCTTATGGAAGAGAAGAAGGAAGACTTTTACACTGTTACCTTGACGATTTCAAAGCTAGAGAGCTCTTGGTTTGTTTGGATTTGATCCTAGATCTTCTTGCAGACGATGAAAGGGACCGGACTGCACAATTTGAGCGCTTGTGAAAACAAGGGCGGCTTTGGCCGAGCGGTCTAGGTATCCGCCACGGCGTAAATCCAAACGGGATAGAACCACGTGAGTTCAAATCCCACAGCGCGCGCTGTTTTCCCCACGACATTGCGACACCTCCGTACGTCGTTTCCAGCGTGTTGTTTCAACCCGAGAAATACATTTCGATCAGACTCTGTTCAATCAGATGCTTGATAGATCTTATGGAAGAGAAGAAGGAAGACTTTTACACTGTTACCTTGACGATTTCAAAGCTAGAGAGCTCTTGGTTTGTTTGGATTTGATCCTAGATCTTCTTGCAGACGATGAAAGGGACCGGACTGCACAATTTGAGCGCTTGTGAAAACAAGGGCGGCTTTGGCCGAGCGGTCTAGGTATCCGCCACGGCGTAAATCCAAACGGGATAGAACCACGTGAGTTCAAATCCCACAGCGCGCGCTGTTTTCCCCACGACATCGCGACACCTCCGTACGTCGTTTCCAGCGTGTTGTTTCAACCCGAGAAATACATTTCGATCAGACTCTGTTCAATCAGATGCTTGATAGATCTTATGGAAGAGAAGAAGGAAGACTTTTACACTGTTACCTTGACGATTTCAAAGCTAGAGAGCTCTTGGTTTGTTTGGATTTGATCCTAGATCTTCTTGCAGACGATGAAAGGGACCGGACTGCACAATTTGAGCGCTTGTGAAAACAAGGGCGGCTTTGGCCGAGCGGTCTAGGTATCCGCCACGGCGTAAATCCAAACGGGATAGAACCACGTGAGTTCAAATCCCACAGCGCGCGCTGTTTTCCCCACGACATCGCGACACCTCCGTACGTCGTTTCCAGCGTGTTGTTTCAACCCGAGAAATACATTTCGATGAGACTCTGTTCAATCAGATGCTTGATAGATCTTATGGAAGAGAAGAAGGAAGACTTTTACACTGTTACCTTGACGATTTCAAAGCTAGAGAGCTCTTGGTTTGTTTGGATTTGATCCTAGATCTTCTTGCAGACGATGAAAGGGACCGGACTGCACAATTTGAGCGCTTGTGAAAACAAGGGCGGCTTTGGCCGAGCGGTCTAGGTATCCGCCACGGCGTAAATCCAAACGGGATAGAACCACGTGAGTTCAAATCCCACAGCGCGCGCTGTTTTCCCCACGACATTGCGACACCTCCGTACGTCGTTTCCAGCGTGTTGTTTCAACCCGAGAAATACATTTCGATGAGACTCTGTTCAATCAGATGCTTGATAGATCTTATGGAAGAGAAGAAGGAAGACTTTTACACTGTTACCTTGACGATTTCAAAGCTAGAGAGCTCTTGGTTTGTTTGGATTTGATCCTAGATCTTCTTGCAGACGATGAAAGGGACCGGACTGCACAATTTGAGCGCTTGTGAAAACAAGGGCGGCTTTGGCCGAGCGGTCTAGGTATCCGCCACGGCGTAAATCCAAACGGGATAGAACCACGTGAGTTCAAATCCCACAGCGCGCGCTGTTTTCCCCACGACATCGCGACACCTCCGTACGTCGTTTCCAGCGTGTTGTTTCAACCCGAGAAATACATTTCGATCAGACTCTGTTCAATCAGATGCTTGATAGATCTTATGGAAGAGAAGAAGGAAGACTTTTACACTGTTACCTTGACGATTTCAAAGCTAGAGAGCTCTTGGTTTGTTTGGATTTGATCCTAGATCTTCTTGCAGACGATGAAAGGGACCGGACTGCACAATTTGAGCGCTTGTGAAAACAAGGGCGGCTTTGGCCGAGCGGTCTAGGTATCCGCCACGGCGTAAATCCAAACGGGATAGAACCACGTGAGTTCAAATCCCACAGCGCGCGCTGTTTTCCCCACGACATCGCGACACCTCCGTACGTCGTTTCCAGCGTGTTGTTTCAACCCGAGAAATACATTTCGATGAGACTCTGTTCAATCAGATGCTTGATAGATCTTATGGAAGAGAAGAAGGAAGACTTTTACACTGTTACCTTGACGATTTCAAAGCTAGAGAGCTCTTGGTTTGTTTGGATTTGATCCTAGATCTTCTTGCAGACGATGAAAGGGACCGGACTGCACAATTTGAGCGCTTGTGAAAACAAGGGCGGCTTTGGCCGAGCGGTCTAGGTATCCGCCACGGCGTAAATCCAAACGGGATAGAACCACGTGAGTTCAAATCCCACAGCGCGCGCTGTTTTCCCCACGACATCGCGACACCTCCGTACGTCGTTTCCAGCGTGTTGTTTCAACCCGAGAAATACATTTCGATCAGACTCTGTTCAATCAGATGCTTGATAGATCTTATGGAAGAGAAGAAGGAAGACTTTTACACTGTTACCTTGACGATTTCAAAGCTAGAGAGCTCTTGGTTTGTTTGGATTTGATCCTAGATCTTCTTGCAGACGATGAAAGGGACCGGACTGCACAATTTGAGCGCTTGTGAAAACAAGGGCGGCTTTGGCCGAGCGGTCTAGGTATCCGCCACGGCGTAAATCCAAACGGGATAGAACCACGTGAGTTCAAATCCCACAGCGCGCGCTGTTTTCCCCACGACATCGCGACACCTCCGTACGTCGTTTCCAGCGTGTTGTTTCAACCCGAGAAATACATTTCGATCAGACTCTGTTCAATCAGATGCTTGATAGATCTTATGGAAGAGAAGAAGGAAGACTTTTACACTGTTACCTTGACGATTTCAAAGCTAGAGAGCTCTTGGTTTGTTTGGATTTGATCCTAGATCTTCTTGCAGACGATGAAAGGGACCGGACTGCACAATTTGAGCGCTTGTGAAAACAAGGGCGGCTTTGGCCGAGCGGTCTAGGTATCCGCCACGGCGTAAATCCAAACGGGATAGAACCACGTGAGTTCAAATCCCACAGCGCGCGCTGTTTTCCCCACGACATCGCGACACCTCCGTACGTCGTTTCCAGCGTGTTGTTTCAACCCGAGAAATACATTTCGATCAGACTCTGTTCAATCAGTGCTTGATAGATCTTATGGAAGAGAAGAAAGAAGACTTTTACACTGTTACCTTGACGATTTCAAAGCTAGAGAGCTCTTGGTTTGTTTGGATTTGATCCTAGATCTTCTTGCAGACGATGAAAGGGACCGGACTGCACAATTTGAGCGCTTGTGAAAACAAGGGCGGCTTTGGCCGAGCGGTCTAGGTATCCGCCACGGCGTAAATCCAAACGGGATAGAACCACGTGAGTTCAAATCCCACAGCGCGCGCTGTTTTCCCCACGACATCGCGACACCTCCGTACGTCGTTTCCAGCGTGTTGTTTCAACCCGAGAAATACATTTCGATGAGACTCTGTTCAATCAGATGCTTGATAGATCTTATGGAAGAGAAGAAGGAAGACTTTTACACTGTTACCTTGACGATTTCAAAGCTAGAGAGCTCTTGGTTTGTTTGGATTTGATCCTAGATCTTCTTGCAGACGATGAAAGGGACCGGACTGCACAATTTGAGCGCTTGTGAAAACAAGGGCGGCTTTGGCCGAGCGGTCTAGGTATCCGCCACGGCGTAAATCCAAACGGGATAGAACCACGTGAGTTCAAATCCCACAGCGCGCGCTGTTTTCCCCACGACATCGCGACACCTCCGTACGTCGTTTCCAGCGTGTTGTTTCAACCCGAGAAATACATTTCGATCAGACTCTGTTCAATCAGATGCTTGATAGATCTTATGGAAGAGAAGAAGGAAGACTTTTACACTGTTACCTTGACGATTTCAAAGCTAGAGAGCTCTTGGTTTGTTTGGATTTGATCCTAGATCTTCTTGCAGACGATGAAAGGGACCGGACTGCACAATTTGAGCGCTTGTGAAAACAAGGGCGGCTTTGGCCGAGCGGTCTAGGTATCCGCCACGGCGTAAATCCAAACGGGATAGAACCACGTGAGTTCAAATCCCACAGCGCGCGCTGTTTTCCCCACGACATCGCGACACCTCCGTACGTCGTTTCCAGCGTGTTGTTTCAACCCGAGAAATACATTTCGATCAGACTCTGTTCAATCAGATGCTTGATAGATCTTATGGAAGAGAAGAAGGAAGACTTTTACACTGTTACCTTGACGATTTCAAAGCTAGAGAGCTCTTGGTTTGTTTGGATTTGATCCTAGATCTTCTTGCAGACGATGAAAGGGACCGGACTGCACAATTTGAGCGCTTGTGAAAACAAGGGCGGCTTTGGCCGAGCGGTCTAGGTATCCGCCACGGCGTAAATCCAAACGGGATAGAACCACGTGAGTTCAAATCCCACAGCGCGCGCTGTTTTCCCCACGACATCGCGACACCTCCGTACGTCGTTTCCAGCGTGTTGTTTCAACCCGAGAAATACATTTCGATCAGACTCTGTTCAATCAGTGCTTGATAGATCTTATGGAAGAGAAGAAAGAAGACTTTTACACTGTTACCTTGACGATTTCAAAGCTAGAGAGCTCTTGGTTTGTTTGGATTTGATCCTAGATCTTCTTGCAGACGATGAAAGGGACCGGACTGCACAATTTGAGCGCTTGTGAAAACAAGGGCGGCTTTGGCCGAGCGGTCTAGGTATCCGCCACGGCGTAAATCCAAACGGGATAGAACCACGTGAGTTCAAATCCCACAGCGCGCGCTGTTTTCCCCACGACATCGCGACACCTCCGTACGTCGTTTCCAGCGTGTTGTTTCAACCCGAGAAATACATTTCGATCAGACTCTGTTCAATCAGATGCTTGATAGATCTTATGGAAGAGAAGAAGGAAGACTTTTACACTGTTACCTTGACGATTTCAAAGCTAGAGAGCTCTTGGTTTGTTTGGATTTGATCCTAGATCTTCTTGCAGACGATGAAAGGGACCGGACTGCACAATTTGAGCGCTTGTGAAAACAAGGGCGGCTTTGGCCGAGCGGTCTAGGTATCCGCCACGGCGTAAATCCAAACGGGATAGAACCACGTGAGTTCAAATCCCACAGCGCGCGCTGTTTTCCCCACGACATCGCGACACCTCCGTACGTCGTTTCCAGCGTGTTGTTTCAACCCGAGAAATACATTTCGATCAGACTCTGTTCAATCAGATGCTTGATAGATCTTATGGAAGAGAAGAAGGAAGACTTTTACACTGTTACCTTGACGATTTCAAAGCTAGAGAGCTCTTGGTTTGTTTGGATTTGATCCTAGATCTTCTTGCAGACGATGAAAGGGACCGGACTGCACAATTTGAGCGCTTGTGAAAACAAGGGCGGCTTTGGCCGAGCGGTCTAGGTATCCGCCACGGCGTAAATGGGGCTCCTCTCACGGCAAACGAATTTTATTTTGCCATTAAACACTCCAAACGGAATTCAACTCCTGGGCCAAATTCACTGCCCTACGAAATTTTGAAAATGTTTCCCCATGAATGGTCCCTGGCTTTGGAAATGCTATACTATTACCAAATCAACTCTCACTCCAACTTGGCACCCTCCCAATTGACAAGTTTAATTGTACTGCTGTACAAAAAGGACGACAAACTACTCCCAAAAAATTACCGTCCCATCAGCTTGGTCAATATCGACGTGAAAATCCTCACAATGGTCCTTGCAGAACGAATGCAGAGAATCATTCAGTCGATAGTCCACCCGGATCAAACAGGTTTTATTCGTGGTCGATCAATCCAAACCAATTTACTGCGCTTGGAAGACCTGAATCACTTTATGAAGTTTTATTCCTCCGAGTCTATTGTGGCCCTCTTGGACTTTGAAAAAGCCTTTGATAGGGTCAACCATTCCTATTTATTGGCAACCCTGAAGGAATTTAATTTTCCACCGTCCTTTCTCAACATGGTCAAAGTGCTTTATTCAAATCGTCGTGGACGAATTATTGTCAATGGACATTTATCCAACCCATTTAAGATCCAACGTGGTGTTTTACAAGGCGACCCATTATCACCTCTTTTATTTGTCTTGGCGCTAGAACCTATGTGTTTAGCCATACGCAAGAGAAAAGATTTGGGCATACGAATTGGTCATCACACTCACACCGGGAGCTATTATGCAGACGACTCCCAATTGTACTCCAAAAATACATCGACGTTGCAACTCCAACTCGACATCGTCAAAAAATTCTGTGATATCTCTGGTTTCAAGTTAAATCTCTCCAAGACAGAATTATTAACCCATGCCAATTTACCTCCAGACCTGGCACCTTTGGCTATTACTGATGACAAACCTGCTAAATCGTTGGGCCTTTTAATTTCTCCCAACATCACAGCCACAACACGTTTAAATTCGCTATTGGAGAAATTGGTCTCAAGAACACAATTATGGTCTTATCGAGCACGAACCCTACCCGGAAAAGTGACAATCCTAAGGTCAATTTGTTTTCCTGTGCTCTGGTATCAACTCCAATTTATTCCGATCGACAAAGAATATGCCAAACTATTCGACAAGGTCGCCAAGCAATTTATTCACGGCGATACAATTGATCCATATTCGACTCAACGTTATTTGCATCAATTCAACTCGGACATTATTTTCCTTCCAAAAGCACAAGGTGGTCTCGGATTTAAATCGTCTACCCACTGGTGGTCAAAACTACACCGGGTCATGACCTTTAAATGCTTCAAGCTACTCCTAGCACCACCTCACAACTCGTATGGTCAAACGAAATTGCCAGCATGGCTATCCATTGGAGAATATTTACTCTCCAGAGCCTTCAGTCCATGGGGAAATTTTTATGATCTCCTTTTCATGAGTCCACACTCTAGTATGTACAAAGCCATATCACACCAAGATAAGGTTCCACCTCTCTGGTCAGCATTTACTCGACTATGGTTATCCTTATCTCCAACCCCACTTAAATTTCCCACAGTACAAGTCGATGGAAATTTTCCACTTTGGCACAATCAATTCTTACCCTTGGAGAAAACTGTCTTTGAACACTGCTATCCAAAGACTTATGATTATGCTGTATCACTGGCAAAATTAAATTTTACCCATGTTCGCCACCTACTCGATGAAAATGGCAATCTTATGGATCGGAAAATCCTGTTAGATTGGATTAAATCTCAATGCTCAAGACGCCATTTAGCCACTCCCGATCATAAATGGTGGTATGCTCTACACGGAAGACTTAAGTCTATCCTTCCATCTCCACCCGAGGACACAGAAATTAATTTTCGTCAGCCTACACCTTATCGGCAAACGGCTACCGAAATTACTTGGGCTGGAAATTTTAAAGATGGCTTTTTACCCTTTATTGATGCCACCTTGGATGATTTAACTCATGAATTTAAATCCAAATCAGCTCAGGAGGTTTTACCCACAGCGCATTTATTGGTACCCTCGGATTTTTATGCCCACAAGGAAAATATTAAAGTGGTCGCATTCTACAGGCAGCCCAAATTTATTCTGCCAACGTATAGTGCTTTCATATATCGACTGCTTATACGAGCCTTACCTCTCCGATACAAATTCAAGTACTCGGACGATATCCCGAACACTTGTATTTTCTGTCATGAAGTGGAGACGTATAAACATTTCACCTTGGACTGTCCATATACTCGAGCATGTTGGAGTCCATTTAAATCCATGGCCAGATCCCTTAACTTTACTTGGCCAACTACCATGGAAAAAATATTCTTCTCTCCTATAGCACTCCAAGACAAAGACCTCCAAGCTGGATTTAATTTGCTGTGGCCAATTTTTTTATCTTGTATTTGGTATACAATTTGGAAAACTCGGTGCGACCGGATTTACCGTCCAGATTTACCTAACAAAACACCTATGACGATATCCAGCTTAGCAGGACACATTATAAAGCGGCATCTGTACCAAGTCAATCGAGCCTCCTTGGACGACTCCACGAAGGCTTCCTTGACATCGGTGCTTCATAGTTTGCACCAGAATGAGTGGTTCTCTGCCCAAATCTTACCACAATCTCAAAACGAGACCTTGGAACCTTAAAAGGCATGTTATATTGCAACCTTTGAAGAAATTCACCTAAGTCACCCAAACCAATGGGAAAACTCAAAGTGGATTTTCTCGCGACCCACTTGGCCTTTTCATGCGTTTGATGGCTCGTTAGCCCCAGCTAACAGAGCTCTATGAACACACCAAGTAACTTTATCTCATGCCGAGTCGTTCACAAAATCGACTTGACTTTATCCGTTCACCCAAAATGGCAAAACTATCGACAACTCTGGCATTGCTCTGACGATCATTTCAGACATTCTAATGGTCATCAGGGTTGCTAGACATCCCAAGCAGACAAACGCAAGCGTTAGATTGCAAAAAAGTGCAGTGGTTCTCTCACAACAACACTTTGAAAATTGTTACGACGTCTCCCCCTGGGGGCGAAATCTCAAAATCGAGTGCACACTTTTTGTTCGGGAAAATTGCGCCACGGTGCCTAAAAGATTCTCCCATGTCTCCTCCTCAAGATGTGCCAGTTTGCGAGTGCTCAAACCTCGCCAAACTCGCGAAACAAAATTCGAAAGGAAATTCGACCCGGTGACACCCATTTTGAACCGGTTTCAACCCGTCACCAAAAGTGAAATTTCTCTCGACCTACTGCGTGGATTTCTACGTTTAGTGGCTTGTTATCTCAGTTGAATCGAGCTCTATGCCGACACCAACTAGCACATATTGCAGATCTATGGTTCAAAACCACGAACCCATTTTGGACTGTCACCCAAACCGGTGAAACACCAGGACAACTCGAACGCTTTCCCTACGGTCACCGAGTGACATCTAGGGGTCTAGTGGGTGGCTCCACCACTTATTACGACTAGCCAAAGCGTTAGAACGCCCTGAAACATCCTGGTTTGCTCGCAATCCTCAATCCAAAATGTCAACCGCCCCTATCCACCGGCTACAAAACCTTAAGTCGGCTACAGGTCGCAAATCATTTCCTATCGACCGGCTATGACTCTTTTCCATCCTATCATGGCTAGACGAGTGTTTTAAGCCATCAAGAGCGATGATTGAAGCCCTGGAACCTACTTGCCGTCGCCCCGACAACTTTTGGTGAAATGGCTAAAACTCATCGGAATGGCTCCTGAACGCAAATCAACTCCGATCGCCCAACTTAGAGTTGGAGAGGCTCGAGAATGTCCTCGCGATGGATTTGAGCTATCAAGCACCATGATAGCAGCACAGGAACCCAACTTCCGATTCCAAACCATTTTGAGCCGATAAGGCTCCAAAACGACCATCGTAGCTCATTTCAGCTACACGACTCTATATGCACCGATTAATATGGTGCATCCACCGCTAGCCTCCATTGATGGAGGACACCAAGTATGGCTATCTATCTCATAGCCGTTCGGAAGTTATGACTCCTTCAAATTTGGCCGCCGAGACGCCCGATTGGAAAAACCACTGGTTTTGGCTAGCGCTCTCCCGCTACACACTACCTATGGCGATTCTAATGGTGCGCTATCCTTCGTACGTATCGTCGCTACGATTCTGCCAAGTGGCTCCATGCACCGCGGCGCCGTTCGAAATCCAGCTCCGACGATGCTCGCGCTCGAGACCTATCCGCGCATGGCGCATGTCAAAATGGCACCTCCCAAATATTTTACCCTTTTTTATTATTTTTGGGAGGTTTACCCCAAAAGCCCAACCCACAAGGGATTTTCCCTCTATCTCGCCACCTTCAACTCCGACGAAGACGCTCCTGAAATCAACTTTGCTTGTCATGGAACGACCGACCTCGTTGATTTTTTTGGCTGGTCAAATCGTCCAAGAACATTTTATTTTGGATGGTCTTTTCTCTCAAACCCAGCTTTTCCCATGGTTCCAGCGATTTAATTCGGCCTCCTGAGGTCGAATTAAATTGGCCACGACCTTTTTGGATTTTTTGGGCTCCTACCTCTTGCCAATTTATTTTCCTTGGGCCTGATTTTACTCTGTTTCGACCCTTTTGTCAATTTTTGGCCTTCCTCTCCTGTCGATTTATTTATTCATGGATCGACCCCAACTCAAGCTTTTATTTACTTGGCCTTTTTCACTGCGTACCTCCACTTGGAATTTTTATCAAGACTTTTGTATACAAATTTTCAAGTCCTCCACAGTCAACCCGAAATTGCCTCGTATCTCGCCACCACCAACTCGGATCAAGATGGTCATGAAAAGAAAGTTGCTTGTATGGCTCTTCTCTATACTCTTGAATTTTTTCACAGCCTGAATCGCCATGCAACATTTTCTTTCTGCCATGGTTCCTCCAAATTACCCCACACCCAAGTCTATTTCGGTTAAGCAACACTGGACGATTTTCCACAAGAACCTTCCAAGGTCACATTTCGCAACACATATTTATTATGCGACCTATGAAGCCAAAATCGAAAGTCTAGTTTGCGGCCCTTTTGGGCCATATTAATTCTTTAATATACTCAGTTAACCGCCACGGCGTAAATCCAAACGGGATAGAACCACGTGAGTTCAAATCCCACAGCGCGCGCTGTTTTCCCCACGACATCGCGACACCTCCGTACGTCGTTTCCAGCGTGTTGTTTCAACCCGAGAAATACATTTCGATCAGACTCTGTTCAATCAGATGCTTGATAGATCTTATGGAAGAGAAGAAGGAAGACTTTTACACTGTTACCTTGACGATTTCAAAGCTAGAGAGCTCTTGGTTTGTTTGGATTTGATCCTAGATCTTCTTGCAGACGATGAAAGGGACCGGACTGCACAATTTGAGCGCTTGTGAAAACAAGGGCGGCTTTGGCCGAGCGGTCTAGGTATCCGCCACGGCGTAAATCCAAACGGGATAGAACCACGTGAGTTCAAATCCCACAGCGCGCGCTGTTTTCCCCACGACATCGCGACACCTCCGTACGTCGTTTCCAGCGTGTTGTTTCAACCCGAGAAATACATTTCGATCAGACTCTGTTCAATCAGATGCTTGATAGATCTTATGGAAGAGAAGAAGGAAGACTTTTACACTGTTACCTTGACGATTTCAAAGCTAGAGAGCTCTTGGTTTGTTTGGATTTGATCCTAGATCTTCTTGCAGACGATGAAAGGGACCGGACTGCACAATTTGAGCGCTTGTGAAAACAAGGGCGGCTTTGGCCGAGCGGTCTAGGTATCCGCCACGGCGTAAATCCAAACGGGATAGAACCACGTGAGTTCAAATCCCACAGCGCGCGCTGTTTTCCCCACGACATCGCGACACCTCCGTACGTCGTTTCCAGCGTGTTGTTTCAACCCGAGAAATACATTTCGATCAGACTCTGTTCAATCAGATGCTTGATAGATCTTATGGAAGAGAAGAAGGAAGACTTTTACACTGTTACCTTGACGATTTCAAAGCTAGAGAGCTCTTGGTTTGTTTGGATTTGATCCTAGATCTTCTTGCAGACGATGAAAGGGACCGGACTGCACAATTTGAGCGCTTGTGAAAACAAGGGCGGCTTTGGCCGAGCGGTCTAGGTATCCGCCACGGCGTAAATCCAAACGGGATAGAACCACGTGAGTTCAAATCCCACAGCGCGCGCTGTTTTCCCCACGACATCGCGACACCTCCGTACGTCGTTTCCAGCGTGTTGTTTCAACCCGAGAAATACATTTCGATCAGACTCTGTTCAATCAGATGCTTGATAGATCTTATGGAAGAGAAGAAGGAAGACTTTTACACTGTTACCTTGACGATTTCAAAGCTAGAGAGCTCTTGGTTTGTTTGGATTTGATCCTAGATCTTCTTGCAGACGATGAAAGGGACCGGACTGCACAATTTGAGCGCTTGTGAAAACAAGGGCGGCTTTGGCCGAGCGGTCTAGGTATCCGCCACGGCGTAAATCCAAACGGGATAGAACCACGTGAGTTCAAATCCCACAGCGCGCGCTGTTTTCCCCACGACATCGCGACACCTCCGTACGTCGTTTCCAGCGTGTTGTTTCAACCCGAGAAATACATTTCGATCAGACTCTGTTCAATCAGATGCTTGATAGATC
Source organism: Aphanomyces cochlioides (assembly GCA_019828595.1). Classification (NCBI taxonomy): domain Eukaryota; phylum Oomycota; class Saprolegniomycetes; order Saprolegniales; family Verrucalvaceae; genus Aphanomyces; species Aphanomyces cochlioides. Next base: position 207,245 of record JAHQRK010000037.1, on the reverse strand, counting down.
TTATGGAAGAGAAGAAGGAAGACTTTTACACTGTTACCTTGACGATTTCAAAGCTAGAGAGCTCTTGGTTTGTTTGGATTTGATCCTAGATCTTCTTGCAGACGATGAAAGGGACCGGACTGCACAATTTGAGCGCTTGTGAAAACAAGGGCGGCTTTGGCCGAGCGGTCTAGGTATCCGCCACGGCGTAAATCCAAACGGGATAGAACCACGTGAGTTCAAATCCCACAGCGCGCGCTGTTTTCCCCACGACATCGCGACACCTCCGTACGTCGTTTCCAGCGTGTTGTTTCAACCCGAGAAATACATTTCGATCAGACTCTGTTCAATCAGATGCTTGATAGATCTTATGGAAGAGAAGAAGGAAGACTTTTACACTGTTACCTTGACGATTTCAAAGCTAGAGAGCTCTTGGTTTGTTTGGATTTGATCCTAGATCTTCTTGCAGACGATGAAAGGGACCGGACTGCACAATTTGAGCGCTTGTGAAAACAAGGGCGGCTTTGGCCGAGCGGTCTAGGTATCCGCCACGGCGTAAATCCAAACGGGATAGAACCACGTGAGTTCAAATCCCACAGCGCGCGCTGTTTTCCCCACGACATCGCGACACCTCCGTACGTCGTTTCCAGCGTGTTGTTTCAACCCGAGAAATACATTTCGATGAGACTCTGTTCAATCAGTGCTTGATAGATCTTATGGAAGAGAAGAAGGAAGACTTTTACACTGTTACCTTGACGATTTCAAAGCTAGAGAGCTCTTGGTTTGTTTGGATTTGATCCTAGATCTTCTTGCAGACGATGAAAGGGACCGGACTGCACAATTTGAGCGCTTGTGAAAACAAGGGCGGCTTTGGCCGAGCGGTCTAGGTATCCGCCACGGCGTAAATCCAAACGGGATAGAACCACGTGAGTTCAAATCCCACAGCGCGCGCTGTTTTCCCCACGACATCGCGACACCTCCGTACGTCGTTTCCAGCGTGTTGTTTCAACCCGAGAAATACATTTCGATGAGACTCTGTTCAATCAGTGCTTGATAGATCTTATGGAAGAGAAGAAAGAAGACTTTTACACTGTTACCTTGACGATTTCAAAGCTAGAGAGCTCTTGGTTTGTTTGGATTTGATCCTAGATCTTCTTGCAGACGATGAAAGGGACCGGACTGCACAATTTGAGCGCTTGTGAAAACAAGGGCGGCTTTGGCCGAGCGGTCTAGGTATCCGCCACGGCGTAAATCCAAACGGGATAGAACCACGTGAGTTCAAATCCCACAGCGCGCGCTGTTTTCCCCACGACATCGCGACACCTCCGTACGTCGTTTCCAGCGTGTTGTTTCAACCCGAGAAATACATTTCGATCAGACTCTGTTCAATCAGATGCTTGATAGATCTTATGGAAGAGAAGAAGGAAGACTTTTACACTGTTACCTTGACGATTTCAAAGCTAGAGAGCTCTTGGTTTGTTTGGATTTGATCCTAGATCTTCTTGCAGACGATGAAAGGGACCGGACTGCACAATTTGAGCGCTTGTGAAAACAAGGGCGGCTTTGGCCGAGCGGTCTAGGTATCCGCCACGGCGTAAATCCAAACGGGATAGAACCACGTGAGTTCAAATCCCACAGCGCGCGCTGTTTTCCCCACGACATCGCGACACCTCCGTACGTCGTTTCCAGCGTGTTGTTTCAACCCGAGAAATACATTTCGATGAGACTCTGTTCAATCAGTGCTTGATAGATCTTATGGAAGAGAAGAAAGAAGACTTTTACACTGTTACCTTGACGATTTCAAAGCTAGAGAGCTCTTGGTTTGTTTGGATTTGATCCTAGATCTTCTTGCAGACGATGAAAGGGACCGGACTGCACAATTTGAGCGCTTGTGAAAACAAGGGCGGCTTTGGCCGAGCGGTCTAGGTATCCGCCACGGCGTAAATCCAAACGGGATAGAACCACGTGAGTTCAAATCCCACAGCGCGCGCTGTTTTCCCCACGACATCGCGACACCTCCGTACGTCGTTTCCAGCGTGTTGTTTCAACCCGAGAAATACATTTCGATGAGACTCTGTTCAATCAGTGCTTGATAGATCTTATGGAAGAGAAGAAGGAAGACTTTTACACTGTTACCTTGACGATTTCAAAGCTAGAGAGCTCTTGGTTTGTTTGGATTTGATCCTAGATCTTCTTGCAGACGATGAAAGGGACCGGACTGCACAATTTGAGCGCTTGTGAAAACAAGGGCGGCTGTGGCCGAGCGGTCTAGGTATCCGCCACGGCGTAAATCCAAACGGGATAGAACCACGTGAGTTCAAATCCCACAGCGCGCGCTGTTTTCCCCACGACATCGCGACACCTCCGTACGTCGTTTCCAGCGTGTTGTTTCAACCCGAGAAATACATTTCGATGAGACTCTGTTCAATCAGTGCTTGATAGATCTTATGGAAGAGAAGAAAGAAGACTTTTACACTGTTACCTTGACGATTTCAAAGCTAGAGAGCTCTTGGTTTGTTTGGATTTGATCCTAGATCTTCTTGCAGACGATGAAAGGGACCGGACTGCACAATTTGAGCGCTTGTGAAAACAAGGGCGGCTTTGGCCGAGCGGTCTAGGTATCCGCCACGGCGTAAATCCAAACGGGATAGAACCACGTGAGTTCAAATCCCACAGCGCGCGCTGTTTTCCCCACGACATCGCGACACCTCCGTACGTCGTTTCCAGCGTGTTGTTTCAACCCGAGAAATACATTTCGATGAGACTCTGTTCAATCAGATGCTTGATAGATCTTATGGAAGAGAAGAAGGAAGACTTTTACACTGTTACCTTGACGATTTCAAAGCTAGAGAGCTCTTGGTTTGTTTGGATTTGATCCTAGATCTTCTTGCAGACGATGAAAGGGACCGGACTGCACAATTTGAGCGCTTGTGAAAACAAGGGCGGCTTTGGCCGAGCGGTCTAGGTATCCGCCACGGCGTAAATCCAAACGGGATAGAACCACGTGAGTTCAAATCCCACAGCGCGCGCTGTTTTCCCCACGACATCGCGACACCTCCGTACGTCGTTTCCAGCGTGTTGTTTCAACCCGAGAAATACATTTCGATGAGACTCTGTTCAATCAGTGCTTGATAGATCTTATGGAAGAGAAGAAGGAAGACTTTTACACTGTTACCTTGACGATTTCAAAGCTAGAGAGCTCTTGGTTTGTTTGGATTTGATCCTAGATCTTCTTGCAGACGATGAAAGGGACCGGACTGCACAATTTGAGCGCTTGTGAAAACAAGGGCGGCTTTGGCCGAGCGGTCTAGGTATCCGCCACGGCGTAAATCCAAACGGGATAGAACCACGTGAGTTCAAATCCCACAGCGCGCGCTGTTTTCCCCACGACATCGCGACACCTCCGTACGTCGTTTCCAGCGTGTTGTTTCAACCCGAGAAATACATTTCGATGAGACTCTGTTCAATCAGTGCTTGATAGATCTTATGGAAGAGAAGAAAGAAGACTTTTACACTGTTACCTTGACGATTTCAAAGCTAGAGAGCTCTTGGTTTGTTTGGATTTGATCCTAGATCTTCTTGCAGACGATGAAAGGGACCGGACTGCACAATTTGAGCGCTTGTGAAAACAAGGGCGGCTTTGGCCGAGCGGTCTAGGTATCCGCCACGGCGTAAATCCAAACGGGATAGAACCACGTGAGTTCAAATCCCACAGCGCGCGCTGTTTTCCCCACGACATCGCGACACCTCCGTACGTCGTTTCCAGCGTGTTGTTTCAACCCGAGAAATACATTTCGATGAGACTCTGTTCAATCAGATGCTTGATAGATCTTATGGAAGAGAAGAAGGAAGACTTTTACACTGTTACCTTGACGATTTCAAAGCTAGAGAGCTCTTGGTTTGTTTGGATTTGATCCTAGATCTTCTTGCAGACGATGAAAGGGACCGGACTGCACAATTTGAGCGCTTGTGAAAACAAGGGCGGCTTTGGCCGAGCGGTCTAGGTATCCGCCACGGCGTAAATCCAAACGGGATAGAACCACGTGAGTTCAAATCCCACAGCGCGCGCTGTTTTCCCCACGACATCGCGACACCTCCGTACGTCGTTTCCAGCGTGTTGTTTCAACCCGAGAAATACATTTCGATGAGACTCTGTTCAATCAGATGCTTGATAGATCTTATGGAAGAGAAGAAGGAAGACTTTTACACTGTTACCTTGACGATTTCAAAGCTAGAGAGCTCTTGGTTTGTTTGGATTTGATCCTAGATCTTCTTGCAGACGATGAAAGGGACCGGACTGCACAATTTGAGCGCTTGTGAAAACAAGGGCGGCTTTGGCCGAGCGGTCTAGGTATCCGCCACGGCGTAAATCCAAACGGGATAGAACCACGTGAGTTCAAATCCCACAGCGCGCGCTGTTTTCCCCACGACATCGCGACACCTCCGTACGTCGTTTCCAGCGTGTTGTTTCAACCCGAGAAATACATTTCGATCAGACTCTGTTCAATCAGATGCTTGATAGATCTTATGGAAGAGAAGAAGGAAGACTTTTACACTGTTACCTTGACGATTTCAAAGCTAGAGAGCTCTTGGTTTGTTTGGATTTGATCCTAGATCTTCTTGCAGACGATGAAAGGGACCGGACTGCACAATTTGAGCGCTTGTGAAAACAAGGGCGGCTTTGGCCGAGCGGTCTAGGTATCCGCCACGGCGTAAATCCAAACGGGATAGAACCACGTGAGTTCAAATCCCACAGCGCGCGCTGTTTTCCCCACGACATCGCGACACCTCCGTACGTCGTTTCCAGCGTGTTGTTTCAACCCGAGAAATACATTTCGATCAGACTCTGTTCAATCAGATGCTTGATAGATCTTATGGAAGAGAAGAAGGAAGACTTTTACACTGTTACCTTGACGATTTCAAAGCTAGAGAGCTCTTGGTTTGTTTGGATTTGATCCTAGATCTTCTTGCAGACGATGAAAGGGACCGGACTGCACAATTTGAGCGCTTGTGAAAACAAGGGCGGCTTTGGCCGAGCGGTCTAGGTATCCGCCACGGCGTAAATCCAAACGGGATAGAACCACGTGAGTTCAAATCCCACAGCGCGCGCTGTTTTCCCCACGACATCGCGACACCTCCGTACGTCGTTTCCAGCGTGTTGTTTCAACCCGAGAAATACATTTCGATCAGACTCTGTTCAATCAGATGCTTGATAGATCTTATGGAAGAGAAGAAGGAAGACTTTTACACTGTTACCTTGACGATTTCAAAGCTAGAGAGCTCTTGGTTTGTTTGGATTTGATCCTAGATCTTCTTGCAGACGATGAAAGGGACCGGACTGCACAATTTGAGCGCTTGTGAAAACAAGGGCGGCTTTGGCCGAGCGGTCTAGGTATCCGCCACGGCGTAAATCCAAACGGGATAGAACCACGTGAGTTCAAATCCCACAGCGCGCGCTGTTTTCCCCACGACATCGCGACACCTCCGTACGTCGTTTCCAGCGTGTTGTTTCAACCCGAGAAATACATTTCGATGAGACTCTGTTCAATCAGATGCTTGATAGATCTTATGGAAGAGAAGAAGGAAGACTTTTACACTGTTACCTTGACGATTTCAAAGCTAGAGAGCTCTTGGTTTGTTTGGATTTGATCCTAGATCTTCTTGCAGACGATGAAAGGGACCGGACTGCACAATTTGAGCGCTTGTGAAAACAAGGGCGGCTTTGGCCGAGCGGTCTAGGTATCCGCCACGGCGTAAATCCAAACGGGATAGAACCACGTGAGTTCAAATCCCACAGCGCGCGCTGTTTTCCCCACGACATCGCGACACCTCCGTACGTCGTTTCCAGCGTGTTGTTTCAACCCGAGAAATACATTTCGATGAGACTCTGTTCAATCAGATGCTTGATAGATCTTATGGAAGAGAAGAAGGAAGACTTTTACACTGTTACCTTGACGATTTCAAAGCTAGAGAGCTCTTGGTTTGTTTGGATTTGATCCTAGATCTTCTTGCAGACGATGAAAGGGACCGGACTGCACAATTTGAGCGCTTGTGAAAACAAGGGCGGCTTTGGCCGAGCGGTCTAGGTATCCGCCACGGCGTAAATCCAAACGGGATAGAACCACGTGAGTTCAAATCCCACAGCGCGCGCTGTTTTCCCCACGACATCGCGACACCTCCGTACGTCGTTTCCAGCGTGTTGTTTCAACCCGAGAAATACATTTCGATGAGACTCTGTTCAATCAGTGCTTGATAGATCTTATGGAAGAGAAGAAAGAAGACTTTTACACTGTTACCTTGACGATTTCAAAGCTAGAGAGCTCTTGGTTTGTTTGGATTTGATCCTAGATCTTCTTGCAGACGATGAAAGGGACCGGACTGCACAATTTGAGCGCTTGTGAAAACAAGGGCGGCTTTGGCCGAGCGGTCTAGGTATCCGCCACGGCGTAAATCCAAACGGGATAGAACCACGTGAGTTCAAATCCCACAGCGCGCGCTGTTTTCCCCACGACATCGCGACACCTCCGTACGTCGTTTCCAGCGTGTTGTTTCAACCCGAGAAATACATTTCGATCAGACTCTGTTCAATCAGATGCTTGATAGATCTTATGGAAGAGAAGAAGGAAGACTTTTACACTGTTACCTTGACGATTTCAAAGCTAGAGAGCTCTTGGTTTGTTTGGATTTGATCCTAGATCTTCTTGCAGACGATGAAAGGGACCGGACTGCACAATTTGAGCGCTTGTGAAAACAAGGGCGGCTTTGGCCGAGCGGTCTAGGTATCCGCCACGGCGTAAATCCAAACGGGATAGAACCACGTGAGTTCAAATCCCACAGCGCGCGCTGTTTTCCCCACGACATCGCGACACCTCCGTACGTCGTTTCCAGCGTGTTGTTTCAACCCGAGAAATACATTTCGATGAGACTCTGTTCAATCAGTGCTTGATAGATCTTATGGAAGAGAAGAAGGACCATAGAAACAGAAAAAATATTTTATAAGCAAAGGAAGAAAGAAGACTTTTACACTGTTACCTTGACGATTTCAAAGCTAGAGAGCTCTTGGTTTGTTTGGATTTGATCCTAGATCTTCTTGCAGACGATGAAAGGGACCGGACTGCACAATTTGAGCGCTTGTGAAAACAAGGGCGGCTTTGGCCGAGCGGTCTAGGTATCCGCCACGGCGTAAATCCAAACGGGATAGAACCACGTGAGTTCAAATCCCACAGCGCGCGCTGTTTTCCCCACGACATCGCGACACCTCCGTACGTCGTTTCCAGCGTGTTGTTTCAACCCGAGAAATACATTTCGATCAGACTCTGTTCAATCAGATGCTTGATAGATCTTATGGAAGAGAAGAAGGAAGACTTTTACACTGTTACCTTGACGATTTCAAAGCTAGAGAGCTCTTGGTTTGTTTGGATTTGATCCTAGATCTTCTTGCAGACGATGAAAGGGACCGGACTGCACAATTTGAGCGCTTGTGAAAACAAGGGCGGCTTTGGCCGAGCGGTCTAGGTATCCGCCACGGCGTAAATCCAAACGGGATAGAACCACGTGAGTTCAAATCCCACAGCGCGCGCTGTTTTCCCCACGACATCGCGACACCTCCGTACGTCGTTTCCAGCGTGTTGTTTCAACCCGAGAAATACATTTCGATCAGACTCTGTTCAATCAGATGCTTGATAGATCTTATGGAAGAGAAGAAGGAAGACTTTTACACTGTTACCTTGACGATTTCAAAGCTAGAGAGCTCTTGGTTTGTTTGGATTTGATCCTAGATCTTCTTGCAGACGATGAAAGGGACCGGACTGCACAATTTGAGCGCTTGTGAAAACAAGGGCGGCTTTGGCCGAGCGGTCTAGGTATCCGCCACGGCGTAAATCCAAACGGGATAGAACCACGTGAGTTCAAATCCCACAGCGCGCGCTGTTTTCCCCACGACATCGCGACACCTCCGTACGTCGTTTCCAGCGTGTTGTTTCAACCCGAGAAATACATTTCGATCAGACTCTGTTCAATCAGATGCTTGATAGATCTTATGGAAGAGAAGAAGGAAGACTTTTACACTGTTACCTTGACGATTTCAAAGCTAGAGAGCTCTTGGTTTGTTTGGATTTGATCCTAGATCTTCTTGCAGACGATGAAAGGGACCGGACTGCACAATTTGAGCGCTTGTGAAAACAAGGGCGGCTTTGGCCGAGCGGTCTAGGTATCCGCCACGGCGTAAATCCAAACGGGATAGAACCACGTGAGTTCAAATCCCACAGCGCGCGCTGTTTTCCCCACGACATCGCGACACCTCCGTACGTCGTTTCCAGCGTGTTGTTTCAACCCGAGAAATACATTTCGATCAGACTCTGTTCAATCAGATGCTTGATAGATCTTATGGAAGAGAAGAAGGAAGACTTTTACACTGTTACCTTGACGATTTCAAAGCTAGAGAGCTCTTGGTTTGTTTGGATTTGATCCTAGATCTTCTTGCAGACGATGAAAGGGACCGGACTGCACAATTTGAGCGCTTGTGAAAACAAGGGCGGCTTTGGCCGAGCGGTCTAGGTATCCGCCACGGCGTAAATCCAAACGGGATAGAACCACGTGAGTTCAAATCCCACAGCGCGCGCTGTTTTCCCCACGACATCGCGACACCTCCGTACGTCGTTTCCAGCGTGTTGTTTCAACCCGAGAAATACATTTCGATCAGACTCTGTTCAATCAGATGCTTGATAGATCTTATGGAAGAGAAGAAGGAAGACTTTTACACTGTTACCTTGACGATTTCAAAGCTAGAGAGCTCTTGGTTTGTTTGGATTTGATCCTAGATCTTCTTGCAGACGATGAAAGGGACCGGACTGCACAATTTGAGCGCTTGTGAAAACAAGGGCGGCTTTGGCCGAGCGGTCTAGGTATCCGCCACGGCGTAAATCCAAACGGGATAGAACCACGTGAGTTCAAATCCCACAGCGCGCGCTGTTTTCCCCACGACATCGCGACACCTCCGTACGTCGTTTCCAGCGTGTTGTTTCAACCCGAGAAATACATTTCGATCAGACTCTGTTCAATCAGATGCTTGATAGATCTTATGGAAGAGAAGAAGGAAGACTTTTACACTGTTACCTTGACGATTTCAAAGCTAGAGAGCTCTTGGTTTGTTTGGATTTGATCCTAGATCTTCTTGCAGACGATGAAAGGGACCGGACTGCACAATTTGAGCGCTTGTGAAAACAAGGGCGGCTTTGGCCGAGCGGTCTAGGTATCCGCCACGGCGTAAATCCAAACGGGATAGAACCACGTGAGTTCAAATCCCACAGCGCGCGCTGTTTTCCCCACGACATCGCGACACCTCCGTACGTCGTTTCCAGCGTGTTGTTTCAACCCGAGAAATACATTTCGATCAGACTCTGTTCAATCAGATGCTTGATAGATCTTATGGAAGAGAAGAAGGAAGACTTTTACACTGTTACCTTGACGATTTCAAAGCTAGAGAGCTCTTGGTTTGTTTGGATTTGATCCTAGATCTTCTTGCAGACGATGAAAGGGACCGGACTGCACAATTTGAGCGCTTGTGAAAACAAGGGCGGCTTTGGCCGAGCGGTCTAGGTATCCGCCACGGCGTAAATCCAAACGGGATAGAACCACGTGAGTTCAAATCCCACAGCGCGCGCTGTTTTCCCCACGACATCGCGACACCTCCGTACGTCGTTTCCAGCGTGTTGTTTCAACCCGAGAAATACATTTCGATCAGACTCTGTTCAATCAGATGCTTGATAGATCTTATGGAAGAGAAGAAGGAAGACTTTTACACTGTTACCTTGACGATTTCAAAGCTAGAGAGCTCTTGGTTTGTTTGGATTTGATCCTAGATCTTCTTGCAGACGATGAAAGGGACCGGACTGCACAATTTGAGCGCTTGTGAAAACAAGGGCGGCTTTGGCCGAGCGGTCTAGGTATCCGCCACGGCGTAAATCCAAACGGGATAGAACCACGTGAGTTCAAATCCCACAGCGCGCGCTGTTTTCCCCACGACATCGCGACACCTCCGTACGTCGTTTCCAGCGTGTTGTTTCAACCCGAGAAATACATTTCGATCAGACTCTGTTCAATCAGATGCTTGATAGATCTTATGGAAGAGAAGAAGGAAGACTTTTACACTGTTACCTTGACGATTTCAAAGCTAGAGAGCTCTTGGTTTGTTTGGATTTGATCCTAGATCTTCTTGCAGACGATGAAAGGGACCGGACTGCACAATTTGAGCGCTTGTGAAAACAAGGGCGGCTTTGGCCGAGCGGTCTAGGTATCCGCCACGGCGTAAATCCAAACGGGATAGAACCACGTGAGTTCAAATCATGACATCGCGACACCACTAAATAGTGTTATTCTATGAAGAAAAAACTGAAATTAGTGTAAAATAGTATGCATTTATTGTTCATTGTTACGAATGCCTAAAATAATACCCTTGAAATACAATGATATTTGTACGTATAAATTTTCATAGGATATCGAATTTCACAAAATATCAAATCTCATGATGATCTTACCTGTAATGTTGTTTTTGACATTTCGTCTGTGCAAACTTGCCGACAGCGCTGAAACCATTCGTTTGCAGTCTTATCGGAGACTTCTTGCTCTTCCATCACCGTTGTGATTGACTTTCGGGATGCCCAATCGAACATGATTCGAACCAGTTTTCGCCTAGGTAGCTTGGATTTCGAGAATAATGTCCCTGCCTTGACGCTAAGCTCAACGAAACCGTGGTTCGATGAGCGGCAACGCCAGCGGGACTTGTCAGGAGACAAGTTCATGCTTTTGCGCATTTGTGACAAAGCATTGTTGATTTTAACAGGCCAACTTTCATGGCCCACTCAATGCATTGCCTCTCATCGCATGTTGCTTTCATCACCACCTCGTAGGAGTAGTCGGTGAGATCGCTGACGTCGTACATGACTTTGTAGGACCAATTCAAAGTGGAAATGACTAAAAAGTGTGGGGATCTGCGTTTTTGATTAGGCTTATCTAAATGTTGTTTTCTTCAAGTTCTTTGTTTGGCGTCTAAATGTGGGGTGTTGCTTCTGTTTTGCGCAAGTCCACTCGATTTCGCGCGAACTCAATACATGAAGCGCTTTTAAAATAGTGTTAAAATATCATCATGTTTATTACATTAATTAATATCACACTATTTAGTGTTTGATTTGGACACACTATTTAGTGTTAGGTGGGGCTCTACTCCAGTAGTGCCTCGAAGAGGGCTTTTCTTTCTTAATGTACACTTCGCCGTCATTGGGAGTTGTGTCCTTTCTCTTTGCGGCAGGCATTGTTGGTTGTGCAAAATGAGTTTGAACTCATTTTCTCTTTCCTCTGTGTTTCGATTGTTTTTTCTCAGCCACACTATATATGGATAGAATATCCAATGGTTTTGCTATACTGAGCTTGAGTATAATGTATGATCCATAATGTTAATCTTGTCTTTTGTATTACTTGCTTGTTCATCGATGTGTCGCATCTTTCACTTCACTGGGGAACACGTTTTGAATATATTTTTTATTTGGACGCATTTCTATATATTTACTTTAGTAGTATGAAAACAGAGAGCCTCTAATAATTAATACATTTTTTGAGCGAACTATAAGCAAGATCTACACAGCAGAACACAACTAGATGAGAGCTGGTTGTCAAAAAGAATCAGCCTTTATAAATGAATGAAGCTATATACTACGTAGTATCTATAATGTGATATCGGTGCGTCAACTTGACTCTCCTTTCACGAAGCAACTCGTTTGAATTAACAGTAAGATATTGTTGATTTGATACGAATTTCCAGACCCCGTTCAATCGAAGCACGCCGGAGGATCGAATCAACAATCGACGCCATTGGCTAATAAATATTTTGGGCGATTTTTATTGGCTGAATAAAATTTGAGAGAAAGTACTGATCCCATGAGAGAAAGTACTGTTCTAATTTTCATTCATCCAATGTATTGGCGCGATTGGAGATTGATACAAAAAATCAATCCAAATTGGGAAATTTCTAGCAAACCCATAATAATATTAGCATCTTATCAGGCACAAATTTCTGCTATTGGATACTACTCCGTCCCGCATCCTTTGTCCTTCTGATTATTACACTTGATTTTTGTATTGAAAAATATTGAAGTATAGCGGGAAGATAAACTCATTTCATAAGCTCCAGGCTTTGTATATTAGACATTTGATGCACTAAATCTCTTAATATCAATGTTTTGATACCTCATACCCAATCTGACTTCCATATTGACCCTCCTTGGCTTACATTTATGGGTTGAAATATTTTTCTTTTAGTTGAAGTTTTGGATGCTATAAAGCTTTCTGGGCAACAAAACCAGGACGATGCTATTCAAAACAGTATAGCTGACAACTCGACAAAGATATGTAGACGGTGGCTTCAAAACGAAGCTCTAGCGAGTCTTTCCCTTTTTCACTCATGTATCCCACTCTACTTCAGTGTCGATAAAATTTTCGTTGGAAGAAATCAACGAATTTAAATATAGTCCAATGAAAGAGGAGATCACGAGCTTGAATTTAAGCTAATCAGGATCGCATAATTCAAAAAGCTGCAAAATGTACACAAATGAAAAAATTTTGTGGACAAAAGATATGGGACGGAGTAGTAAATTATATCTATTTTATTCAATTGTGAAAATCCAGATTGGATAACTACAAATTTCACACTCTCGAAATGTCAATGCTCCCACATGCCATTTAGCCGTTTCTTTGGCGTTCCAGATGGGCCACGACCTGTCCAAGCAAGCGAATCGTCTCTCTATTGCAGCAGTATCCCACATCACACAATGTACTCGACCAAAGGAGCATTTTGCCTCACATGTATGCAGTTGACCGAGACGAACTTTTAGAACTTCGATCTGCGTTTGAGCGCACCACCGCGGGAAAACCATCGCCCGTAAAGAAGCCGTCTGTGTCCGGCAAGGAGCGTGTTGAGCCTAATTTATCACGTGAAGAATTCAATGCTGCTTTGGAAAGTGTCGATTTTCATGTGCTGAGCTACCCCAATTGTGTAGACTAACCTTGCTCTCGACAGGACTCGGATCGCGCAATCTTTGATCGCCTCTTCACAATGCTCGACAAGACAGGGGACGATGTGATCAATAGCCGCGAGTTTCTTGTTGGGGTTGCCCCTCTTGTCAAAGGTATGACGTTACTGACGGAGACTATAAGTAGTGAATGCTCATCTAGGCAATCTATCGAGCAAGATAGCACGTAAGTTGATATTTTCAACTGCACAAACTGGAAAACAACAACTTTAGTCGCTCTTGACATGTACGACGAAGACAGCACGGGGTAGACAGCGAGATACTACAGAGTGAAACCATATTTAACCGTCGTTGTGTAGAGAAATTAGCTCGGCTGGGCTTCGTTTCATCGTGACGACAGTGACAACGATTGCAACTTTTTTTGGAGATCCGCCTATGACGAAAAAGGATGTCGTGGCACTCTCGAATGCCATCATGGATGGTCGCGATTCGATTGAGTACACAAGTACGTCTTGAACATCTTGTCAAGTCAGTTTGATCGTCATCATGGCATCTAGAAAATATTCCTCGCTTGGCTCAGCATCCAATCGTTCAAGCTTACGTTGCTCAGGAGGAGGAATAAGCATCGTAGGACGTAGACTGCAGGCGGCCAGAATATGCGTGTGTTTGATGGACTTTTTGTTTGATCTTAAGCATCGCAATACGGCTTCGAACGGGTTTCTCTGGCGATGGCGAGCACTCGAGCGACACAACTTCGCGTCGATTTATTTTCAACAGAGGAGCGCTCAGACTGTGATCCAAAGTGTCTTCCATGGTCAAGGGAAGGTGGCATAACCCTGATCTTCCTTGGAACGCCTTGCCAATGGTTAGACCACAGAACGAGAGAGTCACCTGGAGTACATTTGGACGAAGCTTTGGATGGCTTGTGCTGAGAGCTCCATACTGTTTGAGCGCACCATTGTTGCTTTTTTCTCGAGGCGGTGACAAGTCATCTTGGAGAGTGAATCCTGTACCTTGGATTGGTGCCAAAAAAGAAGGCAGCAGATCGTTTTCGACCGAAAAGACGGACGCCACCGTGTGAACATCATGAAGCGGGGCTAGATGTTTGTTTGTGTGGTAGCTGATGCCGACTATTCCATCGTAGTGGTCGTGGCTAGAATGAGATATTGGTTTCGTTGTCGTGGCTTGTTCGTTCGAATCCACTTTATCGAGCTGGTAGCTGCTGGCTGCTTCATCCAGATTGATCTCTCTGGAGGTTGTAGGTGTATTGGTCGGTTGGATGAGCACTCGAATCGTGTTGGTGGCGTTGGATTCATCCACGACGCTCTCTGGTCTGCACACTTTGGATGAGAAGAGATAAATCTAGCTGCAATAACCCACCGTAGCTGATTGAACATGGTTAAATTTGTGGCGCTCCTGATATCGTCATCTTCGAAAAGAGTATGGATGTGAAGAACGGTTGTTGCAACTGGTAACGCTTTCTCAACAAAGCGCAACTTGCCCACGTTAGCATGATCTTGGCTTGATGGGATGAACTGGCCGAGCTTTTGTCGATTCTTGCCGCGACCTTTGTGTCGACTGCTTTGACTGTCTTTCACACTGCGATTCTCGCTTGCCTGCTGCGAAAAACTCATCAATTGACTAGTCACGGCTTGTCGGTCTAGCGAGTTCTCCGCCGAGTTTGATGGACTTTGTTGTTTCCTTTTGTATTTCGACGACTTTGGCTGTCGTTGGTGCTCTTGGTCCCCTCGATTATGCTTCGTTGGAGAGAGTCGAGTGGATGGCAGAGGCTCCCGCGAATTCGAGGCGTGCTTTTGTTGGGGTCGACCTTGGTTGGGAGGAAGTCTCTGGTTCTGTGTTGCCAATGGTAAATACTCCGTAGGATGATGTGAGCTGGCATGATGACTCTGGGCGACAAGGTGGCCATGATCTCGAACCTCCACATTGTGGCTCGGTGACGGTGTGCACGGTGGTAAGTCGTGTTGTGGCTTGGTTTTCTTATTGCCGAGCGTAGGTTTGGTCTGTGGAAGGCTGGCTTGGCCTGCCTTTGCCTCGGAGCTTGATGGTAGATTTGCAATGGAAGTACTTTTGGATTCGTGCTTGGTGAAACGTTTTACGATAATCCTAGCGTCCTCCTTGTCATCATCATCGTCGTCGTCGTCTTCATCGTCTGATTCGCTCAACGATTGAATGCATTGGATATCTGCAAAATATGATTCAGACAGCTACCTCCTTGTGGGAAAGAGTCGCACCTGCGTATTCCTTTAATCGATGCGTTGAGCCGTTGGAAACCAAGATATTGGAAGCAATACCGTCTAGGAAATCCACGTATTCGTTGGGATCGAGGCTATCCACCCAAAGATCTAGTTGTGCCTGTCACGAGACTTTTTGCGCTCATCGAATACCTGCGAGCTGAAACAAACTGTCAAAGAAAAGCACATAGCTCATGGCATCGTTGCCCTTGCGGTCGTGTTCCCATTCTTCCTACAACCGCCATAAAAATTGGATTCCTACTTTTCAAGCGGCAGACTCGGACAGTTGCGATCGCCCTAGTTGTGTCGAAAGACGAGTCCAAGTACTTGGCGACACAGACGTAGAATGACACATATCCCTCGCGAAGAAGACATCCGAGCCCATCACGGGGCGCTTCAAAGTTCCAAAGTGTCTGAACGGCACGTTGGATTCCATCGTGACGCCGCAGACTATATCGCAGGACGAGAGATTCCTACAAGTTTGAGGTTCATTATCGGCTGAGAACTGTAGCGTACGCGAGAATACATGGTCGAAGCGTCAGGAGGCTTTTCGCGTTCCAATTCTTCATCCGTAAGCTGTTCTAGGAGTTGCTTTTGGGCCTATGTAGCGCATCCATTGAGTCATGAGAGTATTCGAGAGGTCGAACCTCTTGAAGTGCTTCCGTTTGGACATTTTGGTACTTCCGCAGCTGTGTCTCATCTATCTGCGAAGTCTGGACGGCCACTTTGAGCTTCTTCCAGAGCTCGACGGAAGGACCGCTCTTGCCTCCCAGTGCCATGAGCATGATCTATATTTATCTCATGTATTTGGTATTCCATGACAACCTGCGAGGATTCAAGTCGTCCGTCCAAAATTGAGCTGACTTTGATGCGTTTCTCCTCGAAAGAAATGCCTACAATGTGACGAAGATTGGACGAGTCTGGCATCTATCATAGCTACAAAGTACCTCACAAGGGATGGAGGCATCTACGTCTGGTTGTGCAATGACCTGACTCTTGGAGCTGAAGAAAGGATTCACATAGACAGTGATGTCGTCGACTGCATGTCGGTTGCCCGTTGGTGTCCTATTGACAAGAGCTAATCGTAATTTCGACAGTCTTGTCGACGTTGGGTGTGACGAAGATGGGAAAGTGAACCCAAGGTCGCAAACACATCTCCACTGACCAGAAGTTGATGAGATCTTTGAATCTAGCCGAGTTGGGCTCGCTCGGACTATTTTTGTGGCCAAATGTGCCGAGTATGACGGCGAATATGACGTCGAAGAAGGTGTCGAAGGTGGTGGAGGACAATAAGATTGACATTTGCACAGGGCTAATAAAACATGGCTGGTTTTCGGTCGAGTCGCCGCGATCTACGAATTGGTGTCGCTTCTTCAACGCGCTACAGCATTGTGAGGCTACACTATCTCAAGCGAGAGCTTACCTCACGAGGATACAACATATCAAAGAAGCCGCCGACACTTTCAGGCTCTTCGTCCACTACTGGACGCAATGGTCTTCGCGGCGAGAACAAGCCACTGGATTGATCGGCCGTTCGGTATTCATTCAGCATGCTAAATGACACCAAGACGATCAAGATGATCACAAATCCAAGCACGGCGTTCGTGAACGATATTGGGAACTCGTTGCTTTTCACGATTTCCGGGGATTCAGCAACTGGTGGAGCTGGTCCAAGTGGAGGTGGAGATGGCACAGGAGCTGGTTTTGCAGCGGGCTTCGACGGCTTTACATTGACCTCTTGTGGTTTTTGTTGAACTGGTGGTGGAACTTTGGGGGATATCACAGTCGTGGTTGGGGTGTTTTGCCCTATAGGATCATCCACTGGAGCAACCACGTCTGGCACGGAGGTAGTGCGACGAGCTGTTTTCTCACGAAGTACACCAATTGCATCCCGAAGACCTTGTGTAGTTTCGGCCATCAACGATTCCAACGATGCTCGTCGCTCTTGCATTAAATCTTTGATCGCCACGAGATGTTCATGGCTTTCAGCGATGAGTTGATCTTCGCGCATCTTACGCACCGCGGAGATCTTCCAAATATCACTGACTAGTGTCTGATACTCGCCGAGTTCGTTCTTCAATTGAGCATATTGTTGTTTGACTGCTTGGCCACGTTTGACAAGTTCAGATTGTGTTGCGGCTAAATTTGCTCGTCTGACGTCCGGCGTTTCTTTTAAAAGTAGGGGCAGCATGTACCCGACAAGACCTGCCACTACACTCACGAAGATCACATTCCATATCCACTGGGGCTTCATGGATCGTCCAAATCGCACTTGTCCCTCTACCGCCTGTCGTCGTCAGCTCCCGAGTGTATTGCACTGTCCATTTTGAATCGACCAATCCAATCGCAGAACCGGATAAATTAAACTATCCGGAATTGGATGGACATACGGATAATCCACGCTTTATCCGGATAACCCCTCTTTGTACGGATAATGACTTTTATCCGTATTCATGGTCATTGTTGACATTTCGTCGGCGCCAACCAGGATGCGATCCTTCAAGGTCGCGTTTCGTTGCACAGGTTGTGGGAAATGCTGCACGGGGAAAGGTGGAAAGGTGCGAGTGAATGCACGCGAAGTGGCCGCGATCGCAGACTACTTGGCTATATCTACCGAGGATTGCCGACGCAATTATGTTCGACCTGTCGAGTTTGACGGCATGGATACACTGCGTCAATCGGCAGACGACAGCCAATGCATCTTTCTCGATGGCAAGAAATGCACAATTTATCCAGGTACATCCAAGTTGTAAGCCTCTGCTGACTGAGTCGGACGGAATCAGTTCGACCCACGCAATGCCAAACATATCCATTCTGGCCACAGCATTTGATTTCCAAGCACGATTGGTCCCTCGTAGCGAAAGAATGTGAAGGAGTCGAGCTGAACCCGCCTGAAGACGGTACAGATCTTGTCTCGGACGATAGAATTCTCCACGAAACAGTCATTCATGAGGTAAACTTGCCGTGGAAGTCGAGCTTTTCTTAACATCAGACAGGTCCATCGAGCTGGCGAAGAGTTGACATACGACGAAATTGCGTCCCTCGTGACTGAGCTCGACAAAGATCTCCTTGAGGGATTCCAAGCCGTAGAAATGGAGCTTCTCGGACAAGCTTGATTGTGGTTCTTCTCCTAGGAGGTCGCAGCCAAGTACCGTCGAGAAGTTGTACACACAGACGATACAGTCACAGTTCTCGACAGCTTTCTTGGTAGAGCGCTTCGATTTCGCGACGAGCAAGTTATGTCTCTCTGTGTAGACGGCGCAACGCCAACTCGATCGTTGCATTTCGTTGACCGTGTTGACTTGGTGCAGAGTGAAGTGTACTTGACATCGGTATGTCTCAATCTCTCGGCGCACTGGACAACCTTTTAGGACCATCAAATCGACCATTCACGACTTGCACTGGACGTCCACCGTGGACTCTGTCGTGCACTTGAATTCCTAAAGCCAAGTAGTCATTGGAATGTCGCCATGATTGGCGCTGGTGCGGGCGTCCTGCCTTCCTTCTGGCGACACAATATTCCACACCCTCTGACAATCCATGCCATTGATCCATCTCAAGCTGTTCTTGATGCTGGGTAAGCTGGTCTGCTGCTTTTTCACAGCCTGTTGTTGGACATTTGTAGCGTTCGCTTCTTTGATTTAGCAAGTGCAGATGGCAAAGTCGTCGTTCACAATGAAATGGGTGAATCTTTTCTCGAGCGTCAACCGCCAGGACTGCTCGATCTCGTTGTGATTGATGTCGAAGACGGCACGCAACATGGCATCGGAGACAGCCACAATATCCTCAAGGCACCCCCCGCATCCATGACATCGATCGAGTTCTTCACCGAGATCCACAGCCTCTTAAAGTCGTCAGGTGGCGTTTTTGCTTTGAATGTGATCCACACCGACAGCAGCGACCAGCGCGACGCTGTTCTTGCCGTGTCAAACCAACTCAAACAAGCGTTTGATCAAGTTTGGATTGCTCCTCTAGCCAAGAATGCTGTTGTGCTTGGCGTACGTGGACATGATCCACCGTCTGCAAGTACACTTTTGTCAAGTCGTGCATTCGAACAAGCAGTCTCTGATATCAAACTGTACCAAATATAATGTGGTGGTTGTGCCACCAGCGTCGTCGTTTCGTTCACGCTGTTCGTCGACTTTATCTTCGCAGAGCCAGAGTCTCCGAAATAATTATTTATTATTTATTTCATGATTGTACTAGTATTGTGGATTCGCTAGAAATTTCCCAATTTGGATTGGTTTTTTGTATCAATCTCCAATCGCGCCAATACATTGGATGAATGAAAATTAGAACAGTACTTTCTCTCATGGGAACTGTCCTTTCTTTAAAATTTTATTCAGCCAATCAAAATCATCCAAAATATTTATTAGCCAATGGCGTCGATTGGTGAATCGATCCGCCGGCGTGATTCGATTGAACGGGGTCTGGAAATTCGTATCAAATCAACAATAGTATTTACAAATAAATAACTTGATACAGGAATAAATATATTCACACACAAAAATATATTTATGCATATTAACTAACAGCTGTAAGTTGTATTCTAACCTTCATTAATCTTTTCATTGACAATTGTGTTGACAGTCCACGAGAGCATCCACGACGCTTTTTCAATTTATTCTTCAGTTACTGAGAATCTGACTATGAAATTATATATCCTGGAAGAACTTTTTCTAAGGAATCCAAATATGGCATTTATTCTCATTTATCTGGAATACTTTGTGAGAAAAATTCAATTTGAGAATTTTAAATTGTGATATTTGCACCTTTTAAAACCAATACCCTCAAGAAGAATATACATATACTATATTAAGTATAGAAATATGTATATTGAATACGTACGACTGCTAGTACCACTAACTGTGAAAGATAATAAATTTTTATAATAAAATAAAAAGCGTCCTGGATGCTCTCAACCACTGTGAACATCCCACAAGAAAGAGTTCGCATTCAGGAACACTTGGGCTTCACAGTTGATTGGAAGCACATTTTGGCGTCGATCTCCGAATGCATTCTTCACTCTCGAGAACAAACGTTCGCAGACGTTTGATGTGGGGACAAGAAAGCGCAAATCGCAATAGGTAGCCTCAGTTTTCTTCCTCTTCAAAGCTCTATCGAGGATAGAATTGCCAACACAAAAGTCGTCAGAACCTGTTTTAGAGCCATTCAACTCATGAATGGCCCCAAACTGTAGTGCTTGGCGAATGTAATGACCACTCAAATATTTGAAATTATTTCATCGAAATAAATAAATATATTTGTATTCGCTCGATTGTGAAATAAATATATTTATGAGAAATATTGTCGTTTTTGTCCAAAACTGGAAATTTGAGATGTTTTGAAAATGTTTCAAATAATTGACGCATACACTATTTAAAGTTTATGCAAACATTTTCGTATTTTGCCCTCCATCGTGACCATTAAATAGTGTAATTTTAAACATTTGAAATATATGAAAACATGTTCGAAACATTCAATTTCTTTTCACTTGAAATTTGTATGCGTCAATTGTTGCGTCAAAATTTATTCCGCACGACTCCAGTTTTTTATTAAAACCACAATATATTTATTTATTTGATAATACAAATATATTTTTCGGAGCCACTGCGCTGAGCCTCAGTTGGATCGAGAGATTAGTCGCTCACAATGAGTGACGGCGCAATAGGATCAATTCGACGTATACGCACCATGAGCAGAGAGATGTCCAAGTGGTGCACGTCAGTCTTTGGTCGATTCCAGCCGCCTCCAAGAGCTACAGACGAGTGGATGCGCGTCTCGATCAAAGTGTCGTTCACAGAATCGCACGTCATGTCGTCGTGAGCGTCATGACCGTTGTGGTTGAAACCGTTTCCCCAAGCGTTGCTAAGTGAAGCGTGAGATCGAGATGGACGACGAAACGACAATCAGCAAGAATGCTCGCTTTGCGTCGACGCAGGGTCCGAATGCCAAGCGCAGGTGGCGGCTCTTTGGGTCCAAGTCGAAGAAACAGGACGACAACACGCTCGACATTTTCAAAACCGCGCCGTCGATCAAGGTGAAATCGGTTCGTGTCGAAGACGACTGGCCGGTCAAGTCGATCGAGTACGAAGTTGAGGTACATCGCAATGCCCAACAATGCTCCAACAAACTCTGTAGTTGTGCTACAATGCGATTGCTCGCGAGATTTACTTGCCCAAAGCCAACATGTTTCGCATGTGGTTGTACATCAAAGGTCTTGGGATGATGGACGGACCAAACACCGACGACTCGGTGCCGCAACTACGTGAATTCTTCTTTGCCAACGCGGAAAACTCCTCGTCTGCTGAAATGATGACCCTCTTGGAATCGTATTTGAACGCCGTGATGGCACTTCCACGCGTCCGATCGTCTGCTTATGTCTTGTCGTTGCTGCAAATCAGTGGCAGTACATTCAGCGACGATGGAAACGTGACGTCGCAGCGTGAAGGATGGCTGAAAGCTCGTCTGTGGCTCAAAGGTGGCCAAGGTACGCTCTCCGTTCGTTCTGTCGTTCGTAAGCAGCTCACGTAGACAACGTACGGCTTCACCGTGGCGCTGTCATGTGCGACAACGGTTGCTTCAATTGCTTCTGCGTCGTCAAAAAGTATACGTGGCGGCCATCTGCTTGGAAATGGATTTCGCTGCAGGATTCATGTCTTGCCGTCTATGACTCGAACCGCGTACGTCTTTCAACGATGGCTATCGCTCTGGAGCTGTGTTGCCATCATCTAGGACCTCGCCCCGACGGACGTCATGCTCTTTGACCCGGACTTCAAACTCGATCTCGGGCTCCGTTCCGTCGGATCTGCCAAGGAACTCGTCGTCTCGAATGGAGCATACGTGCTTCACGCGAAAGCCAAGCACAAGAACGACTGTATCAAGTGGGCCAATGCAATCCGCGCCGCCGTCGAAGCGAGCGAATGGACAGCTGGTCGTCATCACCGCGACGGCTCGTTTGCCGCCCCTCGACGAAGCCTCAGTCATGGAGCCAAGGCGCAATGGTACGTCGACGGTCAAGACACGTACGCCGCCATGTTTGAAGCGATTGAATCCGCCAAGACGCAATTGTTCATTGCGGGGTGGTGGATTTGTCCGACAGTGTACTTGACTCGTCCTGCTGATGAAAACTCGCGGCTCGACGCAGTGCTCAAACGACGCGCTGAAGCTGGCGTCAAGGTGACGAGTTTGACGCCATGATCGTCGTCATCTGAGCTGTGGCTGGCTTAGATTTACATTTTGATGTACAAGGAGATTTCGATGGCATTGACGCTCGACAGTCAGTTTGCCAAGACGACACTGCGCAGACTTCATCCTCATATTCACGTCTTGCGGGATCCAGACTTCATCATGAAGCATCTCGGCCTCTATTCCCATCACGAGAAGATTATCTGCGTGGATCAGAGCGTTGCGTTTGTCGGTGGCTTGGATCTCTGCTTTGGCCGGTGGGATAATGCGTCGCATGCGCTGTTTGAGCCCGTGGAAAACATGTTTCCAGGTCAGTGATGGGATATCTCAGTGGCGGTGACGCTTCCTGGACTGCAGGGAAGGATTACAGCAATCCGCGCATTAAAGATTTCATCGAAGTGAATCGCCCGGATGAAGACCTCATGGATCGCACCGTGAATCCGCGCATGCCATGGCATGATTGCCATTGCAAGTACGTCACCCCCTCGCTGGTGAAGACTGTTAGTAATATCGAGCTAGGCTGGTGGGCGATCCAGCCCGCGACGTCGCGCGGCATTTCATCCAGCGGTGGAATTATTCCGTCAGCACCCGCTTCAAAGGCCATCGCTTCCACCATTTGGTGCCCAAACCGTCGTTGAAACCATCGACGCAGCAGACAATTGAATCGCCGTCGTCTGTGTCAGTGGATGGATTCAGCAGCAGTCGAGTGGAGAATATAAAGGAGGCGTCAGTAGCACCGTTGTCGATCGTCCCGGAGAGTGTCGAGAGTAGTGGCAACGATGGTGTCCCCGTGGCGTGTCAAATTGTCCGCAGCTTGTCCATGTGGTCTGGCGGCTGCCGCACCGAGAAGTCGATCCAAAACGCATACGTCCGCTTGATCAACGACGCCAAGCATTTCATCTACATTGAGGTAAGACACGCCGCGACGTGCAACGTTGGCAGTCATTTTGTCGTACAGAATCAATTTTTCGTGTCGTCGCGTGGCTGCTCGAATTTAATCGTGAATGCACTCGTTGGACGTATCGTGCGTGCCCACGCCGCCAAGGAAATCTTCCGTGTCATGGTCGTCTTGCCACTCTTGCCAGCGTTTCAAGGGAAGCCCCAAGAGAAAGAAGCTTACAGCCTTCGCGGAGTCATGCATTGGCAGGTAAAGCATCCATCGTTGCTCTCGAATGACAACAGTTTTCATGCTGGCGGCTGCGTAGTACCGAAGTATATGCCGCGGCGAAGGCTCGTTGTACGGTCAATTGGCTGCTGCTGGCGTCACCAATGCGTTTGAATACATTGCGTTCTTTGGCCTGCGCACGCATGCCATCCACAATGGCGTGCCACATACCGAAGAAGTCTACATCCATAGCAAAATCGTGATTGTCGACGACTGCCACACAATCATTGGAAGGTGCGTCCAGCTAGAATCTCACTCTGGGGCTGAATTGATCTTGTAGCGCCAATATCAACGAGCGAAGCTTGACCGGCGACCGCGATTCGGAAATTGCGGCCGTCATTGATGATGTTTCACGCATGGACGACGACAGAGTGACTCTCCGTGGTGCTGCTGTGGGTAAATTCGGTCATTCGTTCCGCATGCGGCTCTTTCAAGAACACTTTGGCGTCGACGAGAACGGAGCTGTTCCTGCCCACGCGGTCGACCCAACGTCGGACCAAGCATGGATCACGATTCGCCAGCAAGCGATGTCCAATACGACCATCTACGACACCGTCTTTGGATGCCTTCCTGTCGACTCTGTCGTGTCGTTCCGCGACATGGGTGTCACTTATGTAAGTGCACCTCCAACCTGGAGATGCCCATGGACTTGTAGGCCGCAGCGGTTGAAAGCGATGGCATCGAAGGAACGAAGCGGCGATCCGAGACAACGACGACGACTGCTGTCACAACGGGTGAATCCCAGCGCAGTTTACGTTCCATGAGCATGCGCGAGCGTGAAAACGAGAGCAATCTCGTCTTCACCAAGGCGATGCGAACGTTCCGGCGGGAGCAGACAGTCACGATGGACATGCAACCCCGCCTTCGGAATATTCGCGGCCACATCGTCTACTTCCCCCTCCAGTTCCTTCAAAACGAAGACTTGGAACCCAAATACATGCCAGCTGAATTGTTTCAGTAGAAACACACAATCACCAGCCGCAGCAGCGGAGCAACTAGGGAGCAGCGGAGCAACTAGGGAGCAACCGTCGATGTGGCTCGTGGTCAACTCTTTTTCATGAAATATTTGTCATATTCGCTATAAATTTAAGAATAAAATACGAAAAAAAACATATTTTCAAACATATTTTCTTTATTTTCGTGTCGTCACCGGGTTTGTCACATGGTCATCAAGGCGTGCCTCATGTGAGAGAGGCAATGGAGACGAAGGAAGCGATCGCTCGCTTGAAGTTGAGCTTGCGACTCAGATTCGAGGGGGAAGTTTCCCTGGATATACCCCCGCCCCCCCCCTCGATGGTGTTGCACACCCAACGAACGCCACATCGCCGAGCCAGGAACTTCAACCGTAAGCAACGTCTCGAGGCTGGACAAGCGAGCGTTGCCACGTAGCTACAACGCATGGCTTGCCTATGCACGACGTAGAACCTCGCCACGCTCTGAAATGGGGTGCGCGATGACTCTACCTCCTCGTCGCATGTGGGCTTGAAGTTGGTTTGGATTGGCGACATCAGCGATGCAAATCGCATGACGATGGAGTGTCGACGTCTGTTGTGAGCCAATCAATTTCATGACTAGACAATTTAGAGCTATTTGATTGGCTATTTGGTTGAAGTTGGGAATGTGACAGTGAATCTCTGAGTGAAATGTTTTGTCGCGTCAGTCCATGTCTGGTCTGATTGTGTCTTTAATTTGAGAAAAAAGAAAATATTTTTTTAAATCGAAAAAAATAGATTTTTTACTGAGATCTTTCCAGTGTGGAGTCATTTTTCAATTTGCTCCGTCGCACTCAAGTACTGGATCGTCCTGTCCCGTCTGTCACCATGAATCTCGAAGTCCGCCGCAGCACATCCATGGAACAAGGTGTCAACCACAACAGAGATATTGAAGCACAGGTATGATGTCGATGATGACAGCCCCTCATGCGTATTTTTGTGACGATAGATTGCTGAAGTGGGCAAGATCCTTCTCCGCGACTCCATCTTCACGGAAGCCACTTTGAAGAAGGAAATTGAATGGTTTTATGGACCCTTGGGCTTGCATGAATTCTACTTCTTGGGCCACTCACCCGAAACAATTGCATCGCATATTCAAAGTTTGATGGCCGCCAAGGTCTTGACCAAGACCTCTGGTGTTTCCCAAGAATTCAAACTCGTCCAAGAAAATGAAAAATCTGCCTTCTTTGCCACCCGCTCTAACGTCCAAGGCGACGAATCCAACTTGACCCGCACGTCCGGCGAAGATGTCTCCAACTTGGAACTTTTCCTTGAAAAGCAATACTTGAGCAGCTCCACCGAGTGCATCGGTGATGGTGTCAAGACTGGTTACCAATATTTGGAACAACCTGAAACCAGCAAGAACCGCCACTTCCGCCTCCAGTGCTACCGCTCCACGGGTGTCTTGGACCCTGACCTCTTGCCTGCTCACATGCGCCTGTACTTTTTGCAAGAGCCCGACTTCGTCAACCCCACTCCCAAGGAAGGCGAAACGGATATCAATCAATTGGCGGACAAGCATTTCTTGGAACGTGCCGGTGAAAACTTGAAGAAAGTCTACCAACAAGTGCTCACGACTGCTTCCAACCAAATGACCCCTGCGTTCCACACCGAAGTCTGGTTGGAACCTGACAACACCAAGATGGCCCGCTTGACTGTGGCCTACAAGGCTGGTGCCACCCACAGCTATTTCTCCTCTTTGGCTCATGTGTACCGTGGCCACGGTCTCTTCTCGTCTCGCAAGTACGCTGAATACTTTTCGAACGGAATTGTCGTCTACGGTTTTTACCTCCAACAATTGACTGGTGAAAACGCTTTGGGCAAGGGTTCGTTCGAAGACCGCATTGCCGCGTGTGTATCGGATGCTTCGTTGCACTTTGTATTGCCTCGCACATCTCTGTCGCCTTTGTTGCGTGACCGTTTGTTGACTCCTCAACAAATCTCTTACGCATACGCTGCGTGGAAATTCACGTTCCACTTTTTGCAACGTTTGCCTGAAGCTTATTCGGTCGTATCGAATTCTTTGCGCGACCGTGATGCCGTTGCGTTTGCTCGCTTGGAACAACTCCGCTCCACTATGAAGCAAAACACTTTCACTGAAGCCCAAATCTTGGACCATTTGTTGGCCTCGCCTCAAATTATCAAGATTTTGTACGAAGAATTCGAAGCTATCCACTCGCCATCCTCCAAAAACCGCGACCGCAAGCGCGCTGATACTTTGTCGGTGGTGCGAAAAGCCGTCAACTCTGAAGCTGCCTTGACCGTCTTCTCGCAATTTGTCGCCTTCAACCACCACGTGCAACACACTAACTTTTTCCGCAAGGAAAAGTCTGCTCTTGCTTTCCGCTTGGACGGTGAATTCTTGCCATCGACTGAATATGCCGAAAAGCCATACGCTGTCATTTTCGTCATTGGTTCGGAATTCCGCGGATTCCACACCCGTTTCTTGGATATTGCCCGCGGCGGTATTCGTATGATTCGCTCATCGCACGCCCAAGTGTATTTGAACAACGTCTCGTCGTGCTTTGACGAAGGCTACGGCTTGGCCTCGACCCAACAACGCAAGAACAAGGATATTCCTGAAGGTGGTTCGAAGGGTGTGATCTTGCTCAACTTGGCTCATCAAGACAAAGCTGATATCGCTTTCAAGAAGTACATTGATGCTCTCTTGGACATCATGCTCCCTGAAAACGATGGCATCGTTCGCAAGCAACAAGATATTTTGTTCTTGGGACCTGACGAAGGTACTGCCCATTTGATGGATTGGGCTTCGTCGTACGCCAAGTCCCGTGGTTACAGCTACTGGAAGGCCATCACGACTGGCAAGTCGCCAGACCGAGGTGGTATCCCTCACGACGAATACGGCATGACCACCCACTCTGTCCGTGAGTACGTCAAGGGTATCCAAAACAAGCTGAACTTGAAGGCTCCTGGGGCTAAGCGCTTGACGAAGGTCCAAACTGGTGGCCCTGATGGTGATTTGGGATCGAATGAAATCCTGATGTCTGAAGGTGAAGACACGATTGCTGTCGTGGATGGTTCGGGTGTCTTGTATGACCCTCGTGGTATTAACCGCGAAGAATTGGTTCGCTTGGCCAAGGCGCGTTCGCCTGTTGAAGGTTTCAACAAGTCGCTCCTCTCGAGTGAAGGATACCTTGTCCTCGTTTCTCAAAACGACATCACGTTGCCTTCTGGCGAAGTTGTTGAAAGTGGCATGCAATTCCGCAACAACTTCCACAACCGCCCTGATCTGACGGCTGATTTCTTCGTCCCTTGCGGTGGCCGCCCTGCTGCTGTCAACCTCAACAACGTGCACTCGTTCATGTACGGCGAAGACGGCAAGACCCTCCGCTTCAAGTACATCGTCGAAGGCGCCAACTTATTCTTCACCCAAGACGCTCGTTTGGTGTTGGAAAAGGCCGGCGTCGTTTTGTTCAAGGATGCTTCTGCCAACAAGGGTGGTGTGACTTCTTCATCGCTCGAAGTCATGGCTGCTCTCTCCATGACGGACGAAGAATTTGCCCAACACATGGCCGTCGTCGCTGGCAAGCCCAAGCCCGATTTCTACCAAAAGTATGTTGCTGAAGTGCAAAACCGCATTGACAACAACGCGGCTCAAGAATTCGAATGCTTGTGGAAGGAACACCAACGATCCAAGACGCCTTACGCGATCTTGACCAACTTGCTCTCGGAACGCATTACCGATTTGAGCGTGGCCATTCAAGAATCGTCTTTGTACGAACAAAAGGCTCTCCGTGAGCTCATCTTGGACAGTGGTTTCCCCAAGACATTGACGGCACTCATCCCTCGCGATGAGCTCGTCAAGCGTTTGCCTGAATCGTACCTCCGCGCTTTGTTTGCTTCGCAATTGGCGTCGCGTTTTGTCTACGCCTCGGGCCTCAACACCCCCGAGTTTGCCTTTTATGAATTTGTCCACTCTCTCCAAAACTAAACCTGCGTCGTCAGTAAGGTAAACATTAAATATAAACATGTAACTGCACTTTCTTTCCATGGTTTGTCAACGCCACGCGCAGCAAGGACGACCGCGGCACCAGTCCGAAGTCGCAGCGTCAACAAATGGCCCATTCGATCCAAAAGTCATCTCTGGCTTGTTACATCCCCCTTCATCAGCACCGGGGACATTGCGCTCTGGAAAACACGATAAAGTTCGCAATCTCCCATCCATGGAGGAGCATGCCGCGTCCGTCGCACAGCTCTACACCAAGCATACGCTCAACCATAACACCAAGCTAGGCCTGGCATGCCTCGCCAAGCTGCAGCCGATTTTTTCAAAGCATGCCCAGAAAGCCAAGGACAAAGCTGCGATCACAGCAGCAACTGCCTCGGCAACAATGACAGCTGCAGCTCACGCGTCGCCCCAAACCATGCAAGACTTTCATCTACCGCTCGATCAACAACCAGTGCGTGTTTTGAGCAAGTTGAAAGCACAGGATGTACCGCTGACGACGCTTGAGACGACCGATCACACGTGGCATGCGATTGTCGATGACATGGCCAAGTTTATGGTACATAATTCTACTCCCCTTGTCAACAATGAGACGACGGACATCGTGTAGTACCCGAGCTTGAACGTTGAAGGACATGATTTGACCAACAACTTGGAGAGTGTCGTCAAGGAAGCGAATCGACTGCGGTGGCAACGAGCGCCACAATTTCAAAACCCAGTGGATGCCACCGCCGTGCTTCATCACCAACGGCGAACCGACGCCGAGCAACACAAGCTCAATTTCGACCATAAACTGCAAGTCGCTGAGAAAATGCTGCGTCTTGCGGTACGTCCTATATATTCACGTGTGTGTGGTTCTTGTGGCAAAGATCCCATAGTTTGTCTCGCAGTCGGGTGACGTCGACGAAATGGAGGTGAGAGAGTCGTCGAACGTCGAGGAAAATCATAGATCGGTGCGACGGTAGCTCTACGACGGAGCAACGCGACGACGAAATGATCCGCACCACCATCGAACGGCTTGTCAAGTGCGCCGCGAAAAAAATTTTCTGACGTCACGGATGTTGTCGTAGGCCATGCCATCCTTTCATCCACTTCATGACGAGCGCGCGGTCGTCTCAGCTTCCATCACAAAAACGTTGCCGACACGCACGTACGTCGTCTCGACACACAGCAAATTTGGGACCAACTCGGGTAGGAAGCTCAAAGCTTTGCAGAGCCAAACGTCGGAAGCGGCCAAAACGTTGCATGACGCCGACAAAGTGAGAGATTTCGAGCGTGCACGTGATATATACTCTCTGGTAGAGGCACATGTTGTCCAAGTGGTCGCAGTTGCAAGTCAGCCGCATGCACGACATACCACGAAGGCGTAGTGAGAATACGCCACCACCAGAGCTTTCGCCGCGGACTCTGTACTTTGAAGCTTGTACTGATGCATCGCTCTTGCCTGAGCCACTCTTGTCCCGCTTGACACCGGATCGCGCGCTGAATCTTCGCCATTTCGGTCTCGGTGACACAAAGACGATCGTCCTCGCCAAGAGGTAGATGGACGACGACTTCCACCCACTTTTTTTCACTTGAAACGTGCTCCAGTTTGGCTCAATTGCCCAACTTGCACGCTCTTGATTTGACGGGCAATCGCCTCTCGCACGATGGAATTTCCACTCTCGTCCAACATCTCCGCGGTCGGCATGAGCTCCAAGCGGTAAACTTGAGCGAGAACGAAGTACGTACCGTCGTCGTCGTGGAGCCGCCATCGCGATCTCTCATGTCTGATCTAGCTCGGGGATGCAGCATGCATTCGAAATGTCGCCGACTTTTTGGCGGCCGTGCCACACTTGACGCATCTTGATCTATCTCACGCCAAACTCTCAGACGCATTCGATGCCCTCGCCGCGGAATTCGCGATCCATGGCCATCTCGTCTCGGTGAATTTGTCCAACAACGACATTGGCGACTTGGGCGGCCAGCTGCTCGGCACGACACTGGCTGCATCGACGTGCACGATTCGGTACTCTTCTCCCATGCGCTGCTGGCTGTGACTCGTCTCGTCGTAGCGACTTGGACTTGTCCTGGAATCACATTTGCCAAGCGGGGGCGATTGCGATCGGTCGTGCATTGCACACGAATGCCTGTGTGCACACGCTCAACTTGTCGATGAATCGATTTGGAGATCCCGGCGCGCATGAAATCGCGGCCGCGTTGCTTGTGAATCGCACGCTCCAGCGCTTGGACTTGTCCCGAAATCATTTCACAGGCAGCGCGGCAGTCACACTCAGTTATTGCATGCAGCACAACCCGACATTGCAACATCTTGGCTTGCTCAACAATGCGTTCGGCTCGACAGGAACCAAGGCGCTCTTGCGATCTGTTGCACGTGGTATCGCCTGCGACGTCTCCCTGTCGCACTCGCACGACACGGCGTCGAGGACGGATGCAGTCTTTGATCCATTCTTTCCCGCAGCGCAGTCCCCATTTGAGCTCCGTTTGGACACATCGCCGTACGATTACGTCTTGGCGTGTGAACTCGTCCATGCTGCGGTGGCACGGCGCTGCGAGCTCTTTGACATGACATTTACAACTCTAACCCCTCGAGATCATCGCGTTGGAATCGTCCACGACCTTGACTTTGTCGACGACCGATTGATTGAACGGACGTCTCGACGCCCGTTTGAATTGCATCGACGAAGTGGCGGCATTCTGCGTATCTCGGCGCGATACATCCCATGGCCGATCCAAGAAAGCACCGATGTGACCACACATGGCTTGGTCAACATGATCCGAGTCATCAAGGATCGCATCTCGACGAGAGAGATGTGCGCCATGCTCGAGGTAAAGTGCTGGCGACAGTGGCGTGTTCTGACGCTCTTTGGTGTAGGTCGCGACTTTTGACATGTTTCTCTCCATGGACCGAGTCGGTCTCTTCGTCGAATACCTTGTGGGCTCGATGGACGTTGTTGATATTGTCGCTCGGTACATGCCTCGTTTTGTATCGCACGAGTGGATTCATCGTCTTTCTTTGCCTAGAATCCTGCATTGCGTCGTCGACGGCACGCAGCTTTTGTCCTTCGTGCTGGACAACTTGACCAGCCGAGAGCAAAATCGTCTCATGGCCTCGCATGGCGTCGCTGTGCTTCAGTTTAATCCGTTCAATCCGACGGGGAAGTGGAGCTTGGATTTGTCAGATCCGATACACCGCAAGCTTGCCGTGTGGTTCTCCATGATCAATCGAGACGAAGCGATAACAAGTCAACGGTTGGTTCATCAACGTGGCAACACGAGCCAACGCGGCACGTTTGCAAACTTCCGGAACGAGCGATTCAATGGCACGACGTTTGAATGGACGGACCGGTTCTTTGATGTGCTACCACGCAAAGGCATGCTAGAATTCGACTACGTCTCGACAACACGACCCGAAGACGACAACGAAACGGCGCAGAAAATCAAGAGCGAAGCCGACGTCAATGAACTGCTTGAAACGATCGGCGCCGAGCTCTGGACCGAGTACGTGCCTCAACACAAACGCTTAGATTTGAAGCGACAAGTGGTCCTGCTCCAGCATGGACTCAGCGGTGTCTACGTCACAGTCGAGCACGTCCGCATGCTCATGCAGTACTTTCCCAAGTCGACCGACAATCTTCGACTCAAGGTGGATAAACCCTACACCCCCAAACCCTTCAACCCCTAAATTTTACAGGCAGTCTTGGCGGCACATCGGTCGATCGTCGACATGGAACACTTTGACTTGGTGTATGAAAAGCTTGTTCCCAACGATAGGAAGGCGGTACGTCGTACGAAATGAAGAGCAACCCTAAATTGGGCGCCTCTCTGCTGTAGATGTTCACCATCCTCGGGTACATGAATACACTGAATCCGCTCCATGTCGACATGGATTACGAGCTTGCAATGCATCATGTAGATCACCGCGTGCTAGTGAAAACACTTGTCGAAATGATTGCTGCCGACCCGCTTGATCTGATCAAACTCGACGACGAGAGCATTCAGGATGGATGGAGCATCTACTCGATGTTTTCGCCGTCGAGTCTTCCGACCACAGGACGCATGGGCTTTCGATATATCACGCGAGCCAACAAGTTAGGCAACGACCTCTTCGAGTCGCGCCGCAACACGTTTCATGCGTTCCTCTTTGCCGGACGATTGCGACAAGACACTCCGCCACAAGAGAATTCTCTCTAAGAAACATGTCGATTCTGGGTGTTTAGTTGTCCGACGAGTTCTTCGTGGCCTGGTTGTGTTGGTGAATGCGACTGCGTTCGTGCAAGACAAGCTTGATACGCGCCATGGATTTTCGCACCTTGGTCTTTCGGAATGGGTTGGGGAACACCATGTTTCGGGCATGGCATTCAGCTTGTTCGGTCAAGAGCGCATTGCGTTCTTTCAAAAGCACGTACCAGAGCTTGTGCAGGTCCTCGGTGGATTTGTTACGGAGCATCCATGCTTTCCAGTCGCCACCGACAACGGGAGCGGTACGCTTGACATTTTTACCATCGACAACGCCCATCGTGGGGAAAAACTGATCGATCGTGCCGGTCAGCTTCTTGTCAGACGTATCCGCCGCAAAGACGGAAGAGGTCGACGAGATATGGCGGCTACAGATTGGGTTTCGCGCCGATACGCCAACCACTTGCGAGATCGCGCGGCGCAACATGGGAGCAACTTTGGTTTTGTCCGGATCACCAATCACATCTTGCAATCTCATTGGTGGATAGAAATTATTTTCAACCAATCAAATCGATCCTATGGATTTTTTTCATAAATATATTTTGATTGGCTTATAATGAAAATTGTCCACCAATCATAGCATCTTAGACAGCTGAGGTTTGTGAGATTTCCATCAAGCCAATTGGCGATCATGGACAAGTTGTCCATGATCGCAAGTTTGCAGACGACCTAGCTTGCGATAGCTTCGTCAGAGAACGCAACCTCATTGCAAAGCTAAGCCTAAGCGAGTTGCAATACATTTTTACTAGACTGCGGGGCAGTTTGGTGTGGTGGTGTACAAGACACGAGAGTGACTTGTTTGCGCTTGGCTGGAATGCACAACGTATGCCTGCAAGCCCTTTCGGACTGTTCGATGTGCTCCTTCGAATTGCTTGAGCGGGGCAGCTTTGCCTTCTTCGCAGTTCTTCAAGCACAGAGAAATCGCGGATGTGTGATTTGGACATGTTGAGCTCAAGTTACCGCGAGTATAGAGCAAAGTAGACTTGATCTTGTCCATGCGCATCTTGTCAACATGCACGTCTGCTTTATCGCCAACGAGAATACCATGCGATCAATCTGCATGAGATGGTTTGGAAAGATCGCTGGTTTCAATGAGCAACCATTACACATGACAATTGGCGACTTCCAACCAATGGTCATTGCGCATTTTGCTCCATGGAGGTCAAGTGGGTCCACGTTGAATCATCCCGCCGAATCCCGCGCGGAAACAATCGCGTCCAGTGGACTAAATACGAATTGGAAGATGTCAGACATGAGTCGTCTCTGCCGCTCCTTCGTCGTCGTCATAACGGGGTCGGGGTGTCGTCGCACCATACCAAGCACCACAGCTCTAAGCTTTCAGACATGGCTCTGCCAGGAACAACGTCGCACTCCATGCGCTTCCATCGCGCTGGATATCTCTCACACAAGAACTTGGATGCAGAGAGCTTTGGCGTCGCGCTGTTGTTGCTTTTCCTCGTTTTATATGGCGTCTTTGCAATGAAAGTGAAGCAAGAGTCGCACCGAGTGGAACCAGTCCAGTGCGTTTAAGAAGAATTCAGTTGCCTTTCATCACCCAAGAAAATCATCATTTTGAGATTTGCACCTGTCATGCCCCGTGTTGTTTCCAACCACGCTCGCACATCGGAAGAGAAAACCGAAGCATGGGCGAAATTCATTGCCGAGCACAACAAGTCCCATGTACCGACGATTGCTTTCGTTGATAAGGAATCCAAGGATACGACAAGCAAGCTCGACGCCTTGCACGCGCCACGATCGTTCCAAATCAACGTTGTGGCTGTGTTTGGTGTCCTAGTTGTCGTCTTGGCCCTCATTGCTATCCGTCGTCGTCGTATCCAATCTGCGCGAGGATACACTCCTGTACCCTCTCTATAAGTTGATTGTTGTGAATGAAGAGATGTTTTCTTGGATCCTGGTTCACATGAGTCCCTCATACACAGACAGCGTCGACGATCTCAATTCTCCATTCATTCATGTTGTCATAACATCATCAAGCGTTTATTCCCATCTCCCAATCGCTGAGGGGGTCGGATCCCACGGGTATTGATGAGTCAATTCTTTGGCGCGACCCATTCAGCAGTTTTCGCGCAATGTTGATTTCGATATTCGTGTCCAAAATCAACGTTGAGTCCCGCCGAGTTGAATTCGTCAAGGCTATTTCACAGTTTTCGTGTTTGCCCACTCAACAACGGCGCCTCAGCGACATGCTCCTAATTATTTCTCCAGGATCCAACGA
This sequence comes from Aphanomyces cochlioides, assembly GCA_019828595.1. NCBI lineage: Eukaryota > Oomycota > Saprolegniomycetes > Saprolegniales > Verrucalvaceae > Aphanomyces > Aphanomyces cochlioides. The sequence goes on along the minus strand of JAHQRK010000037.1, from coordinate 172,205 downwards.
CGGGAAAAGAAGCCGCATTGAGTCGAAACATCGAACACGGATCCACCACCACCCCATGCGACTCGTCTGAACAAGCAAGTAATCGGATGTTGCCACAAGGGTATGAAGCACAGTGACGACGATGGCCTCATGGCAATGTTTCGTGGATATTGTCTTCATGAGTGAGTGCTTTGTCGAGCTGGTTCAGCGGTATCGTTTCAAAGTCCGCTCACCATAATCCATGCGTTGTTTTCCATCACGGGGCAGATATTGTCGTCTTTCTCGTCTCATGCATGGCTCTTCCAGCGAAAAGTGTCATTTCAACCATGGATGCACAGCTTCCACCATCTTGGATGCACAGCTTCCGCCAACTTAATGAAGGTGAACAGGCAACGTACGCCGCCTTTCTCTCTCTGCTTGACGTGGCTTTTCTGGAAATGTGCGGCACTGCGTGAGTTCCTATGTAATAAAAAGGAAATATAAATTTCTCCTACAAATATCCAGTGTACTGGCAAGATTTTATTTTGTTTTCCCTGCTCATTTTCACATTGGATGCTCGGCCGGTTCTTCAACGGAAAGAAGGAGGAGCCCAAGGCATCACGACCTCCTCATGCCGTGGGAGCTTCCACGTCTGCAGCTCGTCCAGGACCACCTGAAGAACCGAATGGAGGCGGAGGCTTCTTCAATTTGCCGCCGCCTGTGGCTGTGTCGTCGACTCAAGGGGTGTCGTATAATCATTCACCAGCGAAAGCGCAATCGATCGGCCACGCGCCACAACCGCCTATTGCCTACGGTGGAGCCAGCAATTTGGGCTTTCAACGCCCGACGGCGACTAGTGGGCCACCAAGTGCTGCGCCTTCGCTTTTTGGTGGCATGAGCTTGAAACAATCGACTGTGGAACCACCTCCGCCCGTCAGCAACGAAGTCAAGCCCCCCAGTCTCTTTGGTGGCTTGGAATTGGGCGGTTCATCAGCTGTCACGTCTGTAGCAAGTTCGGGCTCAACGAATCCATCGCCTATGAGCTTGTCAGCACTGAATATACCTCAGTCGACATCTATCCCACCGACACTTGCCCCAGAGCCAGTTGTTAAGCGACCATCACGCACATCCTCTGGGTTTAATTATCTCGACGTCGCTCCGCCGGAGTCATCAGCTGTCGCGCCACCAACTGCACCGCCGGTGGTCGTTCCAAGTGGCGTGAAAAAGAAGAAGAAACCAACTTTTCGACCTGGCTTTGGCCGCCAATTATCCGAAGAAAGCGTCGCCGCATTGCAACGTGGTGATTTGAAGGATGCAGATGTAGTTGCGGATGAAACTGTGAGAGATTCGTCTGAAGGTGTGGCCACTGTACCGCTCGCTAAGTCTACCTCGATCGAATCCAGACCTGCATCTGGAGGCTCGTCGATTCTCAAGGGCCTCAAAGTTCATGTTCCTGACTCGTCTGACTCCAAATCAACGCGTACTGCTACAGCAGCTTCGGGGTACTTTATTGCATTTACATCCTGTCCTCAACGAGTTCTCTAGATCTGAAGATTTAAACAGCCTTCTCGCCAACATGACAATTCGAAGCTTCAGCTCCAACACTACAACGACGATTCCTTCTCTTGTGAAAGTTGCCTCGCAACGCTCGAGTCCTCGCTCAAATTCAGTCGTAGCGACCACTTCGTCTCCGCGTCGTAAGGCAAGTCCACGTAGCTCTCTCCCACCTTCCTTTGCTTCATCTCCTCCACCAACCACACCAGAGGAACGTTTGGCGGCGTTGATTCGTGATTTTGACATTGCCGCTGGGTCTTTCCGTGCCAGCATGGGGCAATTGAAGGGCGAAGAATCGCATATCATGGAGCGAAAACTCATATTGACAAAGCAAATAGCTCAATTTAATCTGGACCTGCACGAAGTTGAGGCGCAACAGATTCAGTCTGCCGAGGACGAAGACTTTGAGAAGGCTGATGCATTAAATGCGACGATTGAAAAAATTAGGCATTGCCTCATGCTCTCGCAGAGTGATTTGCGCAAATGTGAGCAAGATGTCACAAATGTGGCCAAGCAGAAAGAAAAATTGGTACTGCAACATGTCCGCAGCGCCAAGAGCACTCTCAACGCCGTGACTAAATTCGAAGAAGAGCGCACGACTGCATACACTGATTTGGCTCAAGAGGCCAAGAGTTTTAAGCAGACTGAGCGCCGTCGATTTGCCTTTGAACAGCAGCGTGTCGCTACTGAACTCCACCACGTAACGGTGAATATGGATCATTTGGATGGCGAGAAAGCGGAAATTGAAGCATCCATAGCAAGCCAGTGCTCGGATGAATACCAAACGCGCACAAGGCTCCTCGAAGAAAAATCGACTGTCGAAGCTGAGATTGCTGAACTTGAAGCGAAATTGGCCGCATGCCGTGCGCAAGTGGTGGAAATTGATGCTGGTATTGCCGTTGCGGACGAAGGCATTCAAGTTGTGCGAAATAAATTTTCGCGACAACTGAAGCGCTTGGCAGAACGGGAAAAGAGCATTCTGAAGACTAGAAAAGAAATTGAGGCCGACGAACAAGCGATGCACCGCCAAGAAGCTGAATTTGAAGCTAAGAAAGCTGACTTTTCAGCACGACTCAAGGAACTGGCAACTCAAGTCCTTGCGGCTCAGACGGAATTGCGCGTTGCAAATATTGTCTGTCGCGTCGCGGAGGATCAAAATACACGACGTCAACAGAAAGAAGATCGACTGAAGAAAAATGAGACGCAACTTTTCAGTGTACGGGATGAAGTCCAAGAAGCGGAGAAGGACTGGAAATTGCTCAAGAACCAACAGCGGGACCTTGAGAAGAAACGCGATGGCTTCCGCACTGTCATCATGACGGCAGGCACGACTTTGCCCCAACTTGAAGCTGAGAAGAAACAAGCTGCAGCTGACCGCAATTTTAAAGAAGCTGCTCGTCTGTCGAAAGAAATCAAGCAACTTGAGAAGGACCGTTCCAGTGCCGATGAACAGATTGAAGTCATAGGAATGGAAATCAAGGACTTAGACGACCGAATTGCTGCCCGGGAAGAGGATTTCAATGCGAAAAAGTCAGCGTACAACGAAGTCGAGAAGACACTGGAGCTCGAAACACTGAATGCTTTGTATGAAACGCACCATGACCTGCGCGTAGTCATGCGACAGCTGACAAAGTATGAGAGCCCCAAGTTGAACGGTGCCGTTGACTTTAGAACGGTGGCCCTTGCGCTTGTTCAGTCGGAGTATGACAGCATCGTGGCAGACATTGAAGTCTTGGAAGACAAGTATGAATTGGAACCTTACGTCAAGGAACTCGCACCAGAAGTGCCTGAGAAACCATTGGCAATGCTTGAGGAGGATGAAAGCGAAGATGGTGATGAAGTAGCCGCATCAGGAGCTGAAGAGTCCAACCATGTTAACCAGCAAGTCAAGGAGTTGACGGCTTCTGCTCCAGCGGCGTCTCCCACGCTTGCTACGTCCACGAGTGAAACAAAAGCTGTCGTCGAGTTGACTCCAGAAGCGCTGGCGGCGAAGATTGCTTCGGTCGAACATGAAATCGAAAAAGCGACTGAAGAGGAAGATTATGAGTTGGCCGCTCAATTGGATGAAGAGCTAGAAACGTGGAAGCAGCGACTCGCAAAAGTCCAAGAGGAAGTAGCGAAAGGCCCAAGTGAAGCTGATTTGCGAGCTGAATTGGAAGCTCTTCAGCATGCCATTGAATCGCTGGCCAACCAAATTGAGCATGCCACCGAAGAGGAGGAGTATGAGATTGCAGCGCATTTAGATGAAGAATTGATTGCCGCGCAAACTCGCAAGACTGAAATACAGCTTCTCTTGGCTCAAAATGAATCTGCCGTCCCGATGGAAGTCGGTCAATTTGAGGACGATGAAGAAGATGTTCAAGAGAGCATTGCTGATGCGCATGCCAATGAAGAAGAGGAAGAACAAGGTGACAAGGAAAATGATGCATCGCCAAGGAAGGATGATGATGAAGAAAATGAGGAAGATGACGAGGTTGACGGTGCTGACTATGAGGAAGAAGAGCCCACACAAGTGTCGTTGTTTGCTGGATTGGAACCAAAGTCTACCTCCTCCGAGCAACCTGCTGCTGAAGCATCAGTACCTGCCACTTCGTCATTGTTCGGTGGCTTGTCATTGGCTTGTCATGCAAAGCAAGATGAAGATGACGACGATGAGGAAGAGGAAGACGAGCAAAAAGAGGAGCCAAAACCAGTGTCGTTGTTTGCAGGACTGGAGCCAAAATCTGCTGGAAACAACGAACAACCTCCAGTGGAAGGAGTCCCTGCAACGACTTCGTTGTTTGGAGGATTGTCCTTGGCTCCCCTTGCTACTGTGATCAAGGATGCTACGGATCATGCTGAGTCGACAGAGGAAGAACCAAAGCCAATGTCACTGTTTGCAGGCTTGGAGCCAAAACCAGTGCCATCTAGCGGTCATGATGTATCGACAGTGGAAGGAGCGCCGGTTGGATCAAGTTCACTCTTTGGTGGATTGTCACTGAATACTACTGCGACAGTGGCGAAGGACGAAGGGGACGACGAAGAAGACGAGGAAGAAGACGACAATGATGAGGAAGAATCCCACAAAGTTATTATACATGAGCCCCTTCAGGGAAATCACGAAGAAGATTTTGTTGAGGAAGACAACAGAGAAGGCGATGTCGAGGTCAAGCCTGATGAATTCGTCCAAGTCTCCTCCTCGTCCTTGTTTGGTGGACTTTCACTCGCTTCGACCGAAGTGTCAGCCCCACTGTCGGCTGTAAATGACAGCAGCATTGCATCAACGTCGACTGGTTCCTTATTTGGTGGTCTGTCTCTGTCTGACAGCGTCGTCTCGACAACTGAAGACTCTGCACCGGCGCCTTCATCTGGAGGTTCTCTGTTTGGCGGGCTGTCATTGCAACCTCAGCCTATTGTTCCTGTGGATGCATCAATCGAAGGTCCTCGATCCCCCAAGGTTCTTTCACCAACGTCAGCTCTCTCTGGTGGCTTGTCTTTCTCTGGATCTGCCGTTGTGACCTCTGGCGAGCCTCTGTCTGCGAGCAACAGCGACTCAATATTTGGCGGACTTGCTGTGTCCAACACGCCAAGCTTGGACTCGGCTGCCTCTTCCCATCAAGAAGAAGTCCGTGGAGACGGTAGTGTAGTAAATGGAGGCCACGTTGCCAGCACCACTGCCGCTACTGCTTCGCAAGCCATCGACGACGAAAAAGACGATGATGACCATGAGGATTAACCATGGACCCAATAGATTGAACTTGTAATTTGATTGATCATAAGGCGCCAATCAGATAAGTGTATGACTTCTTTCAGCCAATCAATTGTACTTCTGGTAGAATTTTCAGCCAATCAGATGTTGATAATGGTAAACTTATTGTCTTTTTCACCCAAATTTGTATTTTTCTACCAAAATTGAGTTCATTTCCAAATCGATTCCATCATACTGAAGTCAAGTATAGGGAGCGACGTTGAATAGCAGCGTGGCATAATTAAATTTGAATTGACCAATCATAGATCTTTATTTCTGATAACAAAATTTTATTGGCTAAATTTTTCGCGGCACAATTTCCCATTCTTTTGAATTTGACAACCGCGAAAATTGATAGCCTCGGATGAATGCTACCAAAACTCGACGTGCCAGACCAACTGTGGCTGAGAAGTTGCGCGCTGTTTCCATCGCTGAAAGCACATCTGTTCGCGAAGCCGCAAGAATTACCGGGTGGAACGAGAGTTCCTTGCGTGAATGGATTCGTGACACTGACAAGTTGAAAAATTTCAAAGTTCAAAGGCACGAAAGAAGAATACTGGCAACTGTGGGGCCAAGCCAATCATCCCTGACAGCTACGAACTTGCAATTTATGTCCGCGACTTAAGACGTGAAGAGAAGGCCGTGACGACCGCTCACCTTGAATGGATGCACGAATTCTCCTTCTTGAAGTTCTGCATGATTTAAATATGCTACCTTTAATACCTGGTGACCTTTGTTAACTATTTCGTTGTTTCATGAATCATCTATGTGAATTTCCTCTTATCAACAAATAAATTGCTATAATTTATAATTTGTCAATGAACCAGCTGTCGTATTTTTATTCAAGGGTTTGATTAGCTCGATATGATTGGCCATATAATTCCAATTTCGTGGCCAATCAAACTTGAAATAATTAGGAGCATGTCGCTGAGGCGCCGTTGTTGAGTGGGCAAACACGAAAACTGTGAAATAGCCTTGACGAATTCAACTCGGCGGGACTCAACGTTGATTTTGGACACGAATATCGAAATCAACATTGCGCGAAAACTGCTGAATGGGTCGCGCCAAAGAATTGACTCATCAATACCCGTGGGATCCGACCCCCTCAGCGATTGGGAGATGGGAATAAACGCTTGATGATGTTATGACAACATGAATGAATGGAGAATTGAGATCGTCGACGCTGTCTGTGTATGAGGGACTCATGTGAACCAGGATCCAAGAAAACATCTCTTCATTCACAACAATCAACTTATAGAGAGGGTACAGGAGTGTATCCTCGCGCAGATTGGATACGACGACGACGGATAGCAATGAGGGCCAAGACGACAACTAGGACACCAAACACAGCCACAACGTTGATTTGGAACGATCGTGGCGCGTGCAAGGCGTCGAGCTTGCTTGTCGTATCCTTAAATTTGTATTTTTGACAAAAAATTGAAATATTCACAAATACTATTCAGGTATAGTGAGTTCAAGTGTAATATGAAAGTACATTCAATAAAGTAAAGTTTTGAATGTGTGTTTTGTGTGTGTTTTTGTCAAGAAATCAAATACTCGATTCTGATTGGCTATAGATTTCGAATAGATTTGGAAAAATAGATACATTTTTCACCCCGGTCACAATTTAGAGTGTATGTATTGTGCTTTTGATACAAAATGTGAGGAACGGTTTGAATCGACCGAGGTTTCGAATCGATTCCGAATCGAACGGGCTTCTCTGATTGGCTAGAATAAAAATTAAAAATTAGTTAGCCAATCAGAATCGATCAGCCACCTAACTCACGCAAAACACACACTGACACACACCACTTCAGTATGATGAAATCGATTTGAAAAATGAATTCGCTTTTTGGTCAAAACCACAAATTTGGATGAAAATGACAATAACAATATAAATGAAAAGTAACATAAATTGGCCAAATAAAATTCACGTGTGTATAGGTGTGTTTTGAGTGAACTTGGTAAATACTCGATTCTGATTGGCTGGTCGATTTGCAGATCGATTAGACCCTCTCACAATTTAGAATGAAATCGACAATATATTGTGGTTTTAATAAAAACTGGAGTCGTGCGGAATAAATTTTGACGCAAGCAAATTGACGCAACAATTGACGCATACAAATTTCAAGTGAAAAGAAATTGAATGTTTCGAACATTTTTTCAAACATTTAAAACGTTTGAAATTACACTATTTAATAGTCACGATGGAGGGCAATATAAGAATATGTTTGCGTAAACTTTAAATAGTGTGTGCGTCAATTATTTGAAACATTATCAAAACATCTCAAATTTCCAGTTTTGGACCCAAACGACAATAACCAATCAGAAACAATTATTTGTCATTATTGCATTGACTGGTCATACAAGAAAAGATGAGCTTAGTCCTGAACACGGAAGGCGTGTCGTTGGTCAACATCCACCCCGTCGTGGTGTTCCAGATCTTGGATCGCTACTTGCGCCGTGCGGAAGATCAAGAACGTGTGATCGGTACGTTGTTGGGTGTGCTTGATACGGAACATGGCGTTGTGACCGTCACCAACAGCTTTCCAGTGCCCCACTTGGAAAAGGGCGATGAAGTCGCCGTTGGTAAAGACTACCACCGACAAATGCTCTTGCTCCACCAACGTGTGAACCCCAATGAAGTTGTGGTCGGATGGTACGCGACATCGACGCCTGAAGCTCCCATCAATGAAAACTCGTGCTTGATCCATGAATTTTACTGTGCCGAATGTGCTTCGCCCGTGCATGTCGTCGCAGACACGTCGTTGCAAGGCGATCGATTGAACATTATGGGTTTTATTAGCTCGGCTCTCCAAGTCGCTGACACTGCGTTGGCCAACCAATTCAAGCAGATCAAAGTCCAAACCAAGACCTACGAAGCTGAATCCATTGCATGTACGCTATACCTTCCAGGATTGCATCGTCATCTAGTGTCTTCTTTTAGTGGATGTCATGTCGAAGTCTGAAGCGGCTCCATCTCTTCCAAGTGATTTGGAAGCCTTGGAACGTGCTATCACTCGGCTGCATACTATTCTGTCCCAGAGTGCTGACTATGTTGGAGACGTCATTGCCGGCAAAATCCCTGCGAATCCTAAAATCTGCCGCGACTTGGCTGACGCCGTTGCATCGATTCCTCCGATTCGGTCGGATGTGTTCGACCAAATCTTCAACAATGGTCTCCAAGATCTGCTCATGGTGAGCTACCTATCTAGTCTCACGCAAGCGCAACTTTCAATTGCCGAAAAGTTGATCAACTCGTAAAGATAATCATTAGAAAGTGCCCTTGACATTTAAGCCTTGGTCGTTTTCGCCTTCAATTTGGCTTGAAAAAATGCAAATGCAATCGCAGCAAGTGTCACAATTGTAGTACCAAGGGCAAAGCGCACTTGCGCTCTCGTGATTGGACTCAACGCCAGCTTCAGGACACGGAAACCACTTGGAGTGTATGGCATATAGCGCTGGGGGAGATCGAGATATGATCCTCGCAGGAGGACGGATTTCTTGTGGCTAAATGCTTCAAATGAATGTTTGCCGTGGTACGCGCCCATTCCTGACCCTCCGACACCTCCAAATGGCAAATGACTATTCAGGTAATGCACAATCGTGTCATTCGCCACAAACCCGCCGGAAGTTGTCCCTTTCATGACGGTGTCTATCATTCTCGAGTTGGTCGCGAAAACGTAAAGTGCCAAGGGCTTTGGGCGTCCATTGATAAAATCCAAGACAGGATCGAGTTGATCATAGTACACCATGGGCAAAACAGGACCAAACAGTTCGTCTTGCATGGAGGCACTTGCTTCGAAGGCTTGAAAGTTTGTCTTGAAATTGAGCACCGTTGGTGCCAAATAGCGATCCGCGAGATCAGACTTGCCACCGTGGATCACAAATGCGCGGTCAGATTCAACGATTCCAACGAGGCGCTTGGTATGACCCTGATTGACGATGCGCCCGTAGCTTGATGACTGTTGGGGGTCGTCTCCAAAAAATTCGTGAAGTTGGTCGATAAGGAGCCGCACAAAAGTGTCCGCAACCTTCACAACAATTTAATGGATGGCTTAAATCACAATTACCTTGCTGTGAATCAACAAGTAATCGGGACGAACACAAGTGTGCCCGCAATTCATGAATGAGCCCCAAGCAATACGCCTAGCTGCGAGCTTAAGATCCACCGATTCATCCACAATGCACGGGCTCTTTCCCCCCAGTTCAAGTACCTAAAAAGGAATGGTAAGAGTTGAAGTTGTAGTTCGTGTCTTACAGTTGGTGTTAGGTGTTCTGCTGCAGCACGCGCAACAATTTTGCCGATTGTCAACCCTATCGAAATATCAGCACAGATAATCCATAAAATATACACCTCCAGTCACGAAGATCAAATCGAACTTGTGCTTGAGCATAGCAATGTTGGGCTCAATGCCACCGACAACGTAGCGCACAACGTCTGCATCAATATACTTGTCGATCAATGATGCTAAAGCGGCCGTGATGTTATCACATGTGCCCTCGGGGGGAAGTCGGACGAGACCGCAATTTCCCGCGCTGATGCAGCCAATGAGCGGGGCAAGGGCAAGAGAGATGGGATAATTGAACGTGTCAATGATGCAGCAAACACCAAGAGGTTCTCGAACAATGCGCGAGGTTCCGGGTATGTTGGCTAAGTTGGTCGAGACCTTCTTGGGGGCCGCCCAGTCGTTCAAATAATCGAGAGCTTCCTGCACTTCCGACAAGACGTGCGCAATTTCAGCAAGAAAGAGTTCCGATGGGTGTCGGTGCAGATCTTTCATAATAGCTTCCTCAAAAAGTGACGTGTTTTCACTCACAAGTTTTTGAATCTGCCGCAAGATACGTTTGCGGCTTTCAAGAGATTTCAATTTGCCTTGACGAAATGAAGCTCGTAGCGTCGTCACGTCCGCTTCAATCGATGCTGCTGTCGATGGCTGTAGCGTCGTCATGCTGTCGTCACCAATTGTCTGTGTCCTTGATGGCAAATTGGAAAATGACCACGGGGACGTTGTTGCGGTTGGAAGTCGAAGGATTCGTCCAAACATAAACATTGAAGTTGGAAAAAAGAACAAAATTAATTAAAATTAAGATTTATTTTAAAATTTGTATGCAATAAAACAAGTTAATTTTATGGTTGGCGCCTTTTTCTTTGCCTCATCAGTATCGCATAATCGAGGGCGTCGTCGAATCCTCGACAGGGATGGATCGCCGTTGACGAGATCTTTCGCCACAAAGAGTCTGTCCCGTCAAGCGCTTGCAAACCCCACAGATATGGAAGGGTGCGATCAGGTTGAGGTTGCGATGAAGATCTGTGGAGCATATGTTGGGGACGTTCATGTCGAAACTTTCGACATGGGCGTACTTTCGACTCGAAAGTACGCACACACACGGTGCCAGCCACGTGCAGCGAACTTTTGTATACTTCCCACGAAGTCGAAACCCGGATCTTCCCATTCGCATTATGTGTCAACAGGAAACGGGGCATTGCTCAACAGCACCCGCTTGATGCCCAGCCGCAAAAAGAGAGACTCAATTCATTCACAGATCAAATCTGTCCGTGAAATGAGGAATGAGACCAAGGTAAACACTAGTTTGGCCCAATCTTACTCAAAATGGATTCTGTTCCTACAAAATCTAGGATTTACTTTACTCATGCATGTCGCTGCAACAAGCACACAACATCGCTTATACGATGGCATGCTGCTGAAGGCGATAAATTAGCGTCGTCGCCAAACCGAGTGACCTCCTTTTGCTCGCTGTGGAAGGCGCACATCGCTGAGGAAGATCCATTCGCGTGCTCTTAGGCAGCACAGCGCGTTAAATTCTAACCACGAAAAGTCCTGCTGAAGAAAGAGTTGGTCATTTGGAGACGGCGAGGAGCTTGACCCAGTGGGCGCAAGCGTGTCCTCTACAGTACGAGTGACTATCAAGTTTACAAGGAGTGGTTGATCATACCCCCCGTAACGAAGATCAAGCCAAACTGATGCTGAAGCATGGCAGCGCTGAATTGAACGCCATCCGTCAGAGTTGACATTACGGCAGTGACGTGATCACATGTGCCTGGCGGGAGAAGAAGACCCGATGCACAATTGCCAGAGCCAATGCCTCCCATGGGCGGTCCAAACAATAACCTCACGGGATAGTTGCTAGTGTCAATGATGCAGCACACACCCAGGGGGTCACTCACAATCGCTGACCACCTAGGCATATTGGCCATGTTGTTCGACACTTTCTCTGGAGCGACCCAATCGTCGAGGTAATCCAAGTGTTCTTGCAACTCGGCATGTTGCCCAGCGAGCTCTATGACGAATAGTTCTTGCGGGTGTCGATTGAGATCTCGGCGATAGGCTTGATCAAAGAGGGGAGTGCCTCCGTTGATGAGTATATAGGTGGAGCGGAGGACAGCGAGACCTGTGCAAATCGAGCTCACAGTTGAATTGGACGACATGGATGGATAGCTCGTAGTGAACTCTGCCATCGTAATCATGCGGTAATTCGCCGCCTTGGTCATTTGTGTGCTTCAACACTAATGAGGTTCTATCGAGTTGAAAGGCTATGCCGTCGTGCACTTGATGTGGAGTGTGGTCTGTAAGATGTAGACTATGTCGCAATCTTCGTCACGATAAGTTGACTACTGTTTTCGTACTGTTTTCGTTGTAGTCCTCGTTGATCTGCGCCGTCGGTTTAAAAAGAGCGCAGGGTACAATTCTTTAGACATCATTCCGCATTGAGTTGGTCTGCCTTGTGGGCATTGCTACGTGCAGTAAGTATAAACATGTGGGCTTCGATGGCTACAAACACCTTTGCTGCCATATATTCAACGGGGTCAGGAAATTCGTATCAAATCAACAATACTTCGTCGCGAAACTGGAGGAGAGCTCTCAAGCACAGTCATCTTTTGTGTTCGTATGGCTTCGTAGCTGCGAGTCGCAGCGCTTGCCAACTGGTCGCTATAATATTCAAAGAGGGGCTCTTCATCAAATATGCACGTTGCATTCAGGTTATTCGGTCTACTTCTACCAATGTCAGTACAAATGGCTGCCATGATCGCCACAGCAAGCACTACATGTACTAGCATCGTAACAAAAAAGATCGAGAGATCGGCTTCATTTTCAAGCGGAGGAACCTCGCTTTGCCCTCCGTGTAGGGCATGTATCATTGGGAAGATCTATTCGCGTCCTTTTCGTCAACAGAACCTTCTGGTGGCTAAACGCTAGAATCGAATGCTTCCCATGATACGATCCCATTCCAAAAGGCACAGGCAGCACCGGATTCGAATTCTTAGCCATGACGTCATTGACGCACATGCTGCCAGACGTCGTCTCACTCTTGACTCGTTCCACCGGGCGTTTGTACATTCTCCGGAAAACATCGGACAAATATTGCCGTTTGTATGTATCCACAGAAAATTTGTCCTGTATTTTCCAAAATACTCAAAATTCTTTTCATGATTTAGGGCGGGTCTGGATGCCCATCAATATTTTGTTCCATAAAACTGAAATGACATTTTGCAAAAATTTTCCAAAGTTCCAAATATACAATTTAAAATGGAATAGTTGGAGAATTTGTTATTTGTCTGCATGCCACAACTTGAGGCCCACAAGAAACTTCAACATTACCGGTACAGACGATTGTTGTCATACTGCTGTGTCAGTCTCTTCCGACCGGAAACTTTGAAATGAGCCAGAGATGAGCAAGGCTCGATCACTGTCGCTTCTCAGAGTGTTAGAACATGCAACAGTGATAATATATAGTGTGTGCGTGTATTTTTGTAGAGATGACAAGCTGAATCTCAAGCTTGACTCGATCAGTGCGTTCATGACGAAAATATGTCATAAATAAAATAGACCAATTTGGTCCATTTTTTTTATAGCATAATTTGGCCAAAACTCCAGAAAATTGTCACAAAAAATTCTTTGAAAAGGTGGCATCCAGACAGTCAAAATTGAAAATTATGGCATATTTCGAATTATGGCATATTTTGGCATTTTTATGCCATTTTTGGTGGCATCCAGACACGCCCTTAATTATTTGTAGTACTACGTTTTGTATGATATAAAATAAAGTTTGAGTGGAATGCGAATGGAATGCAATCCACAGAAGGATTTTTCTGCGGGAAAATGAGCCAATCACATTTCGAGAAAATCCCAAAAATAGCATCAAGAGACTGACGTTTGACGAGTCGTAGATAAGATGCAATATGATGAAGAATCTATTGCTAAGAAGTGCAGCACAACAAACTAAGATAGTGAGAAGCGTTGAGCAGTTGAGGTGTTGTATTCCCTTTTCTTTCTGTCCACGCAACGCGATGTTTCATTTCTACTTATGGCTGGAATCTACTAGCGTGGTTTTATCACTCATCGTTATATTAGAGATATAACACCCTTAGAACAAACACTAAACTCTAAGGTAGTCTCAAGTGTGCTGATGATTGCCTGCCTTTTGAAGTCAATAAAGGCATTTTCGATTGCCTTTTGAGACTTGCACGTAAGAGTCGCTGTCTCATGACTTGTGTTTTTGGCCAATTAAACACCGCACAACTTTTAATAAATATTGATTGGCTGAAATATACATAGTAGGATTAATTTTCTGTGACAAGTTGGAGAAGAGGTAAAGTGCAAGTGCCTTCGGTCGACTGATGACGAAATCGAGGACTGAGTCCAAATCGTCGTAGTGCACAATGGGAAGGACTGGACCAAAAACACGTCTCCTGCATATGCTGCACTCACTTCAAACGCTTTGCAATTCTTCTTGAAGTTGACGAGCGTTGGTGCGATGTATCGCGGCGACACCATGGATGTTCCATCGTGTTACGACAAAGTTTCGGTCGCCATCGAGAACTACGCCATGTTGGCGACTCGGCCATACGACGACGACGACTGTGGGTCTTGGTCAAAGAACTCGACCACATTCTCCGCAACCAAAGCCGCGAAACGATCCCCCTCCTGTAGTCCACACTCACACACATCCAGTGCAACCAAAGTTACCGTCGCATGAACAATGACATCGTCATGACGAAGGTACGTCTGTCTGGCCACTGTTGGCAAAAGCCCCCCAAGCAATTTGAACCTCAGCGACGTTCAAGTCGACTTTGGGACCAAAACAGTCGTCAATCAACCCCCCCCCGTGACGAAGATCAAGTCAAACTTATGCTGAAGTATAACTTGAAACAATCTGCATGTTTGACTAAGAGATAACTCCACGCTCGTGAATTTCGCCGACAGAAAAGCTGCTTGAAGTGACGAAGCAACCAAGACAGCTCAGGCATAGCATAAGACGCATGAAAGTTCAATCTTTGCTGGTTGACAATGCTGGCTTAGCAGCCACATCGACCGACTTTCCCTCCTACGCCATTCAACCCTGCTAGGGTAGCATTGAGCTTTACCTTGGGCTGCTTGAATTAAGCGCTTTATCGATTTTCGCTCCGGAAGCCGCAACTCCTTCTCTGCAACTTAACCTTAATAAGGTTCATCACCAAGGGTGCAGGTCACAGGTTTTTACTGGTTTTTTTCACGGTTTTATTAAAATATTTTAGGTTTTTCTCATTCGAGCAGCAACTGCGAAGCCTTAAACTGCGCGGATGACTCGGAGGAGGGAGCCCCCAACGTGCACCAAAAAGGGGTTTCTTTATATTTTCTCTCATCGGGTAAGGCGGCAGGTAGGCCGTAAGGCCGTGCCGCCACCCTGATGAGGCCTGCTAGGGAATGACAAAATATGGCGCTTTAACTCTTCCTGGTGATGGAGATATGTTCAATTTTGTAGTGTGACCCAAAAGTGTGATCTGACCCAGATATGACCTGTTTTGGACACTACACCATAACTTTGGACTAGAGTTTATGCTAACCTCAACAAGTCAAACAACAGCATGTACAAAATCCATTCATTGCCAAAACTAACACTCACGATGCAAACCTTCGACCTATTTCTTCGTCGTCGCCAAGACAATGGCTACCACAATAGCCGCGATAACGATAAACCCCACGACAAGGAGGACACGCGTTTGCGTGCGCGTGATGGGCTTCATCGTCAATCGTAGAAAGCTCGCCTTGCTCTCGCTGTAGGGCATATATCGTTGCGGAAAGTCGAGCATCGTGGTCTTCCACAGGACGGCTTTTTGATGGCTGAATGTCTTAAACGAGTGCTTTCCGTGGTAGGAGCCCATGCCGGAATTGCCCACACCACCGAATGGCAAGGCTGAGTTGCTATTTTGCGCCATGACGTCGTTGATGCAGAGACTGCCAGAGGACGTTTCCGTGCGGACACGCTCAATGTTGTGCGTGTTGTTGGAGAAAATGTAAAGCGAAAGGGGTTTTGGTCGACTGGTGACAATACCGACAACAGTGTCCAGGTTGTCGTAGTACAGAATGGGCAAGACGGGGCCAAAAAGTTCGCCTTGCATCGCGGCGCTTTCCTCAAACGCGTTAAAGTTTGTCTTGAAATTGAGAAGCGTGGGGGCGATGTATCGCGTCGCGGCGTTCGCTTCACCACCGTGCACAATAAAGTCACGATCGCTTTCAATGATGGCTTTCAATCGGTCATGCTGAATCGCATTGATGACACGGCCGTACGAGTCGGATTGCTCGGGATCCTTGCCAAAGAATTGAACCAACTTTTCAATCACAAGGGATACCAAGCGATCACCAACCTACACAAGGGGGCTCAGCACAAACTTTGCACGACATACTTCTTACACTAGAATGAACCAAGAGGTAGTCCGGGCGAAGGCAAGTTTGACCAGTGTTTGCAAACGCCCCCCATGCAATGCGAGTCGCCGCGACGTTCAAGTCCAAACTTCCACCGTCCACGATGCAAGGACTTTTACCGCCCAATTCAAGCACCTATGCCATGAATGTTAGCAGAAGAAGGACAGGCGCCTCATACGATAGGCGTCAACGTTTCTGCTGCAGCTCGGGCTACGATCTTGCCGATGGTTGTGCCTACATTCATTGTTCAATTTGCTAAGAGGGCATTCGCACGAACCTCCGGTGACAAAAATCAAGTCGAATTTGTGCTTGAGCATGGCAATATTGGATTCAATACCACCGACAACATAGCGAACGACGTCAGCATCAACATACTTGTCAAGAAGAGATGCCACCACAGCCGTGACGTGATCGCAAGTGCCTTCAGGAGGGAGGCGAACCAAAGCGCAGTTGCCAGCACCAATGCAGCCGATGAGAGGTCCAAAGAGCAAGCTCACGGGGTAATTCCAAGTGTCAACGATGCAGCACACACCAAGGGGGTCGCTCACAATGTACGACGAGCCGGGCAAGTTGACTAAATTGGTCGAGACCTTTTCAGGTGCACTCCAGTCGTCAAGATGGTCCAAATGCTCTTGCAATTCGGCATGGATCCCCGCGAGTTCCATCACAAAAAATTCCATCGGGTGTTTGTTCAAATCGCGCAGGCAGGCTTCTTCAAGCAGAGGCGTGCCTTCGTTGATCAGTGTTTGAATTTGGCGAAGAATACGCTTGCGATTTTCCACAGGACGAAGCTTGCCTTGACGAAACGACGCCCGCAGAACGCTCATATCGGCGCCAATCGATTCCGCTGTTGACGCAGTGAGGTTCGTCGAGGGAAGCACGCGAGGCTCCTTGTCCGCCATGGAATGGTAGTTTGTGGTTGCCTTGGACATGTCCTATGTTCAAATGAGAGCTTCTTCCTTTGCCAGTCATGTCATGCAATCCATCGTATATAAGATACATTTAGGAAAAAAACTAGTCATAAATAGTATTAAATTAATTTTATATAATATTTGGCTCATTATTAATTACTATTTTATATATAATTTATGCTTATATTTTTGTAAAATATATTGCTAGTATGGCTTGTCCGTGGGGAAAATCGAGTGGAGCGCCGCGATGGAGTTCTTGAAGATGAGTATTCGTCGTAATCGACTCATCCATGCTTCGTATACATTTCACGAAATCGTCGCTCGTGTCCTTTCAACGTCACGACCAGGTGCGCATGATTCTTCAAATTCTGATGCATTCGTGCATAGCCTGTACGCCATGAGCACTTTAGGGAGTCTTACGAGGGCTTAAGATGCGCGCCGATTTCAAAGCGTCGTGTGGCTTGGGGGCAGGAATGTATGGGGATGGATGCACTTGACGACAACGTTGGTGCCACGTGCAAGTCGCCAGATACTGTGACGAAATACGTTTTAGTATGAAACACTACTGTAGATGAGAGTGGTCTATGAATAGAAGACGAATTGATTCTCCTGTTGTTCATGTCGAGCTATTTGGGGAAGTCACCATGAACGTGTACAGTGGCTCACGAAAGTCATGACACCCCTTCGAAAATATTCATTACGTCGGCATATCTCAATGAGTTGGCGCCGGTTTAGATTGACAGTTATCATACTCGATAGATATCAAATTTAAACATTATGACCAATCAAAACATGCTATTTGAGTTCCAGGGAGATGCGGAAATCAAACAATTTAAAAAAATACGTCTATATTTAAAAAAAAAATATTGCTCAAAACCTTTTTAAATTACATGATTGTTGGTGTATACAACATTTACAAAAGTTTCTTTAAGTTCCAAAATCTCTGACTTGTCGCTTAAAAAACTAACCAAGACATTTCCCATTGCGATTACTTTTCGTTGAAACTTATAGCTATAAGTACAGTCTACAGCTGAGAACAATGAAATCCAGGATTGAAATGGTTTGAATATGGGTTTTTTTAATGTAAAGTTAAAATAAACTTCTAAAAACTCCGACTTTGACGTTGAAAAAACCAAACAAGACATGACAAAAGTTGATGTTTCTCGACTGATATCCTCATGAAGTATTCCTAAGTACCTTGTCCTAAAATATCAAGCTTTGAATCGTTTGGGAAGTGAGGGTTTTTTAGGTCGTTTTGCAAGTTTCTTTTTAGATTATATAATCCTAAAAGAATCCTCTAAAAGAATCTCGAAGAAATTTTTTTTAAATTTTGGGAATATTTTTTTAAATTATTGATAGTTTTATTAAAAGTCGTGATTTCCCGCATCTCCCAGGACATGAGAAAACTCATTCTCCAGAATTCACAGAAAAATACTTGCGTTTTGAATGCACTTACAGAAAATCTGTCCTGAGTTTTCGTGAATATCAAAAGTAATTTCCATGATAGAAATATATATAACTTGATGTTTGTATGTAATAAAATAGTTTGACAGAAATGCATTTTGCGAGGAATGCACAGAAAGTTTTTTCTGTGGATGTGTAAGCCAATCAGACATCAAGAAAAGGACAAAAATAACAATGAAAAGAGATCACTTCTTTTGCATGCAGAATCGACGACGCACGTCGTGGTTTCATGACGGCAGATGCTCGAAGAAACCTCATTACGGAGGAGTCTAGAGTAAAGTAAACATCAGGTGTCAACCAAATCAAGAAATGGTGCTGCCTTACTGGCAAAAACGATCTACTTTAGCCATGCGACAGTCGAAAGACTAGATAACAATCAATCTTTCTCTATTCTCTTTCAACAACTTCTTAGAATCTAATACATTTTCTTGAGTCTAAGAACGCTGAAGTCAGTTAATCCTGTAACACATGCCCATATACCTTTCCCGTTCTTTCTGAGGTTTGAACTCAACCACAAACCACTCTAGTATCGGGTACTCAAGAAAACGACAAGAAAAACAGCCAAACCATCACCCATCCTTGCATATTCTTGAGTAACAAAGTTGCAAATCAGTTAATCTTGTAATACATGTCCATTATCGGGTTCTCTAACTTCAAGTCGTCCAAACCTCTTGGGTCTTGGACCTCCTTCTTGGATGCAACACGAAAAGTGGAGTGTTCAATGTTCAAAGTTTTAAACCAATCAAGCTTCATTCTCAGCAAAATAGAGCATGATTGGTCTAAAATAACACGACAGAATCATTTTTCTGTGAATTCCGAAGACAAGTCATTCCTGAATTTGACAGAAATGTCGAAAGTCATGGCACCCTGAGATGTTGGCGGGAAAAACGAATGCTTTGGAGTGTGGTGGTGATTAGATTGAGTGAAACAAGATTCATCACTTCTTGTTTCACTCAATCGCGCCCACCACCACACTCCAAGTCACTCACTCATTTTTCCCGCCAATGTCCCAGAGGAAGGAGCACCCTATTGAGCTCCGACTTCGCGTGTTGTCAAAGCACAAACAGGGCTTTGGCTACAAGCGAATTGCAAAGGAGCTCGATTTGGCTCCTTCCAGTGTCCGAAACATTGTTGTCAAGTTCAAGAACGAGGGTCGAACGACCGTTTCACCTCGTCCGGATCGTGGTCGTTCGACCACCGTCTACGTGGATCGCCTCATTCATCGTGAAGCAATGAAGAATAGACGTGCTGGTGCCCCAATCATTGCCAAGGGCCTCGAGATTTTTCATGACGTGACTGTCTGGGAGGAGACGGCCCGTCATCGCCTTCGAGAATTCGGTCTGAATGGCCGTGCTGCCCGGAAGAAACCTTTCATCTCCAAGGCCAACCGCGTGAAGTGCTTGGCCTTTGCCAAAAAGCATCTTTTCTGGACTACTGAAGACTGAAAGCGAGTGTTGTTCAGCGACGAAAGTCCTTTTAACCTCACCGGGTCGAGCGGAAGGATCTATGTGTGGCGAAGACCCGGTGTGGAGTTTAAGGACATTTGTCTTCAACCGACGTTCAAGAGTGGCCGCCAAACCGTTATGGTTTGGGGGGCCATAAACTTCAATGGCGTCGGTACGCTGAGCTAAATGAGCAAAATGAAGAGTGACGACTACAAATGCCTCCTCGAAGACGAACTCCCTGATAATGCCGCGAAATTGGGACTCCCTGTGGACTTTGTTTTCCAACATGACAACGCGCCGATTCACAAGGCCGCTGTTGTCTCAAATTTCCTAGAGGAAAACATGATTGAGACCCTCGACGACCCTCCCCAAAGCCCAGACTTGAACCCCATAGAAATGTGTGGGAGTTTATAAGTCGCAGGCTTCAAGAAATGCCAGCTACGTCGATAGAGAGCCTCAAGTCTCGAATTTTGTCTATTTGGGATGAAATCCCTTAAGACTACATCAAGACTCTCATTGAGTCGATGCCAAAGCGCATGGAAGAAGTTATTCTCGCAAAAGGTGGTAGTACTAAGTACTAAATCCATATAGTTGATGAATTTCTTTGAATTTTCTCTTGGGGTGCCATGACTTTCGACAGCGCTACCAAACTGGGGAATGACTTTTCTCATGCATAGGAGCTTAGATTGCCATTTCCTATCACTCATAATATGTTGATTTTACCTCGCCATCGAGTGAATCAATCATCAATCTAAATCGGCTCGTACTCTTCGAGATATACTATTGCGAGTTCTACTCAAAATTTCCAGGATCGATTGATTCAATCGATCAAGTCAAATCGATCGAGAAATGACGCTGAACTTTGAAAATCTATAATATTAATGTTCGAAGAATTTCTGGGTTGTTTTCAGCCAATCAGATCTGTCTCCATGAAAGTTTTGACAACTGAACATGACGATGTGTTGAAGTCTTGACCACGTCTATGCTTGATGTGTGGCCAAAATCAAATGCAACAGCTCTTGGAAACATCCCCTGAGACTAGCAGCATCCCCATCAGAGCGTCGCCAGGCTCGTCTACTGCGCGAAGCTCTCCATCTCGTCAACGCGAGCGAACATCACCATATCCCCAAAGAATTCGAACGCCAACTCGCATTAGTCCAGAAGCCATACCTCCTCGAGCTCGCATTCAGGAACAACGATACCGCTTGGTCCTGCGGCCTATCGTCAAGGCTACCATCGGTCAGCGTGATACATCAGCAGCAACGCTGGAAGACGCAATCTTCACAGGAAATTCATTCGACGACATACTTCCAAAAATATGGGAACAGTTCAAGTCCCATGTCAAATGCAGAGCAGTTAAAGCTGATGGAGTATGGTCGGTCGAGGGAGTGGAAGCGGCTGAATGGTCGCGCGTCATGCAGTTTAAGGTCAAGAAACACCTCGTGGAAAGCTACAAAAGTGCAGACGAGTGGAACAAGTGGCTACACAAAGTAAGTCTTGAGACAGTTTTGCTCATGATTTGCACTTATGGCATGGCGATCACGAAGGCTCAAGATCTTGATGAATTTACTGAAGCTTGTATTCAGCCCACTCAGACTGATCGCGCGGGCGCTACAGCCGAAGTGTCCCTTCGAGACGTTGTCTCGAAATTGCGTGACAAATGGGGATCTACCTTTCGCGCTGAAGCTGTGGTGTGGAGAATGTGGGCCAATGAAGTCACACGAACACTTGATCGGTCAACTTGGGAAGCAGGAATCTCCAAGCCACCACCGCCGTATGTTGCAAATTTGATGCGTCCAGCCGACTCTCCCCTAGAAGGACACCTTACACATCTTGCACGATCAGCCAACGTGGCCCTCGACTGCGTTGATGGAGCGATTGCAGATACTCAGCAACTTCGTAGAGACTGGGAAGCATTTGGTCGACGACTCGAAATGAGTGAACAAAGATTGATTGCCAGGAAGGCTACAATTCAAGCATTTATTGATATGACCTGCCCCCACCAAGAGTTGAACAAATTCCAGATTTACTGCATATCATGGAGAATGTGGATGATGTAGATCACCGAGAGTAACTTCATTAATGCAAATGAGCCTACGTAGCACTGATGTCTCTAAATCCTAGGCAGTCAGCATCGACGCTTTGAAGTTCAGAGGAGGCAAAATTAGTTCGATGCTCATAGGACAATGCAGGCACGGGATCAAAAAATCCTTGGACTCTCCAACCACAGTGCTCAAATATCTTTCGCATGTCAAAGCCGACAAATTGCTTGAAGACTCGTGCAATAAATGGCAATAGATTTTTCTCATTTTGCTCATCGTATTGCCGCTGAAACGCTCGTTTCACGTATCCAAAGAGAAACTCAATTGGATTGAAGAATGGACAATAAGCGGGAAGAAAGATGGCCACAATCCCAACACTACGTAGATAATGGGTGATTTGAGGGTCACAGTGAATCGCAGCGCCGTCCAAAATCCAAACTGAGCTGGGACCAGGGCCTAACTGGACTTGACTGGCAATGAATAAAGTCTTGACAGCAGTTCATAAATTCAAGTCGATCAAACGTACCATCAGTGTTGTAGTACTCAAGGAGTCCATCGACATTGATAAATGCCAACATTGATACTCGCGGTTTACGCTCAAAGTCGCCACGGATCGAAAGTCTTTGTCCTCTGATGGCGTATCCACGTTTTCGGATCATACCACGGTTGTCGAATGAGACCTCGTCGAGGAAAATAAGATTTCTTTGACTCCATACCAGGCTGCTCATTTCCTCAACGAATCTGAAGACGTCTTGTTCCTTTATGTGCATGGCTCGCCGCTCCAACACCTTCCAAGTGAGGCCAAACTCTCTGATAATTCGCCAAACCGACGTTTTTGATATCGCTACACGATGAGCACGCGTGAATGCACTCTGTGCTTCATCCAAATAGGCCAAAGGATGCTTTTGATAGAATCTAAAGATCCATTCACGCTGCGACGATGTAAATTTCTTGTCTGCTGTGGATTTTGAACGCTGGAACGACCCGGTCTGCTCATAAACCCTGATCCAGTTGCTGACAGTCCGCTCGGACTTGTTAAATATCAGTGCAAGGTGTCTTCTAGAGTATCCCAGCTTGAAGTAAGCATACAAACAGTGGTAAACGGTGTTCACATGGACATGCTGGCGCGTTGCAGCGTCTTCCATGCGTGTGGGGCAGTGAATCCATGCATTTATCTGGATCTTATTATCGATTTTGACCAATCATATTGAACGGTCGATTCTCGAGTGGTTTTTCAAAAAGTGTCAAATCAATCGACATCCGCAAATTTTGCCAAAATTGACAATAATAACACGAGAATTATCGATGGGGTGCCATGACTTTCGTGAGCCACTGTACAGTAGTCCCCCCAGTTTTCGTCTCCCTCTTCAAACTTATATCCTGTATAATATTATTTTGTTTGGAATATTTATTTTGACAGTACGTGATACAGTAGGATCCCGCTAATCTGCGATTTCTAAACTGCGATGTGCTGTCTAATCTGCGATGATCAAAGTCCCGCACTCATGGATCAACCTTCGTGATCAAACATAAAGAGTATATCAATTCGCATCATTAAAGCCTACATCGAACAAAGTCATTTGCTTTCTTCGCCGCATTTTGGAGCCATTGTACTCAGAATTCACTTGTCGAAGTTTGAAAATGACTGCATCGAACAACGGTCGCAACTCATCCATGTAATTTTGAGACTCATCGTCGCAATCGAATTTGTAAAGATCGTCAACAACGTCAACCACATTGCTGCATGCTCTGGCGAAAGCATCGTTGGGAAGAGGTCTAAGTTGAGGATCTTCCTTTGTTTCTTCCTCGTCACTCTCATCGTCGGCATTGATTTTCAAAAACGACATCACATCGTCAACTTGGTCCAATTCATTGAGAATAGCCGCATTCATCATCTCGCTGTCATCGTCGTCATTATGAACATACGACTCAATCTCCGAGTGGCTAGTTTTGATGTTGCAAGCTGCAAGTAGATCAACCATGTTCGAGATGACATTATCGTCGATCTCGTCTTCTTGACTGCAAACATCAAAGAGCTCGGTCTTCTTGAAGCAATTGGATATCGAGCACGCAGTCACTTCATTCCAAGCACTCACGACATAATTGGCTGCATCAAGTAGTGTTGCAGGTCGACCCATTTCCACACCAACTGTCCCTCGACGTCGTGTTAAAGCAATACGATGTGTAAGGGCTTGTTCCTCGGGGGTAGCATCGTAAAAGGATAGAACCTTTGACAAGTACAGGTACTTGTATCTCTTTTTGAGAGCCGCAATGATCCCCATATCACAAGGTTGCTTCCATGAACTGCAATTTGGAGGCAAAAAGACAACTCTGACGCCATCAGACTCTAGATATGGGGGATGCGATGGAGCATTGTCCACGATCAGCAAGACATTCCTGACTGTTCGCTTTCTAATTTCTGGGACAAAAACTTTATTGAACCAAGCAACACACAAGCCAGTGTTCATCCATGCATTTCTTTGGCTGAAGTAAGGTAGAGGCCACTTGGACCCGTGTACGCATGCTGGCGTTGCAAACTTCCCAATCATCGTGCATGGAATCTTGTGGGAACCTGTTGCATTAGCGCAAACGACCAACGTCACACGGTCTTTACTCTTTTTCTCGCCTCTGGCTGTGGCAACATCTTCATTGGGTAACAGAAGAGAATATCGTGGCAGTAGTCTGTAGAATAGACCAGTCTCGTCCATGTTATAGACACATTCAGGGTTGTACAATGCAATGATTTCCATGAGACTATCCAGGGCTTGGAGGAGTAAGGGGTCGTTCTTGTCGACTTCGCCACCTTCACCATGCAACATTGCAAATTTCAATCCAAACCTCATTCGAAACTTCAGCATCCATTGAGATGATGCCTTAAAGTCTGTCAAACCCATTGATTTTGCAACGTCCAGAGCTCTCAAACGAACCAAACCAGGAGTAACTGGGCGTTTGGCCTCTCGCAAGACTCGTATCCATGACATTAGAGACTTCTCAAGGTCTCCATACTTTGCGTTGACTATACGAAAGGTAGATTCACGTGCTGTCGGCTTCATAAGACCAATGTGTTGCTTGTATTTGTCTCTGTTTGCCCAAGTTTGGCGTATTGCGCTTTCACTCACCCCATATTTGCGAGCAAGTTCTGTCTTTTTTGGTGGAAGAACGGACTCAAGGCTCTGTATGATTTCAAGCTTTGCGTCGGCGCTGAGTCGATTTGATCTCGTGTCTTTGGGTAATTGCTTCTTCTTACTCTTCGTGTGAGTTGGCGACATCGATATTAAGAATATGAACGTCCTTTCGTCTCGTTCACGAAGATATTATTGTTAGTGAAGCTGTATAAAGCATCGGACAAAGAAACGGCTATCGCGAGAATGCATTGAAGCCCTTTCGACCGGTCATCGTGGATGTCAAGGGTCGGTTTTCGTTATCTGCGATTTACTCGCTAATCTTCGACGCAGGTCCCAGGTTCAATGTTCGAAGATTAGCGGGATCCTACTGTATTTATAGGATAAACCTTTGAAACATAATATTTCCAATCATATTGTGATTTTACACTGTTAATAAAAAACTGGAGTCGTGCGGAATAAATTTTGACGCAAGCAAATTGACGCAACAAGTGATGCATACAAATTTCAAGTGAAAAGAAATTGAATGTTTCGAACATGTTTTCAAATATTTAAAACGTTTGAAATTACACTATTTAATTGCCACGATCGAGGTCAATATAAGAAAATGTTTGCGTAAACTTTAAATAGTGTAAGCGTCAATTATTTGAAACATTTTCAAAACATCTCAAATTTCCAGTTTTGGACAAAAACGACAATACAAAAATACCCTGGATATAAATTTTGAAAAATGGCTTCATGCCTAAAGCGACATGATGTAACGATGAACATATGGGTGCGTGAAGTAAACGTGCAGGGCAATCTCTGGAAGCTCTTTGAATGGCCCGATGCACTTGACGTCTTCGTGATCATCTCAATCATCTTTGCTCTTTCCCCCATTACTCAAGGGGGACAATCAAGTAGTATCATTTCGTCGCCATAAGCTTGGAAGAGTTTAATGCTCCATATTACTTGTATTATTTGAGTCCTATTTCTTGTCTAATAGCCACAGTAAACTACTGTACCACAGTTTTCGCCACCCAATCTAAATTTATATCCTGTATAATATTATTTTGTCTGCCTTATATATTTTGGCAGTATTAAGTGTTAATACCATAAAGTTTTGAAAAATAATTTGTTATCAATAATAATACCCTGATATAAATTTTGAAAAATGGGTGAGGCGAAAACTGGGGGACTATTGTAACTGGTTATGTCTCGTTAACTTGAAGGACATCGCACAAGAACACTCAAGCCTGCCAGAAAATACAGTACGCTCGTAACTCAACTTCTGTTTTAATACAGATCCCATCACGGTGGCGACGCGACCCCTTTCGGCCAACCTGTCACCATTTCCGATGAGATTGAATATGAACAAGTCTTTTTGGTGCACTTTGGAGGGCTTCCTCCTCCGATGCAGAACATTTTACACTCAACCTCCGCTTCACTGCAGTGAGCGCAATTTCAGGGCGGATAGTTGACGAACTTCACTAATCATAACCGGAACAGTGTTAAGGTTCTTTACAAAATGCGAAGCCGGCTTCCAGGCGTGCATAACCTCCCCAGAGACTTCCTTCCCTGTCGCACCGTCAATTAGCGGGGGGCGATAAGAAGATGATAAATTGACCAGCTGTCGACTCTCTCACAAGTGGAAAAGATAATTGTTACTACGACCGCCTGTCAATAAGTTCATAGTTTTTGCCGACAATATTATCGTCAAGACGTGAAGAGGGGGGGGTCTTTGAGCTCCAAAGCCTCTAAATCGACTTTGTAGTTGCTTCCTCGTGAGATTTCCACTCGATTGAAAGGCCTCAAGGAGATCTTGTCAACTCACCCGTTGTAGGGGTTGAATGCTTTTTCGGTGTTGTCGCATTCGAAGGTGGCGTATCGCTGTAAGCAATCCGTCGAGCGACAGTCGCTCGCAAGATGTGCATCTTCTCAGGATTGTCCATCCAACCAGGTTGATAACATGAGCCTTCTCGAGATGCGCATTGAAGTTATCTTTGAAATTGGAATGTACGCGTCAATTTTATCCAATTAAGCATGAGCATTTGGTTGAACTGCGGTACGTCCCACGACAACATACACATTCCATGAGCACCAAGTTGCACCCGTTTGCTTCCTCTCCATCTCCTTCCTTCCTTTTCAGGCGAAGAGGGTTCATAAAGATAGATGTATCCTTGTAAATTCTTCGCATCCAAGCGTCAATTCGCTTTGAACCCCTCCTGAGACAGAGCAGCTTAAAAAGTTTGCGCAAGGTTATCCAGAGTAATTTCGTTAACCTGAACATTATCCGGTTAAAATTCGTTAACCTGAACAGTTTGTGGCTGCAGAACAATACTTCAGCAATGCATAACTTCACTGGAAAAGCCTTAAACTGCGCGGACGACGTCGGTCGTCTGCCCAGAAAATGGCACTCACCGAAGCGAAGCGGAGGTCGAGCGTAAAATTTTCTGTAGGCGGATGACTCGGAGGAGGGAGCCCTGAACGACCACCATACAGGGATTGCATTATATTTTCTCTCATCGGGAAAGGCTGCAGGTAGGCCGTAAGGCCGTGCCGCCACCCTGATGAGGCCTGTTAAAGGAACTATGCTGAGGCTTAAGTGGAGTTAGGAATACAGTCTCGAGATTACAGGTTGACAAATTTTAACCGGATAGTGTACATGTTAACGAATTTACTCAGGTTATCCATGGCGCCACGGGTTTGTTACACAGCTTTGTCTCCCGATCTTCGGTCTTGAAGACCACGCTGAAGCACCCCTTATCAAGCTAATCTTCGTCGTCTTCCCGGGAACTTGTAGGATAATTCATTCACGGGTTCATCGAGCGAAGACGGCTCGTTTTCGTTGGCATCGCATCGACTCCGAAGATGTCGTATACAATTATCCACATCTTTTTTGAAACATGTTCGAAGTGGTAAATTCGAAGTCGAGCGACCGTTGGGCAAACACAGCATTCTGGATTTGACGTTCTCGGGTCCACAAGGAAGAGATGTTTGCAGTCCGCCGCTCTGTCGTCCGACACACCCGTCAACTGGCTAACAGCACGCGCCACAAGAGCGCCTTTGCCGTATCTGTCGATGGCAGCGCTGAGAACAAGCACAAGTTGACGCCAGAGCAATATATGGCTCGTGAAGACAAGTATGGAGCGCACAATTATCATCCGTTGCCAGTCGTGCTCAGCCGTGCCCAAGGTACGCCTTATCACGCCGCGTGCTGTGATAATTGACAAGCATCTAGGCGTTCATGTGTGGGACGTTGAAGGCAAGCAATACTATGATTTCCTCAGCGCTTACTCAGCCGTCAACCAGGTAAAACCACAGCTCGTCCGTGGAACATCACCTTCATCGTAGGGCCATTGTCATCCTCGTATTATCGAAGCACTTACAGAACAAGCTTCGACGTTGACATTGACGTCTCGGGCTTTCTACAACGATGTGCTTGGCGAATACGAAGAATTCGTGACGAAATTCTTTGGCTTTGATCGCGTACGGCTGGCATGGAGCAAGATAACCTTATCGCGCTTATTCTTTTAGGTTTTGCCCATGAACACGGGGGTGGAAGGCGGTGAAACTGCGATTAAATTGGCGCGACGTTGGGCGTATGAATGCAAAGGCGTGCCAGAAAACCAGGTTTGTTTCCACCAACACGTTGAACGATCTCGAATTGATCCTCGTGTAGGCGAAAATTATCTTTTGCAACAACAACTTTTGGGGCCGCACAATGAGTGCTATTTCGTCGTCTGATGATGAAAATGCTTATGGAAGTAAGGCATCGACGAGACGTTGTAACTAACGACGGTGGCGAATTTAGAGTTTGGTCCATTCATGCCTGGCTTCGATAAAGTTCCATACGACGACATTGATGCCCTTCGTGCAAAGTTTGAAAGCGACAAGAACATTGCCGCGTTTATGGTCGAGCCCATTCAGGTTTGTCGTCCTACAAAAACTCGCACGTTTTGACAATATCTCTATAGGGAGAAGCTGGCGTCGTTGTGCCTCGAGATGGCTATTTGCGTCAAGTGTCGGAGCTTTGCAAGAAGCACAATGTGCTATTGATTGCCGACGAAGTCCAAACGGGTCTTGCACGCACAGGCAAGATGCTCTGCGTCGACTATGACCAAGTGAAGCCTGATATTCTCATCTTGGGCAAAGGTACGCGGCAGCTTCACGAGTGATGTCTCAACTGCGTGTATTTTAGCGCTCTCTGGAGGTGTGTATCCTGTGTCAGCAGTCTTGACGTCAGATGAAATCATGCTGAACATTAAACCTGGTCAGCATGGTTCGACGTACGGCGGCAACCCACTCGGAAGTCGCGTCGCGATTGAAGCACTCAAAGTTCTTGAGGAAGAAAAG
Source organism: Aphanomyces cochlioides (assembly GCA_019828595.1). Lineage (NCBI taxonomy): Eukaryota > Oomycota > Saprolegniomycetes > Saprolegniales > Verrucalvaceae > Aphanomyces > Aphanomyces cochlioides. The sequence goes on along the minus strand of JAHQRK010000037.1, from coordinate 142,941 downwards.
CTTGCAGAGAATGCATATGAATTGGGCAACTACTTTCGTTCCGAGATGACCAAGTACACGTACGATATATACTTTTGGGCAAGATTGATGGATAAACATTTCTAGGCTCGACTCATCAGTGTGCCAAGGCGTACGCGGCCGTGGACTCTTGAATGCAATCATTATCAAAGAACGTCCAGGCAAACCTGATGCTTGGGATTTGTGCTTGAACTTGCGCGACAAGGGCCTCTTGGCCAAACCCACCCATGGCAACATCGTGCGACTTGCGCCACCACTATGCATGACCAAAGGTCAAATGGATGACTGCATTGCGATCCTCAAAGAAGGATTGGCTGATATCGAGTAGACCAACACGATAATCAAGGCGAGTCTCTGTTTCACTGTGGACTTTGCAAACTCGACACAATGTTTACTACACCATTTGCCGGTTTAGTTCGTTTAACTTGCGATATATTTCGTATCACGTGCAATATATTTCGTATGACTTGCAATGTATTTCGTATGACTTGCATTTAATTTCGTGGCCCGCGACGAAAATCGATTTATTTCGCATGACTTGCATTATACCTCTTGCATTTAATTTCATATTTTTAGCTTATATTTCGTATCACGTGCATTTAAATTCGTATAAATGCAAAATATATTCAATCTCCTATTGAGATATGAAGTTTCACATGTGTTGCAGTGTTGGCTTGACAACACTGTGAACTATGAATTTGCGACGGGCAGCCGCATATGAACTCTGCTGAGCTTGTTTGATGCTCGCATTGACTTATATGGCGATTGAAGTGTCCCATGAATTTCTTATGAGTTCGATAACAATTTTTTGCTCTGCGAAATTAAATGCACGTGATACGAAATATAAGCTAAAAATACGAAATTAAATGCAAGAGGTATGAAATATAATGCAAGTCATGCGAAATATAAATCGATTTTCGTCGCGGGCCACGAAATTAAATGCAAGTCATACGAAATACATTGCAAGTCATACGAAATATATTGCACGTGATACGAAATATATCGCAAGTTAAACGAACAATGGTGTAGTATGTGAACATGTACTGGGATGAGGAATTGCACGGGAGTGGATGTGGGACATCGACAAAAAACACCCACTCTGAAAAATTGCCTTAATAAGTATTGTCTTTTTCACTCAAATTTGTATTTTTTTATTGTTGATTTGATACGAATTTCCAGACTTTGTTCAATCACCAATCGACGCCATTGGCTAATAAATATTTTGAGCGATTGTGATTGGCTGAATAAAATTTTAAAGAAAGTACAGTTCCCATGAGAGAAAGTACAGTTCTAATTTTCATCCATCCAATGTATTGGCGCGATTGGAGATTGATACAAAAACGAATCCAAATTGGGAAATTTCTAGCGAATCCACAATAGAGTATATAAGCCCTTCTTCGTATCAATTATGGGAGTATTTCCAACAGTGTGTATCGCTGAGCCGAGTTTCTAGTCGTTCAGGAAGTCCGGGATAGCGTTAACGCGCTCGATAGAGCGACGCTCCTGTTTGCGCTGAAGTACATTTTGAGCTGCTTTTAACGACGTCCCTGACGATTTACATTTTGAAATCGCAAGGTCTCGACGTCCAAGTGAGATACGTCCTGTAGCTCGTCGTTGTCCGGACACACTAGAACGTTTTAGCAAGTCGTGAAATTGAATTTACGACTTATAAATTTGGATTTCACTTGCTTCGAAATTCGATGGAGTCGGGAATTTACCACTCGAAAGTTGGGAATTTCATTTTCCGAACCGACTTTGGCCACCCAAGTCGTGAATTTGCCGATGGTCGTTAAAAACAAAAAGCAAGCTGCATGGAGCTAATAACCGATTAAGCTTTTTACTAGGAGGTAATTCGCATTGATCCATACGAGATGGGCCACTGAAATGTCCAGGTAGCGTGGCGCAAGGCAGAACCACACCTCGACAGCATGACACCGTGTGAATACGAAGTGCAATATCCGTCCAACATGAATATTCGGATTGTTTTCGAAGAGCGCGTGTTTATGTCATCGAAGCTGAGTCGGGGATTTGGATCAAAAACACGACTTGCTAAAACCTTCTATTATATGAGTGGTACATTCCACTGTGACTTCCGAGGGAAGTGTGTACGAGGATATCTCCGATATCCCACTTCACCGAAGGTTAGTTTCTTCTGGAGGGGTGTCTGATGTTGTTGCTGTTGTTGCTGTTGCAGTACCCATTTCTTGAAATTTGTATACTCCCGAATTTCGAAGTAAATTAAATGGGTAATATGGGTATTGTGTATTGAACCCGAATTACGAAGAATTTGACACAGCACACAAAAAGGATGCAAATATGAGAACAGTTAAGTATGCCAATAACGTAATGTACGTACAAATTATCCAAAAGAACACATTCGAACGAATGTACTGTATTCGCACAATTTATCAGTTGATGCGAGATTTCTAGGAGATGATTTGGAGTAAAATACACTAAAATTCATGACATAAATTTGACTTCAGTTCCCAAAAATGGCACGGGAATTGAACAAACAATTGTAAAAATAAACAGTACCAGTGCTTTACGAAATAAATATGAAACGTTTAGCCGGAAAATTTTTTTTTCCGGATTCAAGAAACTTTTTTGTTTCGAATCACCAGATGAATAACTTAATTTCAGTATGAATGACGAGATAACACAAGTTACTTCAGTTTTGCGAAATTTTGCGCAACCGGTAAAATACGGATAAATGCAGTCCATTTCCATAGGATACTTTTACATTTTGTGTGAACAGGCACATCATGGCTGAAAGTGCTCCTGAACTAGGCGATGATATCATAGGGAAAAGGGTTGTGAAGAGGACAATAGCCAGATATATAGGTATAGTACAGCGAGTCACAGCCTGGCTACAGCGCGAGCGACCATCCTGTATCGAACAGGGGAGAATAAGGTTGCCCCTAAGTTCCTCCGATTATAAAGCCATTCAAACATTTGTGTCCATCAAAAGGGACAGAAATACTGGAGAAGTACTCAGTCCAATTCAATACAATGGCTTCTCTACAGTGAACGGCTGTCATAGTGCATTATTGTACTATAGTGAACATGGCCAAGACTTGGCCCCTGAATTGAAGCAAATAATGAAAAGTAAGTCATATGAATAAGCCGATTAACTAGCGTTATAGAGTATCTACATGGTTATAGACGGCACATTGCTACTCTGAAGCAGAGTGGCACAATGTCGTTGGTTGAAGGAAAATCACCCATGTCATTTGATGGGAAATGATTAAACTTGAGACATCTCTGACGTCGACTAGGATATAAGTATTTAGCTCGAAAAGCTGTTCGAGCGTCTACTGATTATAGATTACAAGCATCTACGCATTCGTTCCTGTTTCTGAGTTGGAATTTAATGGCAAGAGCCAACTCTGTTGCATCAATAAAGTTTCAACATATCACATGGCGAGGTAGTCTTCATTTTCAACTTTATTTAATATAAATAGGTGATGCATTGGACGGCTTCCAAAACCTCATCTTTTTATTTGCGAGCCTTCGCATTTCTTTTTCTTTTTTAATAAAGAAAGCATATTTGCGAAGACCGTTTTTTGATCTTCGCATTTCTATATTTGTGTTCAATTTGAATGGCTGCAGCATCAAGCAAGAAGAGTGGACGAGGCAAGGGCTGGTGCGCCGAGTCCGTCAATTACATGCTGGATCAAGTGGAAGACATTAGACCACTTGGAAGGAATGGATGGCTCAAGGTGGAGCGAGCCTTCAACTCATCCAACTTTGCTGAGCGCGATGCGGACACTCTGAAGCGGAAGTTTGTTGCGCTCAAGAATCACTCAAAACCGACCGGAGACCCGGATTGTCCCCCGGATGTTGCCCGGGCGAAAAGAATATGCCGTGCAATCGACATGCAAGCGTCGGTTCTTCCCCTCTCCGACGACCGAGACGCCGACGGCTACGAGAGCAATGACGACAACTCAACAAGAGGAGGTGCCAGTATAAATCCATTCCATTTTTACAATAAAATATAGACATTGAAGAGGAAACTCATGCACGCGAATACCCACGTGATGACAAGCCCAACCGCACTGGCATGCCGACGAACGAGCTTATCGAATTAAGCAAAGAATTAAGAAAGCGGAGCGGCGGATCATTCTCTGAGACTGCGTCGTCATCTGGTACACTCTCTTACACTGCAAAGAGACGTCAAAACTTGGACAAGTTTATCGATGGGGCCATGGCAACAAAGAACGACTCCTCGGACTTCATGTCTATGATGATAATGATGGACGAACGCGCGGCAGCACGTGAAGAACGCCGTCTTGAACAAGAGGAAGCGCGTGAAGAACGGCGAATGCAACGCGAATATCAATGGCAACGGGAACATACAGAGAGACAACAGAAAGCCGATGAAGAGCGCTTTGAAAGGGAGCGCCGTCGAAACGAGTTTCAGATGGCTTTGCTAGGCAAGCTATTTAGCTCGAACAAGTGACAAGGATTAATCATGAATAAACTTTACTTGCTTTGAATCTTTCTTACACTCCAAAAACGTTCTTGATTTCGCTTATTCCAGTGCGACGAACGCGGAAATTGTACAAACGAAAGATGTTGTTGAGTCGTACGGCTCTCAAATCGGGGTCAAACGGTAGTGGAAGTTGAAGTTGTCGGTACACTTTTCCAACGGCTCCATTCCCCACTCCGCTGCTTGTCGCAATGAGACTATCGAGTCACTCATCGCCTGCAAGGCAAGACGGCACTCGGGCGGCTGTCTATCCAGATCGCCTTCCTTTAGTGGCGTTATCACTTTGCCTTCACAACGGCCTGTCACGGGAAACGCAGAGTCAGGGACAATTTTCATTCCCGTCGCCAAGACACCCGGTCATGCAATAAACTCTTGGAGTCGACGGCTGACCTCACCGTCGTTCCAAGAGCCTGGACAGTTATGCCGTCCCCAAATCAATGTTCCATCCAAGCCAAAGCAGAGTACACCAGTAACAAAGACCGAGTGCAGCCAACCTAATAGAAAGCACATGTCATAGAACGTTAATGAATAGAGATTGTATTTACCATTATATAGAGCATTTTGCAAATCCGTTCGACTGGGCGCTTGGACGCGGAAGTTTTTGCCGTCCAAAAAGGCAAATACACCATGAACAAGTGGCTCTCGCGCGTTTGATTTTCCAGCCCAAATCGTTTGAGTCTGTTGATCCGGCCATACGATTCGAGAATCACCCAGGCTTTCAAGGGCATGAGAGAGGGCTATTTCGGCTTTGCGTATGACTCTTGAAAACGTCGCTGGTGCCACACCGAAGAGTTCCTGGAGGGTTTTGTGCTCGACGGTTGCTGTATAATAATGGAGAAGCATGGCCAGGACAGCATGAGTATACGGGATCCGTGGAGGTCGTCCTCCACGGCCATATCGTGAGTGAACCTTGTAATGCTTTGAAAACTCTAATAATAGATTGTCAAATGCCCGTGGCGGTAATGAGACTGTTGAGATGAACGATGGGGTGTGACGGGATGAATACATGAAGTACCATGGCGATTGCTCTTGGTTCACGATTAAAGCCACTCCATGGATGGCACGTCGCTCCCTCAGCATCATTCGAACACGCAGTGCGCAGGCTATGCGGTGAAGCCGTTGCAGTCGTGCTGCGCGAGTCAGCAAGAGAACCAGCACCACCAGCATTTCCTTTGTGAAATGCTCGGATATCGACCAATAAAAGTCTTCTTTCATGTTCTAAGAATACTCATGTTTTGGAGACAAAATCACTCACAAAACATTTCTTTTTGCTCTGTAAAAAATACAAAAAAGATGAGGTGACACAAAAAGAAAGATGAGGTTTTGGAAGTCGTCCATTGGTAATTGAGTATGGTCTATCCAAAAATGATCAAGAGGGTGAAATGCAAAACCCACGTCATGTCTACGCCAATCCTTGTTGTCCTGAAATCTGTCCAATTTTGAGGTTAGTATGAAATAAATGTATTTCATCTCACATCAATGAAGTTTGGCTGTTTTACTGTTTTCCAGAGCACCACAAGTTGAAGGAACGACTCTCCTTTTTGGTGAAAAAGCGCAGTCCCGATTTACAGACTGGTTATCTGCGACGTGCAAAAAAAATGAGTCTGTCATATTATCAATGGGTTTATTAATTACAGACATTATTGGGTCGCATTCATTCCGCAAAGGTGTCGCAACAAATGTGAGTAATACCCCAGGTGGGCCGTCTCCGATATCAGTTTGGCTTCGTGCTGGTTGGAGCCTTGGAAATGTTCAAAGCCGATACATCTTTGAGGAACCCGGAGGAGACCAATTTATTGGTCGTGCAGCAGCATGTATTTGAGTCAGTGTTATATGCATGATCAATTCGATTGACAGGATTTAAAATTCATAACATCAACTTCGCGACTTTGCCCCCGCATTTTCATGGTGTCGCATTGACATCAAGCCAATGGGATTCCCTTTTACCAGGGTATTCAATAACTTACCCTGATCAATTTCGTTCAGCAGTCCCCTTTTTTATGGCTTCGCTTGTGTATCATCAGAAATGGCTTGCAGAAAATCTGAATCTAAATCACCCCTTGTTCATGTCCCCTGTTTGGAAATCCGATGTATTAACTACTCTTGCTAATGATGTTCTGACTGGTGTTATTCAAAATCCAATTTCAGGGCTCATAGCTACTGGAATTCCACCTCATATAACTATGTTCAAACAAATCGATGACTTGAAAACAATTGTTGAAAACTTGACTACCATAGTTCATCAAAACATGGACGACATTCCACAGCAAGTGAGCAATGGTATTCAAAACGAAATGGCCAAGAAACAAAATGACAAGTATATTATTTTGAATTGTTTAAACAACTCGTTGTCACGCCTTGGCGAGAGCATAGTAGCAGAAATTTCGAATTTGGCACCTCGAAATAATTGTATGTCTAGTCATACCCCAATGTCAGCGAGTGTGCCAGCAGAAATGGCACCAGCTTTGTCATTGTCCATGCATGTGGTGCTCAAATTTTGCCTTCTACACAATGGATGCATTTACAATTCCCTACTGAAAACTTCAAATGTCGTCCTGGAAGCATTTACATCATGTGGAATGCTTGGTTTGATGGCAACCGTGCTAATCTGCGCTCGAGGGATTTTGAGCAAAAAACTGATCGATCAAAGGTCTTAAAACTGAAAAAGGTAATCAACTCCATGTATATCTATTGCGACAAAAGTGATAAAGTGATTCAAGCAATGCCTGCTACCATACGTGATAATTTGTTCCGTCATTGCCTTGCTTCCCTCTGCCATGCACTGAAAATCACTGACAAATATCAGCTCCAAAAAGTTGCTGAGAAGAGCTACCTTACGTTGTACGAATGGCTACCTAAATGCAATGAATAAATTGAAATCGCACTGTCTTAGTAAAACTTACATACTCATAGGATAATGTTGATACTCTTGAATGAACGAAAGAATTGACAATGATTGTTGGCAATGATTCCTCTGTCCATTTTACGATCTAAGAGGGCATGCAAGCTGGCCAACTCTCGAAGCTCCATACTTTAAAATTCTCAACTTGCCCCAGTGTTTGTACCATTTGACTCCTTGTGAACATGTTTATATGTGCCTATTAAAGAGATTAAATAGTTTCACCCCAGGAACTCGTACAATGAATCCTTTGGGCATTTTTGACATGGCAAGACTCGCTGGCCGCCGTGTGAAGGGCAAAGCAGCCACAACGCAGCTCAAATGTCCCAAGTGGAGTAAGGAACTCGACTTGGGTCATCAAAGCTGTGTCTTGGATCCATTGTCCCTTTTGTTTTGGCACAGCACGGATCGTCAAACATGGCTCAGAGCACTCCCTAAGTCCAAGTTTGAGATTGCTTTCATACTGACTCTCACCATACGACAGTATTTCAACTCACTGGACTCTAGTGCCTTCTCCATGTCCACACATACTTCAGCTTCGACAGCGTTGTTCTCGTCTTGCTGTCCATTTCCACGCACACGTCGCACTTGACTTCAGCCTCGACAACGTTGTTTGTTTAAGCCAATTCGACCATTTCTCATGTAACTTAATTATAGAGGTATCAAATTTCAGGGGATTTCGTGGAACATTTCGTAAACCCCTCAATAACACACAGTACACTTCCCTCGGATCCTAACACAATGTGGAGCATTGCAAGCAGGACAAGTTTTATAATAATTGATTTTGACAGTATATTCATTGATAGCCTGTGTGAAAATCGAGGAGATACTGTAGTGTGTGTTTCAAACAAAATTGTGCAGAACGGTGAAGATTTGGAATCGATTTCGAATCGAACGGGCTTCCCTGATTAGAAATTGCAAATCTCTCAGCCAATCAGAACCGACTAGTCATTTAACTCACGCAAAACATGACTTCAGTATGATCAAATCGATTTGAAAATCAATTGGATTTTTGGTCAAAAATACAAATTTGGTTGAAAATGACAATATCGGATACGTTTTTCATGATGAGGTGGACGATGCAGTTCCAAGGTGACTGGTTTTGCAATGGCTTCGTATATCTCCGAAGACTACATGCTGGCGGCAGTCAAATACAAGCTCACAGCGCCCCTACCGACAGAATCGATGGATTCATTGTCAATGACATAATCAATTCCCACCAGAAGCACAATTTTGGGAGTCTGACATTTACCAGGTTGGCTCTCGACCAGCTCAGTCTTGAGCAAGGCTTCCATGGGGTGAAAAGGTACCAAAGTGCAACTGACGCTCGTTGGATATGCACAACATCAGCCTGCGAGTTTTTGTACAAGGGGACAAGAAGAAAGGCAGTTCCCTCATGATCGCAGACATGAATTTGATGCTTAAACATCCTTTGTTTCACGACAAATCAGCGAGATATCATTCCGGGGTGACGCATGAGACTGTACGTGACTTGTCTGTCTGTTTTGTGGTATAATTTTTGTGTATATACCATTTTCTCTTGATATGTATTGTGTTGTGCAGGTATATTCAGTGATTTAATGTTATCTACTATATTTTGGATTATATATACATGCTTAGTGTTTGAAACACTTGCATAATGATGCATATTAGTCTTATGTGGTCTATATACCTAATTTCTAAAATGGGAGTAGATATTAAACCCACTTCAACAATACTACTCCGTCCGACTTCAATTGTCCACTTTGACTTTGGGATGTCGGCAAAACTCAGAGAAATTTTTTATGAAGCTATGATTGGTTCTAAATGATTGCCTTTACAAAGGCGATTGGATTGCGCAGAGAATTTCGAAGATTTATGTCGAATTGGATGAGATATTCATGTTCAAAAAGTAACCCAACTCTTGACTTGATAAATGTATGCAATTAACCCCCAAACCCCTTATGCATAACCACTGCACCCCCGACCTCAAACACAGTTCAGCCTGAGATCGCCTTGTGCATAGCCTTGTCTTAGCCGAAATCAGCAAGACTACATACAAACACACATGCATGATGTATACATCGCATCATGGTGGCGGCATCGACCCAAGTTTTGATGTGGCATCTCTGTGAATACCAAGAGGTGTTGTCACAGGCAAACGTCGACACGACTTTGAGTAATCTACAGAGTTTTCAAGCGCATAGTTAGGCAAAATAGATGGTTTTGAGCAAAGTACTCATGCTTTAGACAGAGAGTCGAGAGGATAGACCTGTCGACCCGTGATATGATCGTGTTCTCTCTGACGCCGATCCGTCGTCCTGTGAACACACCACTTTCGTCACAAATAGGACTCAAATATCTACCAATTAGATCAAACACAGTTGATTTTCATCCAATCATATCTAAAGTGGACAAGTTAACCCGGACAAGTCGATTTTCCAAAGTGGAAAATTGAAGCCGGACGGAGTAGTACACCGACAAATTTGCCACGGACCCAAGAAATCTCATAGGCCAGGTCATCATCAACCTCTTCCAGCGGGAGCGCGGTCAAACCATCTCACCTTCGAATGCAAGGATTGCAAAACGTGAGTTGGCCCGGTCAATGTACGGAAACGTTGATGGTTCGTTTGAGAAACTTGAAAACTACTTGCCTCAGGTCGCTGATGCCAACCTTGGCTCACTAGCAAACATGGAGATGCTTTTTGGTCACTTTTACAGAAGTGTTTTCCTCCCAGCGTTTTGTATATCCGCATTTGAATATTGCCAAAATGTCATTGCAATTGATGGTGTATGCAACATAAACTGTTTATTATCAAATCAAGCATAGGAGCTCATCTAAAGATCTACAGGTAACGATGTTGAATGACGTTTTGAGATTTTTCGGATCCCTTTAGCCAATTAAATTACAGGAAATTGAATTCTTAACGATGATTGGATATTATTTTTCACACGACAATTTATGATTTTGAATTGAGAGAACCTCAAAAATTGATAACCTCAAATGAGCAGTACGAAGATACATCGAAAAATGATCAGTGATGCTAGTTTAAGGTCTAGAATACATGCGCAGTAAAATGAACGGTTATTAGAGCTTAGGTGTAGAATATTAACGCAATGAAGCCCTTCGTTATCGCTATCAGCAAGGATAAAGACACCATCAGCCAACCAATCTTGTTTCATCAGGTTTAATCTTTCTACCAATCACTGGTTTTCAGCAAAGCATCTTTCAAAAAGCATGATTTTTTGCTTTTTGGGCTCATGGCCTGACACCCATTACTACTTTTGATGTGATTAGCGGCTGGCTGCGCTGATGGAACTGTGAGAATAACCACTAATATATATTATGTTGCGTGATGTACGGAGTAATCACAGTCGATAACAGTAGATCACATTGTTATAAGGTAAAGCGTGGAATGTACAAGAAAGGACACAGAATAACATTAAATGTTGTATATAACATTACATATACAGTCGAACCTTGGATATGAAACACCTGTCGGTGGATGACACAATCGTTCAGCATAGCAGGTGTTTCGCTATGTGAGGTGTGGTCATATTATTAAGCCAATCGTCAAGTGTTGCATTTAGAGCCTTGGCTCGATGGCTCGTGATAGCTCATGGATAGAACGGTCAGCTTCTTAATGGAAGTGAGTTATTTATGTGGCGTGAAATGTTGGTTTCCGCCGGGTTTCCTTGAGATACGATCTCAAGCAGCGGACTAGCGACGTTTGACGTTGGGCGAAGCTGAACGGGGTGATTCAGCGACGACCGACGGACCAACCGTTCGGAAGATTCAAGGTAAAAACGATTGTGAGGTTAGAAAGGCTAGCTAGAGCTACATACGCAGTAAACTAAGGGGTATTAATAGAAGAAGATGAAACATGATGGGAGGCGGGTTCGACGCGCGACATTACTAATCGGAGAGCCGCCAATCAGAAAGAAGAAAGGGGTACCGGATTGTCGTCGGGCAAGATCCGAGTGTAAGGACACCAATCCGAGTGACAGATAATCCGAGCGAGAAGGTATGAATCCAAGTCCGTCCAGGACTTTCCAATCGGACCAGGATTGCCATAGCACTAGACAGTAAGCTCGGCTTGGTCGAGGCAGTTGAACGGGAGTCGTAGATTAGCCAGTTGGCCGGACTTTAGACGACCAACCGTCATGTGACAGTTGACGCCACATCCCCCCAGACTAAATGTCAAAGCTCCTGATTTGACCCGAAAAGACTCGATTCGAAGCCTAACTAGGCCGATTTGCGGTTGCTCGGATAGGACCAGGAATAGCCAGTTCGTTCGCCAAGCGACAGGGAGGACACGAAACGTGAACCTGGGCATCGTGCAAAATGTCGGAGACTCCACAGCGCGCGCCGGCCGACTTGGTCCACGACGCGGTCAAGAGTATGGGATCTCTGTCCAAGCTCCTGCGTCCCATCCAGCGGGATCTTGAGAATTTGGCTTTGTTCCTGGCCGAGCGGGAAAAGGACGACAGCGTTGTGCCGCGCAAGGACTACGACGCCATGAAGCTCGATCTCGAAGGACTCAAGAAGCAGGTCACGGAGCTGTCCAGCGTTCATACAACAATGAAAACGAAGATCGACACGCTGACAACCGAGAAGAAAGATCTCCAAAAGCAAGTCCACGAGCTCGAGAAGCAATGCCAAGAGAGCGATCGGATTTGCTTGAGAGTTTCCATTACTCGAATGAGTCTTCATAATTTCGTATGAGTCTTTTGTTTGAAAATCCGAGTTCGGGTGAAAGGTTCAATTCAGAGTTCGACTTTCCACAAGTTTAGACAACAACAAAAATCCACGTCCGAGTGTCCCGAGTTGGACCAGATTCGGATGCATGATTTCACAATTTTCGCCAAAGTCGTACTCCCAAAGGGAGTTGCGCGTCACAGACAATCAAATGAAAGAGAGACAAAAGCGACTTGGACTTGATTTGAATGGATAGCATGGCGTTGCGGTTTTATACTCGACTTGACTATTGCCCCCTCCATGTCCGGATACAATTCCACTTCATACGGATATTCTGGTGTACCGTAATATACCAGATAGCGCATCCGTGGAATTGAACCCAGGACCTTCGGGACGAAAGTCTGACGCCTTGACAACTAAGCCAAAGCGCCTTTTTCAATCCGAGTTCGGAGTGTCCACTAACACTACTTCCAAATTCGAGTCGAATTCCAATCTCCAGGCGATCAACCCGTCTCGAAATCCAGGTATAATGAGTACCAAAGTCTAAACCAATCCATACAAGCAATATAAGTTCCATGTCCGAGCCGGATTCCAAGCTTTCAAGTCCGAGTCGGAATTTGGGTAATCAATTTTAAAACAAAGTCGTATCGTCAGGTTCCACGTCCATTTCCGATAATCTTTTGCTTCTTCGTAAAGGTGGTTATCCGGATTCGGAACGTCTCTTATTTTCAAATTCCGCGACGAATGACGGGTAACCGCGAAGTCGGGATCTCGAGGTCCAGTAAGTATTTCCATCGGCATGTCTCGTCAGGTACTCGATGGATTTACCAGGTAGCCATCGTTTATCCAGGATTTCCGTGATAGGTGAGTCCGTGTTCACATAAGCCACGTCGCCATCGGAGTATTGAATCCGATCTACATAGCTGGTGGAGGGTAACAAATCCGAGTCCAGCTGGGCATCCAATGGATCGGAGTCCGGCTCGGATTGAGAGGGGTCCGATGAACCAGCCTTGTTATTCGCCAGTCGACTAGGAATCTCGTCGTCGTATGGCCTAGACCAATGACCTTGGAACTTCTTCAGGCGGTCCACATTGATCGGTACGATTCGATCATGATGAGATGGAAGGGAAGGTAGATACAATACGTGTTGTCTCCTTGTTTGCTGTGGATCCGATACGGTCCGTGCCAACTACAGGCGAGCTTTTTGATCCGTTTGTCGTCCGGGTCGCTCGTCTTTCGAAAGTGTTGGTAGACCCACACAGAGTTGGCGGGTTCAAATTCAATCCTGATCTGACTCGATTTCGTCCGAGCCGTTTTGTTGTGCCCATTGGTAAGTTGTCTCTCTACCAAATGTCTGGTGGCTCGGAACAAGGCACTCTGTTGGCGTCTCCATTGTGGAAGTTCATCCGACTTCCAAGCCGGGTCTTGATTCACAAAGACGAGGTCCAAGGGTTGCACCGGATCACGACCGAACAGACAAAAGTAAGGAGTATCGTTCAGGGTCTCATGGTAAGCTGATCGATATGCCCATAGCAGTCGAGGCAGATACGTATCCCAATCCGTCTGCAGGGAGTTAACGTACATTTTCATGATGGTCGCCAACGTGGAGTTGAATCTTTCGACAAGTCCTTGTCCTTGTGGGTGACTCGGAGCGCTCGCTAATTTGTCGATACCGAGTGTTTTGTAAATGTTCTTGGCCAACTCGGATACGAAGTTCGTCCCTCGATCCGAGAGTAGATGGTCTGGAACGCCGTATCGGCACGTAATTTCATCCACCAGGATCCGGATGAATGTTGACGTCTTCAAGTCTGGAACCGCGAAAGCTTCGGGCCACCGTGTAAAGTAATCCACAAAGATCAGCACGAACTTGTTGCCAGTCGGGGTGAGTGGGAACGGTCCGAGTGCGTCTACAACAAGGAAACTAAACGGCCCGCGCAGTTTGTAAACCGGCATTCTGTGGGTCAATCCTTGTTTCCAGGGTCTGGTTCCCTTAGCGTCTCCACATCTTAGGCATTTCTTGCAATACTCGGCCACGTCATCACGCCATCCACGCCAATATCCGATTCGTTTGACGCGTTCAGTCGTTCGGACGACGCCAAAATGTCCAGATAGAGATGAATCGTGACAGATTTCAAGGATAGTCTTGATCATGGTCAGCGGGATAACAGGCACTTTGATCACGCTCGGATTTCGCAATGGCGATTTCAGTATGGTTCGACGGTATAGGATATTCTTGTCGATGGTGAAGTGTTTTCCAGTCCGTGTTAGTATCTGGAGTGTATCCGAGTCCATAGGCATGACGTTGTCTTGGAGATATCCTTTCACAGCTTGAACGAATAAATCCTTGGCTTGCTCGACTCGGAGTAATTTTGGCGGCAGTCGGTATGTAAATCTTGAGTACTTGGGTAGCATTGCCGATGGGATACTCCTTGTTTCCTCATTTTCATCCGACTGGGAGTCCCCCTCCCCCCTGGAAGAGAAAAATCCGTCCTCGGATTCGTTTGTTGTGGTCGGATTGGAAAAATCCGTTCTCGGGGTACGGCCGAGTGGATCTGGATCTGGAGGTTCGGGATTCGTGTCAGACTCTGGTTGTTCCGACACGAGACGTGTTCGTGGTCGAGCATTGGACACGGATTTGCTCCGAGTTTGAATTGCTGCGATTGAATGTTGTCGGACCCACTCAGAGGTGGACACGTCATATCGATAAGTGGGTGACGACTCGATATCTGCGAGTGTCGGTTCGAGTGGTAACCGCGAGAGTCCGTCCGCGCATCCCATCTTCGATCCGGGTCTGTGTACAACAGTAAAATCCAGACTTTGCAAGTGAACAACCCATCGTGCAAGTTTGCCGTTTGTAGAGTGAGATCCGGGCTTAAATAGCCAGACGAGAGCTCCGTGATCCGTGTAAATTGTGAAAGGTCGTCTGTCGATGTATGGTCGGAATTTCTTGGTGGCCCATACGATTCCGTAGCATTCATTTTCCGACACGCCATCGTGCTTGGTGATCCATTTTTGTTGAGTAGAGTCCAAAGCTTGGCTTGCGTACGCGACCACGCGATCTTTCTTGTTTTGGTGCTGCATAAGTACCGCGCCAACTGCGATCGGGCAAGCGTCGACGAGGATGAAGAATGGTAGATCAAAATCGGGGTATGCCAAGATAGGCGGACTCACGAGTTTTCGCTTCAGTATGTTTAGGGCGTCGTCGCATTCGGATGTCCAGACGAATTTTTCGGCGGTTTTCAAGTGTTCGAGTGGCTTGGAGATAGCCGCGAACCCTTGTATGGATCTTCTGAAGTATCCTGCTAATCCGAGGAATGCACGGACTTCGGCCACATTTCGCAGCGGTCGGATTTTCAACACGGATTTGACCTTTTCGGGATTTGGCAAAATCCCGGCGGGAGTAACAATATGTCCCAGAAACGTTACCGATGTCTTGCCCCAGTGGCACTTGGAAATTTTTAACTTGAATCCAGCATCCTGCAAGAATTGCAATACTTGTCTGAGTCGTGATAAATGGGAAGCAAAATCCGCACTGAAGACGATGACATCATCCAGGTATACCAAACAGGATTGCCAGAGATGGTCTCGGAGGACATCTTCCATGAGCCGCTCGAATTGAGGCACGGCGTTACACAGGCCAAAGGGCATAACGAGCCATTCATAGAGGCCGAACTTGCATATAAAAGCCGTTTTCGGAATAGATTCTTCGTCCATACGGAGGTTCCAATACCCAGACGCGACATCCATCGTGGAGAAGTACTTAGATTTACCAAGGACATCGAGCACATCGTCGACACGGGGCATAGGATATCGATCCTTGATCGTCACATCATTGAGTTTTCTGTAGTCAATACAGAATCGGATTGATCCGTCTGGCTTCCTTATCATCAGGACAGGACTTGCCCAGGGGCTGGTTGATGGACGAATTAATCCGAGTTCTTCATACTGGCGTATTTCGGCTTCCATAAGTTCACCTTCCCTTTGAGACACACGAAAAGGAGCTGATTTTACCGGAGCAGCGTTTCCCGTGTTGATCGTGCATTTGATCCGGTCTGTCCTTCCGGGCGCATTGGACGTCGTAACGAACAGATCGAATTCGAGTAGCAGTTGGCGTATCGTTCGCGTTGTAAGGGGTTAAGACTCGACCCCTCCCAGTTGATAGGGATCTCTTCTTTAACAGCAACACGCTTGTTGGGGTTCTTAGGGCGAGTATTGTCGGCCACCACTGCTATCAATCCGGGGTAAATTTGATGGGTCAATGCAACCGGAATTTTGTCAGTGTCAGTCCGAGTCGGGTCGCGTATTGAGTCAGTCTGAGTCAGTACACCAGGATTTACGTCATCTTTCGTCGAATGCCGAGTCGACGCTGAATCAATAGAAGTGCCGTCGCGATAGTCAGCCGGTAAGACCGTTGCTGTGCCGATCTGGGTTTGTGGTCCCCAGTCAATCTCGCTTTCCGTCGGGTTCTGAACTTGTACCCAGACAACTCCATGGTGGACCGTATTAAGTGATCGGGCTACTAGAATGATGTCGGAAGCTATCGTGGCTTCCACTAAGACATGAGTTCCTTCGAGAATAGATGCAAGCGGCATGCAACAGACCATTTGTCGGTGGTATCCCGGTAATCGCAGCGATTCTTTGATCGTGATTTTTGTCGAGATTGGGTTTGCCCTAGTAATGGATGAAATCGAGGTCACGCGTTCGTTGGAAGGATTGACGAAATCCGACTCGCGGATCAATGATAATGGTTGGTTGGTTCCGGGCACGATCAGGCAATTTTGAACTAAGTCGATTTGAGAATGGACTCGTCGGAGATAGTCGATCCCAAGTATACAGTGCGAAACAGTGCCTGGCATGACGTGGAAAGGGAATAGTTCCGAACGTTCAGCCAGACGGATTGTAAACGTACGCAGCCCCAGGGTTTGTAAGGATTGACCCTGTACAGAAATCATGTTGGTCCGAGATTTCCAAAGTGTCGGCGATCCGGCTCGGACCCAGCACTCTTCACTGATAACACTGATGATCGCACCAGTGTCTATAAGAGCGCTGACCGGGACGCCGTTAATGGTTACAGCAATAGTCGGAGCTTGATTCAATGGTCCGATTGCGCACAATAATCGGGCCGGACTGTTCGAGGGGTTTGTGAACAAATCTTTGCCGTCAGGTGGGTGAGGCCGTGGGGGTGCTCTATCACCCCCCAGACTAGATAGGCTAGTCGGGTCGGAAGGTAATTCGTCAAGTAGCATAGCTACTAGAGCTTCAGAGGTGTCTCGAGCCTGGTCCGGATCCGATACAGTCGGAGTCGGATTACTCGGGACGGGTTCGAGGTCTGGGTCGGGGCTACTCGGACTAGACTTCAGAATTTGAGAAATCAGTGTACGGCGAACCGGAGTCGCCCCTCGGATACGTCGCCATAGTTTTCCATTCAGGCGGGTTTTCTTCAAGTCTGACAAGAGAATCGACACAGGTTCTTGCAGACGGTCGTAACGGTATTCAGCTTTGTCTTTGAACCGTACGGTAAGGCATGGCTTACCGACGGACGCGGATTTATGAATCCGAGTACGCAAGGCAGACTTGTACGCTGATATAGAGGCGGTACTTCTATCAAACGGATCGTGGGGGTAATGGTCGGATTCTTCATTGAAATTGACGAAATCGGGGTCGTATATGAGTCAGGGTGGGCCGAGTCAAATAGTCGGAGTTGTCGCGTAGTAAAACATTTAATAGCGGCAACTATAGCGGGACGGCCTTCGTGGGAGTTTCTAAAGTCGCGGCTTGCCCGGCGAGCTTCTTCACAAGTATTCAAGGTCGTTTCGAACCATTTTAACCATCGGTCAGGATCATCCAGCGCATCAGGCGTTTCCAACATAATCTTCTCGTCTCTCGTGAGGGGTCTCTTCAGTGTCTTTGTTATGGCTGTCACCAAGTCCGTGTGAGCAGAATCCTTGCGTCGGGATCGAATCTTCCTGATCTGACTTTCAATATCCGCTGAGGAAATAGGCATCATTCTGTCTTCAATATCAGCGACAGATTCCGGGATGCCAACAAAATCGCCAGTAACAATAGCTTCAAGTTGAGCGGGAGTAAACACGGGAGCAGGAATCTCATTGCTCCGTAATGAATTAGGGGTCAGATCTGGAGCACTCGACAAGTCAGGTTGGTCGGGCTCATTCAGAGGGTTAGTCACAAGTTGGTCTACGGAGGAGGCCTCCGAGTGAAGAGAGGATTTCTGGTGGGTTTCCGTCGGTTTGGTTTCAAGTTCGTCAGACCCAGATTCGTTGTCTAATTCTTCGTCGGACAAGGGTTCTAATGGGGGTAAGTCGAAAGGGGTACTTGCATCGTCCGTTTCGTATTCAAAGGTCAAGAGACGATTACCACTCGTGATCGGCTCGGGTAACGGAGGTGAAACATCACACGGTTGTTCGGTAGATGAGTCACACAATGACTCTGATAACTTCGATACAAATACAACCGGTGGTTCAATGAGGGGTGTGGTTTTCACAAGCGAGGGAGAGGACAAGCCCGATTTATCCCACGTGGGTCTCGGGGTTAGTACATCACGATCCTCGTGATTTTGGTAGCGCTTGGTATTGTCAGAGGGGGGATTTTTAAAATCCGTCATGGTTCGTCGCACAAGATTCGAATCTGAATCTGTCTTCGGCTTGGGGCCGGGTAATGGCGGTAAGGTCAAACTCGGATTTATCGAATCCGGGTTGGGTATGGTCATACACGGATTTATTGAATCCGGCTGGTTTCTCTTCGTCGGATCCAGAGGCGAATCGACGGCATGTTAGGTAGGGGGGCGACATCGTCCAATTTCATAGTCATCCCAGATTTCAGGCAGGGAAAAGTATGGGTAATCGGTGTAACAATATGATCCGAGTTCGGATCACGAAAGGCAGAGTGGGAGTCAGGATCAGGCAAAGGGGGTAAGGATAAGTACTGGATGAGAAAGCTTTGTCAGGGTCGGGAGGTTTGACAAGGTCTGGGCCGCTTCCTTCGGCCGGGATCTTGTCCCTCTTTTCTCAGGCTTGCTGGTGGGAACTAGCTGAATTCTCGCGCACAACCGTCGATGAGTTCCCGTTACTTCCGTTTGAGCTTCCTGGGCGGTTTTGGGATCCCTGATTGTTTTGCGATCCACGTCGACCGGGTAACGAGCATTCTCGGGCTACGTGTCCATACAGGCGGCACCTGGTGCAGGTCATATTCGCGCAATAACATTTCTCTCTTGGATGGCCAAGTGTGAGACATCGACCACAT
Organism: Aphanomyces cochlioides; assembly: GCA_019828595.1. NCBI lineage: Eukaryota > Oomycota > Saprolegniomycetes > Saprolegniales > Verrucalvaceae > Aphanomyces > Aphanomyces cochlioides. The sequence goes on along the minus strand of JAHQRK010000037.1, from coordinate 123,597 downwards.
ACGACACCATTGTTGACGGTTAGCACGTCGTCATCCATTCGGATTTTCAGCCGAGGCTCATTAGGTGAGCTGAGAGAAGAACCAGAATTCGAGCCACCGGACGAAGGAGCCTGAGAGTTAGTCTGAGTCGTTGTCATCAGGCTCGCAACCACAGTTGGTATTTTCTGCATCATTCGGGCCTCCATAAGTTGATTCTCGCGTCTCAGTTCAGCTATCGGACCCTCCCAACCCACGGACTCGGATTTCGCGGAGATCGGACTCCGGGCAGGCATTCTGGCAGATTTGGGCGAGGCCGATCGGGATCGTTCTTCTTTCTCAGGAGTGATTTCGACGTCGATATCCCTTTTACGCAGATAGTTGATGCAAGCGTCCAGAGTCTCGGGAGGATTCTCTGCGTTCTGCAAACTCGAAACGCGAGACGAATCGTAGACTCCAGAAAGGAAGAAGTTGACAGCGGTCACGTCCGGAATGAGGGCTTCTTGAGCCGCCTCGTGCAGACGAGTGGCATACTCTCGCAAGGATTCGTCGCGTTGCTGTCGCTTCTGGGCTGTCTTCATCAACCAACTCGCCGAAGACTGGACGATTGCTGTGGAACCAACTGACATCCGGGTGCATCTTTAAAACATGTTGTGGGATTTTTTTTGTTGAAAAATGGTCTCTTGTGGATGCAACCGTCGATACGGCACCACCAATGACGCTTTCGGTTCTTCATCCCAGTCGACATCAGTAACGAATGGTCAAATGATATTATTGGCGTTGAATAAAGAGAAATTATGGTCTATCGTGTTATACTTGCATTTTAGCCAATAGAAGTGCTTCAGAGTGGTTCCCTCATCTCTGACAATTTCAATTGTTTTATCCGGTATTTTAGATACTTATACAGATTGCATGAGAGAGGGTCTTTTTTGGGTCAAAGCGGGTGCCCCACACCCGCCCCCGTGCAAGTCCACTGCGGGAAATCATGAATTTTACAGTGGTCGGGGGCATCGAGAACCCAAATCCCCATATCTCAATCAAATGAAATCAAATTCAAAAATTGTGGGTGTAGAGATGGTATAATACAGAACAGTGTCTCAAAAGAAGAGACTATTAGAAGTGATACTCTTTCATTTGCGATCAATCAAATGGCAGAGTGATGGTGAATTTGCATCCTCATGACGAATAACCTTTTATATATAATACAACATTGCTTTATACAGGGTATTCACGTAAAAAAGCCGCGGATAATTCATTCTCCTATAAATTTATTATATCCCAGAACCAATAAATTGGGCGTCATCTCCCCTTTGGCGGTGAGCACAACCAGTGGTTTGTGGGCGATGTCATGAAGTACGTCAGGCAACAGCGGCCGACAGCGTTGACCAAGGAAGAACGGCTGGATATAGTCCGCCTCCAAGCATATTTCCGTAGCCAAGGCGTATCACAAGTAAGCAAGCGTGTTGCCGAAGCACTTGGCCGGAGTGACAAACTTGTGAAGGAAGTTTGGCGAGTACCTTCAGGAGAAAAATGTTCGTGTCGCCCAGATGCCTTCCAATCGGACAGTCCACCCTGCTCGCATCCCACGAAACAAATATGTCTTTGAAGCAATACAAGAGTTTGTGCGCAATCGTCGTCTCACACGCACAAGAACAGTCAACATCATGGATTTTCTTTTTCTTGAAGGTTTTTTATTATTGGATTATAGCTGTGGAAAATCTGTGGCTTCTTGTGAGCGCAATGTCCAAAATTACTTGCTGCAAAAAGGCTTCAAGCGCGGGAAGAAAACCTCTGGTGGATACGAATTTGTTTTGTCGGCAAAGAGCGAACTGGCGAGGGACTCTTACGTTCAAACAATGGTCCAAATGCCTCCGACGATGGTCAAGCGGACAATGGCGAGTCTCAAAGCGACGGCAGTCAATCAGGTGATGACTGACAATCCAGATGAGAGCGATGAATAGACTTGCATAAGTCATAACTGTAAATATCAATAATTCATTGATAAATATTTCACAGGTTTTTTGTGCTGTGTCACTGCACATGTACAGCTGTATACCTCAAACACCCTGCACAACATTATACCTCACCCATCTTGGGTCCTCGTTGCCCCCGACCACTATTAATGAAATTATCAATGATTTAAAAAATATCCTAAAATTTATAATAGTTTTTTCAAGCTTCTTTTAGAGGTCTCTTTTAGGATTATATTAGGGAAAATGTCTAAACGTGTATAATTTATCAAATGTATGCCACTTTGAGTGAAATTTGTGCGAAAGGTGTAAGACAACCATCATTCTTTTGACAAATTGTGTAAAAATACGAATTTCTTTATATGCAGAATGCTTTTTTACCCCTTGTTTTCACTAATTGTTATAAATTCGATAAATTACACACAGTTTGTCATTTTCCCTTTATATATTCTAAAAAGACACTTTGAAAACGACCTTAAAAACATCACTTCCCAAACGATGTCATTTTCCCTTTATATATTCTAAAAAGACACTTTGAAAACGACCTTAAAAACATCACTTCCCAAACGATTCAAAGCTTGATATTTCAGGACAACGTAGTTACAGTGGTGGAAAGCATCGAGGGGACTTCAACAAAATATATTACGTTTCGAAGGAGAGTGCTACTGTCCAATATATCATCTCAATTTTCAAGACCTCTTAAATAATATGAACTAAAGTATATTAATACGAAGAATATTGATGTACACAATTCAGGAAATCACTTTCGTCCTCATTTTGTCACATAAATTCAAACATTCATCGTCCGTTGAAATGTCACTTCCAATCGTCATTGCTATACATGTGGTATGGTTTGTTCTATTTGCTGGTAGACTTCGAACGGGAACTTTTAAGTGTAATATAAGAATTCCAAACTCCTTTCACAATTTTTATGCTCCGCCCTAAGATGTTGGCTATGTATCCACTGACGTCGGAAAATCTGGAGCCTAAAACGAGCTTGCAAACGTAGAATATCAAGTCGTTCTTTTTTAGTTAATCTTCGAGGTCGTTCCTTCTGTACAAAACCAGCAATTTGATCAAACATGGCAAATTCAATCACCATATTATGGTCTCGTAGGGAACAGGGAATATTATCCCCTGTTCACGAAAGCAAAAATGACAGTTGAGCAACAGCAGTGCTCTTTCTTGAACATTTTGCAATTTGTATTCTATTTTAATAAAATGTATATATATTGATAGGTTATTGGGTTACAGGATGAAAAACTACCTTCAATCCCATCTCTTTTGTACATTTTCTAGCACTCTATTTGATTTCAGAGAAATCGAAGAATCCAGCAAAATTCAGCAGAAAAACTGTATCGGAATGCAAGTCTCCTTTATCGAGAAGCATATTTCTTTCATTCCAAACATAAAAAGTCCCCTCGATGGTTTCCACCAGTGATTCGAGCATTATATGAGGACATCATTCGAGAAACATCAACTATTGCCACACTGTTTCTCCAAGTTCTATTTATACAGTACGAGGCAAATTAGTTAGTCGTTAGAGCCTTTGCTCGAACATAAGGTAAATACAACTCATTTAACCATGACAAACCACACAATAATACGCATGCCTCCATCGTCGACAGCGATTCACACACACTACGGGGTCGTCCACACACACTTACAAACTCTCGCATACGTCCAAGACACATCCCAACTCAACCCACACTCGAACACGCGCCTCTCCACAACCATATCGCTCCCATCCACGACAAACCACACAAGAATACGCATACCTCCATCGTCGATAGCGATTCTCACACACTAAGGGGTCGTCAGCACACACTTACAAATTCCAGCTTCGACGTTAAAAAATCCACACAAGACCTACGGCAAAGAGGCCAATTGAACAGGAGATGGAGAGAGGTAGACATCATGCTCACTCATGATATGACGCTGTCGGGAATGTCGAATTGACGTAACCGGGGATCTGAAGATAGACGCTTGAGCACGTTGAATACCTTGGCGTATCCTTTCTTGAGAGGGAGATCAACCAGTAGTTGTTGTAGATGTAGCTTGATCAAAGAGGCGGCATGAATGGCCACTTCCATCGGACTCTTCGCTGTGAGGTCGGGCCAAAAGGTGCGATCGGCGCGTTGGAGCCATACTTGGTAGTACACGCAAGCTCGGACAATCGGCCAGATCTTCAGATAGCCACGGATGTAGTATCCATCGGACGGCTTGGACGTCTGGCTTGAGTCGACGTGGAGCATTGATCATACAGGTCCCCAAGTTCAGGCAGATAGGAGTTGTACCAAAGGGGAATATCCAAAGACAAGATGGGGTTTGGACAGCCATAAGGAGTCCAGCAGGATTCAAACCAGCTGCTCAACATGGCTTTCCACATTGAGGAGATGTTGGGATTCTTGTAGAGTTGTCGTATAAACAGAGAAGAGCCATTTGTCAAGAGGAGATCTCGGGGAGAAAACCATGGATGAAATCCTTCTCACAAAGAGTGTAGCCAGGCGTAATCCTTGCGGACATGGCAGACTTGCGGGGTGGGGTGGTGATGGCTTGAATGCATCTGATCATGACAGAGCGGTTGTGTTGTTGCCATAAAGCAAGTGCATGGTGCAGGCCTAAGCCACTGAACTTCTTCGGCATGAATATGATCTCCTTTTTGATCAAACGGAGGCCATGGACAGAGGAGGATGGGTTGATGTCTTCGCCATGCATAAATTGAAGCATGGCCTTGTCGATCCTTTTGGTCCAGTCTTTGTCGGCGGGGACAAAAGCCAGTTGGTACCACAACACAGGTAGACAAATGCTGTGCAGGATAGTGACTTTACCGGCCATTGTTCGATCCTTGTAGAGCCACAAAGACAAGCGAGCCACAACTTCTCAAACACGTAGTTGAAACGTGCCGATGAGGATAGAATGGGCGCAACCAAGATGCCAAGAGCCTTCACAGGACTGTCGGCAGTAACTTGTAGTGAGGCGAAGTTCCCATTCAATTGACTGTATGTCAGAATCTGTGCCTTAACCACATTGAGGCAAAACCAGACATGTCGCAAAAGGTTTGAACCAACGCAAGCTGTCGGTGGAGGCAAGTCTCGTTTGCAGCATACAGTTGCGAGTCGTCAGCGAAGTAGCTCCCCTTGTGGTAGCGATCACCACACTTGATGCCGTACTTGGAGTGTTGTCGTAGGAGTTGGCACATCGGTTCCAATGCGTCACAAACAAAAGTGGGGACAGTGGATCACCCTGTAACACACCCCGTGAGATGGGAACTGGCTTGAACAAGAAGCCGTTCACCAAGATGCGAGACTTGCGGCACGAGTACAGTACACGAACCATATCAACAATGGTTTCGGGAAAGCCATAGTGACGGAGGACACGGAGCAAGTACGCGTGATCCACTCGATCAAAAGCCTTCTCGAAGTCAAGCAGTGCCACCATCGACGACGGACTGTGTAGTTTGATGTAGTGCAACATATCATCCAGTCGTGCAATATTGGTTTGAATATTGCTTCGACGGATAAAGCCTTGCTGATCCGGGTGGATGATGTGTCGAATGTGACGTTGAAGTCGATAAGCCAGAATACTCGTCAGGATTTTCACATCCGTGTTGAGTAGGCTAATGGGCCGGTAGTTCTTGGCTTGCTACTTGTGGCCTTTCTTGTGCAACAACACCAGCGTACTGACAAGTTGCATGGGAGTCAAGCGAGGGTGAGAATGGAGTTGGTGTGTGAACAAAAACTCCAAGACCAAAGACCACTTGTGTGGAGCAAGCTTGAGGACTTCAAAAGGTAGTGCATTGGGACCTGGCGCTGAGTTCGAGCTGCTGTGTCGAATGGCATGATAGAACTCATTAGCACGTAAGGGAGCGGACAGCTCTTTCTGAGCTTGCTCTGGCAGTTGCTTGTTTTGAGTCAATGGAGTCAAAAACGACGAAACTTCGTCTCCAGCTCGTTGCACCGCGGGGGCTGCAAACAAGTCCTTGTAGTAGTCGACCAGGACGTCACACATGCCTTACTGGTTGGAGACAACATTTCCATTGACATCCATCAACTCTTTGAAGACCGTCTTTTTCAAGGGGGTGGGGGCAGGGGACATGAAGTGGAACTTGGACGAGCGCTCTGCTTTGTACAAGTGACAGCTACAGATCCACGAGAGACAAACTGTGCATCCATTGTTCCAGTTGAAGGGTGCCAGCCACGGTGGAAGTACTGGGTCTCAACGAATCCAAGTCTTTGTTGAGAGTGCAGTTGAAATCTCCGCCAACAATGTGGAGTACATGGGGAGGAAAGTCACGTGGCAGTTCTTCGAAGTAACTTGCTCGTTCTTGGAAGGCTGCCGGCGCATAGATGTTGTGGAGAATGACTGTCGAAGGGCCCAGAGTACATCGCACTTGTAGATAACGACCACGAAGTACTGAGTTGTCATGAGGGATTTGAGTGGCGTTCTTCAAAGGAGAATGAGGATGTATCAACGTAGCAAGTCCTCCCGTGGCGGGTGACGTGAGAACATCAGGGTAGATGAGCTTCAAAGAACAAAGAGCCTTCGTGGTTTGTGATGCGCTGCCAATGAAACGCAACACGATCGTGGAGACAGGATGTGCGGAAACGGGTTTCTTGGATAAAGGAAACGTCGTGAACACTTGATACTTTGTCGAGGATGTACCGATGACTGTTGGAGAAGCCATTGGTGTTGAGGGAGTGATTTGTGGGTCCCAATCCACCAGTTCAGCTGGGACATTGGATTAGTTGTGGTCGATCATCATACTGTAAGTACGTATGCATATGAGAAGGATGGAGGGGTTAGAGGGGAGGTTGAGATGGGGGGTGAAGAGGGGAATAGAGAAGCCTTAGAATCGTCCTCCAAATCGAGAGGATCAATTTCGTCGGCGTTCATAGAGTGATGAGCCTTGTTGCAGAGCTCGTCGACGTGATAATTGTTGGTGATGCTTTTGAGCATCGAGATGGCCGACAAGACGGGAGCCGGCAAAGTGAACTTCTCGAGATTGTCGCTGAAGTTTTCGATCAAAGCAAACAGCGACCAGTCCGTCAAGCCGTTGCTGTCAGGCAATCTTGTTGCTTCTTGTTTCAATAGCACTGTCAAAGCCTCCGAAATTGCGTAGAGGTCTGGGGCCCGATTCGACAGGAATAAGTCAACTGTGGCAGGTGCAAAGAGGATGCGTTTGATGTATTGGGCCATGAAGTTGACATGACGTTTGTAGTTGTGGGGCTTGCCTTGAGCTTTCAACAAAGCCATCTTGCGCTCAACTGTCTTGGTTGCAACGAGTGACTGAACAAACCAAGGTCTTCCTCTTGCGCGTACATAGCATGCGGCCCGAGCTGAGGATCATCTCGCAAAATGCGTTGGCATTCGATGATACTGCCTTCGACTTTTTTGTCTCGAATGATCTTCTTCGCCAAGTCGACGTGGGCTGTAGCAAACTTGTTGAGGCGTTGTTTTTTCGCCTTGTCTTTGGTCTTTTTCGGACGCGGCGCACTCAAATCTTCCAATACAATTCGAGGCAATGCAAAGTCTTCAAACGAGAGTTCCACGTCGTCTTCTTCGAGGATATGAAAACGGTTGGATGTCGGCAGGGGATCCAAACGTGGGGGCGAAGGCAAAGTACGTTTTGGAGCTGGTCCAGACCGGTAGCCCGTTACCAATTGAAGGTCCAGCGGGGTCTTGGGCTTGGGCGATTCGTTGTTAGACATATCGACATCATCTTGTTCTTTGTCCTGTCCATTGTTGTCAGGGCCAGGGAGATCGCTGCCTTCAGTCATTATGACATCCTCGGGGCCACTTGAAGGAGGACTTGGTTCTGTTTGTTCATCTCGACGGTCCCCGGGCGCTCCAGATGATTCGGCCTTCCCTTCAGAACTTGTTCCAGGGTCTTGATCGTGATCTTCTTTATCTTGTCTTGGCTCATTAGCTCCTGATTGGGGAGATTTTGTCGCTGCCTTGGCCGCTTTTGCCTTCGCTTTTTCAGCCTTGGCCTCTGCACGTCGGGACACAATCGACGGAGGCAAAGTCTTGTTGAGAGCAGCGATCTTGTGTTGAAAGATAACAACAAAAGGCTGGCCTGACGGATCCGTAATGGTGATTTCGCGTAGTGCGTAAGGCAGGTTGTACAATCTGGTTCGTTGTGCAAAACGTTGTGCAATCGTTGTAGTACAACGGGTCTGTTGTACTAAAATTGTATAACGTTTTGTTATAAATCAAGAAAAGCTTGTTATAAAGCTTGTTATAAATATTCAAAGCCTTCTTCACTATTTTGAGAACAACTTTTTATATTGCTAACTTTCGTCGATTTGCCGAATTGATTTTGAATGTCTTTTTCTCCTCAAATGTATCTTTTACCAATAAAGGGATCCTCCTAGAACCATCAGCTACGCTAGTGATGCGCGAGGTACCATTGTTGCATCTTACCATAGCTTTGAGCTAACGTTTGTGCATCAGAGCTCCATGCGCCTTACATAATACACTTCTCCATATGTAATGGTCCTGTTGCACAACGTGTTGTGCTAACAGCATTACCTTGTTGAGCAAAAACTCAAAATCGTATTGTACAACATGCCATAGTAGTGCGTCACCCAATTTTGGCACCAACACTGCTGGAGGCACAGACGACTTGAAAATGACTCTCAGATGTGGCAACTTGATGTTCTGGCCGGCAGTAGGGTTGAATGCTGCTATCACCGACTTGGTCAATGCGGCCATTTCCTTGACAATTGCCTTGGCCATCGAAGGGTGGCTCACTTTGTTGAACGTAACGTAGTAATTGTTGCCATAACGCGAGTAGTTGGGAACCAGGAAATCTTCGCCACCAAGCCGAAACGTCGTGCCACCCATTTCCACACAAGTAGACATGTTGTAACTAGAGATCACAATGGTCTGGGGATTCTTCTTGTGGATCAAAATGTTGGGAAACTTGGAACCCCATAACCAACTTGACAAATTGGTCGCAGATGACTTTTTCGGACCAGTCCTTGTAGCCTTCGCCCAAATTGACGGTAAGCTCGTACACTTCGGACTGGGAGTGAGCAGGATGTTTTAATGAAGGCGTCCATGTCACCAGAGTCTTTGTAAAATGCGACCGCCATGGCCTCGCATCGCGCAATATCGTCATCGGCAACAGCATGAGCACCAGTGTTGCGGTGTTTTGCGCCTTTGGGAGCACTGCCTTGCTTGGAATCTTTCTTGGACGAAGCTGAATCCTTGCTGGGAGCCTTTTGCGTCCATGGATTGGCCTTTTCGGCGTTTTGTTGCTCTTGATCGCCTTGTGTTTTCTCTGACGCGGTTGGAGGATCAACAGCGCCATTTCCTTGAGCAACAGATTTGTCGACAATGTCTTGATTAGACTGTTCATTGTCTTTGTTTGTCGATTATTCCTTTTGAATAACTTCTCCAGGAGTATCACATGGCTTCTCTTGGCCATTAATGTTGCCTGACCCTTCAACCTCAGGGGGATTTTGAGAATATACCTCATCGGTTGTGGCCTCAGTTTCAGTTGTATATTTCCCCTCGGCGTCCCCAGAGACCAAATCTACGTCCTCTTGAGATTTTCCCTCTTCCTCCCGTTCTAGGAGGCTCAGCACAAGGGGAGGCGCGGTAGGTGGCTGGGTTAGTCCCATTGTTCACGAGACTGACCGGGGAAAGACCGCTGGTAGCTAGTGAATTTCCAGAAGTGTGTTCCGTCGACATGCCAACCCCACCAAGCGAGACTTGGGGTGTCCCGTAAACAAGGCTCCGGCTAGTATCCGTCTCGGGATGCTGTCCACTCACCTCAAAAGAGGTCCCCCGGAGGACAGCATGGCCTAAGTGGTGCAGTCCCCTGAGGGACCCTCGCCTCAAGGGTTGACGTGGAGGCACTCCCGCCGTTCGCTGCACCAGCGATCGACGACGTCGCAATAGGCCAGCCACCATAAACGGCACTAGGCTCACGTGGTCCTCCCTCGGGGCCAAGTTCTTGGCTAGACATGTTAACGATAGTGGTCTGGAGGTCAACCACTGACCCGCTGGGGTTAACCCCCCCTGGAACTCTGGCGAGTGGAGCTTCAGGTGAAGCAATGGGGGGAGCGAGACGCAGATAAGTCTCCAGAGACACAGTTGGGGTCAAACAAGACCTCAACTTCAGCCCTAGGGGTAGGTTTAAAGACATTACTCACACCACTTCCGCCATTGAGATTGGATGACGAAGGTGAGTGAGGTGATACAATACCTAGAATGTTGGTGTCTGCACGAGTGTTGGTCTCACGGAGCTCGGAACATACGGACATGTTGGGTGTGGCGTGACTTAAATTTCTTCACTTGAGGGGTACGAGGCGAATTCGGCAGTTGTGGTTTGTCGTAGATGGGAGCGACATGGTTGTGGAGAGGCGCGTGGCGTGGCGAGTGGCGATGTTTGGCGCGTGTTCGAGTGTGGGTTGAGTTGGGATGTGTCTTGGACGTGTGCGAGAGTGTGTAAGTGTGTGTGGACGACCCCGTAGTGTGTGTGAATCGCTGTCTACGATGGAGGCATGCGTATTCTTGTGTGGTTTGTCGTGGATGGGAGCGATATGGTTGTGGAGAGGCGCGTGGCGTGGCGAGTGGCGATGTTTGGCGCGTGTTCGAGTGTGGGTTGAGTTGGGATGTGTCTTGGACGTGTGCGAGAGTGTGTAAGTGTGTGTGGACGACCCCGTAGTGTGTGTGAATCGCTGTCTACGATGGAGGCATGCGTATTCTTGTGTGGTTTGTCGTGGATGGGAGCGATATGGTTGTGGAGAGGCGCGTGGCGTGGCGAGTGGCGATGTTTGGCGCGTGTTCGAGTGTGGGTTGAGTTGGGATGTGTCTTGGACGTGTGCGAGAGTGTGTAAGTGTGTGTGGACGACCCCGTAGTGTGTGTGAATCGCTGTCTACGATGGAGGCATGCGTATTCTTGTGTGGTTTGTCGTGGATGGGAGCGATATGGTTGTGGAGAGGCGCGTGGCGTGGCGAGTGGCGATGTTTGGCGCGTGTTCGAGTGTGGGTTGAGTTGGGATGTGTCTTGGACGTGTGCGAGAGTGTGTAAGTGTGTGTGGACGACCCCGTAGTGTGTGTGAATCGCTGTCTACGATGGAGGCATGCGTATTCTTGTGTGGTTTGTCGTGGATGGGAGTGATATGGTTGTGGAGAGGCGCGTGGCGTGGCGAGTGGCGATGTTTGGCGCGTGTTCGAGTGTGGGTTGAGTTGGGATGTGTCTTGGACGTGTGCGAGAGTGTGTAAGTGTGTGTGGACGACCCCGTAGTGTGTGTGAATCGCTGTCTACGATGGAGGCATGCGTATTCTTGTGTGGTTTGTCGTGGATGGGAGTGATATGGTTGTGGAGAGGCGCGTGGCGTGGCGAGTGGCGATGTTTGGCGCGTGTTCGAGTGTGGGTTGAGTTGGGATGTGTCTTGGACGTGTGCGAGAGTGTGTAAGTGTGTGTGGACGACCCCGTAGTGTGTGTGAATCGCTGTCTACGATGGAGGCATGCGTATTCTTGTGTGGTTTGTCGTGGATGGGAGCGATATGGTTGTGGAGAGGCGCGTGGCGTGGCGAGTGGCGATGTTTGGCGCGTGTTCGAGTGTGGGTTGAGTTGGGATGTGTCTTGGACGTGTGCGAGAGTGTGTAAGTGTGTGTGGACGACCCCGTAGTGTGTGTGAATCGCTGTCTACGATGGAGGCATGCGTATTCTTGTGTGGTTTGTCGTGGATGGGAGCGATATGGTTGTGGAGAGGCGCGTGGCGTGGCGAGTGGCGATGTTTGGCGCGTGTTCGAGTGTGGGTTGAGTTGGGATGTGTCTTGGACGTGTGCGAGAGTGTGTAAGTGTGTGTGGACGACCCCGTAGTGTGTGTGAATCGCTGTCTACGATGGAGGCATGCGTATTCTTGTGTGGTTTGTCGTGGATGGGAGCGATATGGTTGTGGAGAGGCGCGTGGCGTGGCGAGTGGCGATGTTTGGCGCGTGTTCGAGTGTGGGTTGAGTTGGGATGTGTCTTGGACGTGTGCGAGAGTGTGTAAGTGTGTGTGGACGACCCCGTAGTGTGTGTGAATCGCTGTCTACGATGGAGGCATGCGTATTCTTGTGTGGTTTGTCGTGGATGGGAGCGATATGGTTGTGGAGAGGCGCGTGGCGTGGCGAGTGGCGATGTTTGGCGCGTGTTCGAGTGTGGGTTGAGTTGGGATGTGTCTTGGACGTGTGCGAGAGTGTGTAAGTGTGTGTGGACGACCCCGTAGTGTGTGTGAATCGCTGTCTACGATGGAGGCATGCGTATTCTTGTGTGGTTTGTCGTGGATGGGAGCGATATGGTTGTGGAGAGGCGCGTGGCGTGGCGAGTGGCGATGTTTGGCGCGTGTTCGAGTGTGGGTTGAGTTGGGATGTGTCTTGGACGTGTGCGAGAGTGTGTAAGTGTGTGTGGACGACCCCGTAGTGTGTGTGAATCGCTGTCTACGATGGAGGCATGCGTGTTCTTGTGTGGTTTGTCGTGGATGGGAGCGATATGGTTGTGGAGAGGCGCGTGGCGTGGCGAGTGGCGATGTTTGGCGCGTGTTCGAGTGTGGGTTGAGTTGGGATGTGTCTTGGACGTGTGCGAGAGTGTGTAAGTGTGTGTGGACGACCCCGTAGTGTGTGTGAATCGCTGTCTACGATGGAGGCATGCGTATTCTTGTGTGGTTTGTCGTGGATGGGAGCGATATGGTTGTGGAGAGGCGCGTGGCGTGGCGAGTGGCGATGTTTGGCGCGTGTTCGAGTGTGGGTTGAGTTGGGATGTATCTTGGACGTGTGCGAGAGTGTGTAAGTGTGTGTGGACGACCCCGTAGTGTGTGTGAATCGCTGTCTACGATGGAGGCATGCGTATTCTTGTGTGGTTTGTCGTGGATGGGAGCGATATGGTTGTGGAGAGGCGCGTGGCGTGGCGAGTGGCGATGTTTGGCGCGTGTTCGAGTGTGGGTTGAGTTGGGATGTGTCTTGGACGTGTGCGAGAGTGTGTAAGTGTGTGTGGACGACCCCGTAGTGTGTGTGAATCGCTGTCTACGATGGAGGCATGCGTATTCTTGTGTGGTTTGTCGTGGATGGGAGTGATATGGTTGTGGAGAGGCGCGTGGCGTGGCGAGTGGCGATGTTTGGCGCGTGTTCGAGTGTGGGTTGAGTTGGGATGTGTCTTGGACGTGTGCGAGAGTGTGTAAGTGTGTGTGGACGACCCCGTAGTGTGTGTGAATCGCTGTCTACGATGGAGGCATGCGTATTCTTGTGTGGTTTGTCGTGGATGGGAGCGATATGGTTGTGGAGAGGCGCGTGGCGTGGCGAGTGGCGATGTTTGGCGCGTGTTCGAGTGTGGGTTGAGTTGGGATGTGTCTTGGACGTGTGCGAGAGTGTGTAAGTGTGTGTGGACGACCCCGTAGTGTGTGTGAATCGCTGTCTACGATGGAGGCATGCGTATTCTTGTGTGGTTTGTCGTGGATGGGAGTGATATGGTTGTGGAGAGGCGCGTGGCGTGGCGAGTGGCGATGTTTGGCGCGTGTTCGAGTGTGGGTTGAGTTGGGATGTGTCTTGGACGTGTGCGAGAGTGTGTAAGTGTGTGTGGACGACCCCGTAGTGTGTGTGAATCGCTGTCTACGATGGAGGCATGCGTATTCTTGTGTGGTTTGTCGTGGATGGGAGCGATATGGTTGTGGAGAGGCGCGTGGCGTGGCGAGTGGCGATGTTTGGCGCGTGTTCGAGTGTGGGTTGAGTTGGGATGTGTCTTGGACGTGTGCGAGAGTGTGTAAGTGTGTGTGGACGACCCCGTAGTGTGTGTGAATCGCTGTCTACGATGGAGGCATGCGTATTCTTGTGTGGTTTGTCGTGGATGGGAGTGATATGGTTGTGGAGAGGCGCGTGGCGTGGCGAGTGGCGATGTTTGGCGCGTGTTCGAGTGTGGGTTGAGTTGGGATGTGTCTTGGACGTGTGCGAGAGTGTGTAAGTGTGTGTGGACGACCCCGTAGTGTGTGTGAATCGCTGTCTACGATGGAGGCATGCGTATTCTTGTGTGGTTTGTCGTGGATGGGAGCGATATGGTTGTGGAGAGGCGCGTGGCGTGGCGAGTGGCGATGTTTGGCGCGTGTTCGAGTGTGGGTTGAGTTGGGATGTGTCTTGGACGTGTGCGAGAGTGTGTAAGTGTGTGTGGACGACCCCGTAGTGTGTGTGAATCGCTGTCTACGATGGAGGCATGCGTATTCTTGTGTGGTTTGTCGTGGATGGGAGCGATATGGTTGTGGAGAGGCGCGTGGCGTGGCGAGTGGCGATGTTTGGCGCGTGTTCGAGTGTGGGTTGAGTTGGGATGTATCTTGGACGTGTGCGAGAGTGTGTAAGTGTGTGTGGACGACCCCGTAGTGTGTGTGAATCGCTGTCTACGATGGAGGCATGCGTATTCTTGTGTGGTTTGTCGTGGATGGGAGTGATATGGTTGTGGAGAGGCGCGTGGCGTGGCGAGTGGCGATGTTTGGCGCGTGTTCGAGTGTGGGTTGAGTTGGGATGTGTCTTGGACGTGTGCGAGAGTGTGTAAGTGTGTGTGGACGACCCCGTAGTGTGTGTGAATCGCTGTCTACGATGGAGGCATGCGTATTCTTGTGTGGTTTGTCGTGGATGGGAGCGATATGGTTGTGGAGAGGCGCGTGGCGTGGCGAGTGGCGATGTTTGGCGCGTGTTCGAGTGTGGGTTGAGTTGGGATGTGTCTTGGACGTGTGCGAGAGTGTGTAAGTGTGTGTGGACGACCCCGTAGTGTGTGTGAATCGCTGTCTACGATGGAGGCATGCGTATTCTTGTGTGGTTTGTCGTGGATGGGAGTGATATGGTTGTGGAGAGGCGCGTGGCGTGGCGAGTGGCGATGTTTGGCGCGTGTTCGAGTGTGGGTTGAGTTGGGATGTGTCTTGGACGTGTGCGAGAGTGTGTAAGTGTGTGTGGACGACCCCGTAGTGTGTGTGAATCGCTGTCTACGATGGAGGCATGCGTATTCTTGTGTGGTTTGTCGTGGATGGGAGCGATATGGTTGTGGAGAGGCGCGTGGCGTGGCGAGTGGCGATGTTTGGCGCGTGTTCGAGTGTGGGTTGAGTTGGGATGTGTCTTGGACGTGTGCGAGAGTGTGTAAGTGTGTGTGGACGACCCCGTAGTGTGTGTGAATCGCTGTCTACGATGGAGGCATGCGTATTCTTGTGTGGTTTGTCGTGGATGGGAGCGATATGGTTGTGGAGAGGCGCGTGGCGTGGCGAGTGGCGATGTTTGGCGCGTGTTCGAGTGTGGGTTGAGTTGGGATGTGTCTTGGACGTGTGCGAGAGTGTGTAAGTGTGTGTGGACGACCCCGTAGTGTGTGTGAATCGCTGTCTACGATGGAGGCATGCGTATTCTTGTGTGGTTTGTCGTGGATGGGAGTGATATGGTTGTGGAGAGGCGCGTGGCGTGGCGAGTGGCGATGTTTGGCGCGTGTTCGAGTGTGGGTTGAGTTGGGATGTGTCTTGGACGTGTGCGAGAGTGTGTAAGTGTGTGTGGACGACCCCGTAGTGTGTGTGAATCGCTGTCTACGATGGAGGCATGCGTATTCTTGTGTGGTTTGTCGTGGATGGGAGCGATATGGTTGTGGAGAGGCGCGTGGCGTGGCGAGTGGCGATGTTTGGCGCGTGTTCGAGTGTGGGTTGAGTTGGGATGTGTCTTGGACGTGTGCGAGAGTGTGTAAGTGTGTGTGGACGACCCCGTAGTGTGTGTGAATCGCTGTCTACGATGGAGGCATGCGTATTCTTGTGTGGTTTGTCGTGGATGGGAGTGATATGGTTGTGGAGAGGCGCGTGGCGTGGCGAGTGGCGATGTTTGGCGCGTGTTCGAGTGTGGGTTGAGTTGGGATGTGTCTTGGACGTGTGCGAGAGTGTGTAAGTGTGTGTGGACGACCCCGTAGTGTGTGTGAATCGCTGTCTACGATGGAGGCATGCGTATTCTTGTGTGGTTTGTCGTGGATGGGAGCGATATGGTTGTGGAGAGGCGCGTGGCGTGGCGAGTGGCGATGTTTGGCGCGTGTTCGAGTGTGGGTTGAGTTGGGATGTGTCTTGGACGTGTGCGAGAGTGTGTAAGTGTGTGTGGACGACCCCGTAGTGTGTGTGAATCGCTGTCTACGATGGAGGCATGCGTATTCTTGTGTGGTTTGTCGTGGATGGGAGTGATATGGTTGTGGAGAGGCGCGTGGCGTGGCGAGTGGCGATGTTTGGCGCGTGTTCGAGTGTGGGTTGAGTTGGGATGTGTCTTGGACGTGTGCGAGAGTGTGTAAGTGTGTGTGGACGACCCCGTAGTGTGTGTGAATCGCTGTCTACGATGGAGACATGCGTATTCTTGTGTGGTTTGTCGTGGATGGGAGCGATATGGTTGTGGAGAGGCGCGTGGCGTGGCGAGTGGCGATGTTTGGCGCGTGTTCGAGTGTGGGTTGAGTTGGGATGTATCTTGGACGTGTGCGAGAGTGTGTAAGTGTGTGTGGACGACCCCGTAGTGTGTGTGAATCGCTGTCTACGATGGAGGCA
Source organism: Aphanomyces cochlioides (assembly GCA_019828595.1). Taxonomy (NCBI): domain Eukaryota; phylum Oomycota; class Saprolegniomycetes; order Saprolegniales; family Verrucalvaceae; genus Aphanomyces; species Aphanomyces cochlioides. The sequence goes on along the minus strand of JAHQRK010000037.1, from coordinate 107,120 downwards.
TGCGTATTCTTGTGTGGTTTGTCGTGGATGGGAGCGATATGGTTGTGGAGAGGCGCGTGGCGTGGCGAGTGGCGATGTTTGGCGCGTGTTCGAGTGTGGGTTGAGTTGGGATGTGTCTTGGACGTGTGCGAGAGTGTGTAAGTGTGTGTGGACGACCCCGTAGTGTGTGTGAATCGCTGTCTACGATGGAGGCATGCGTATTCTTGTGTGGTTTGTCGTGGATGGGAGTGATATGGTTGTGGAGAGGCGCGTGGCGTGGCGAGTGGCGATGTTTGGCGCGTGTTCGAGTGTGGGTTGAGTTGGGATGTGTCTTGGACGTGTGCGAGAGTGTGGAAGTGTGTGTGGACGACCCCGTAGTGTGTGTGAATCGCTGTCTACGATGGAGGCATGCGTATTCTTGTGTGGTTTGTCGTGGATGGGAGCGATATGGTTGTGGAGAGGCGCGTGGCGTGGCGAGTGGCGATGTTTGGCGCGTGTTCGAGTGTGGGTTGAGTTGGGATGTGTCTTGGACGTGTGCGAGAGTGTGTAAGTGTGTGTGGACGACCCCGTAGTGTGTGTGAATCGCTGTCTACGATGGAGGCATGCGTATTCTTGTGTGGTTTGTCGTGGATGGGAGCGATATGGTTGTGGAGAGGCGCGTGGCGTGGCGAGTGGCGATGTTTGGCGCGTGTTCGAGTGTGGGTTGAGTTGGGATGTGTCTTGGACGTGTGCGAGAGTGTGTAAGTGTGTGTGGACGACCCCGTAGTGTGTGTGAATCGCTGTCTACGATGGAGGCATGCGTATTCTTGTGTGGTTTGTCGTGGATGGGAGCGATATGGTTGTGGAGAGGCGCGTGGCGTGGCGAGTGGCGATGTTTGGCGCGTGTTCGAGTGTGGGTTGAGTTGGGATGTGTCTTGGACGTGTGCGAGAGTGTGTAAGTGTGTGTGGACGACCCCGTAGTGTGTGTGAATCGCTGTCTACGATGGAGGCATGCGTATTCTTGTGTGGTTTGTCGTGGATGGGAGCGATATGGTTGTGGAGAGGCGCGTGGCGTGGCGAGTGGCGATGTTTGGCGCGTGTTCGAGTGTGGGTTGAGTTGGGATGTGTCTTGGACGTGTGCGAGAGTGTGTAAGTGTGTGTGGACGACCCCGTAGTGTGTGTGAATCGCTGTCTACGATGGAGGCATGCGTATTCTTGTGTGGTTTGTCGTGGATGGGAGCGATATGGTTGTGGAGAGGCGCGTGGCGTGGCGAGTGGCGATGTTTGGCGCGTGTTCGAGTGTGGGTTGAGTTGGGATGTGTCTTGGACGTGTGCGAGAGTGTGTAAGTGTGTGTGGACGACCCCGTAGTGTGTGTGAATCGCTGTCTACGATGGAGGCATGCGTATTCTTGTGTGGTTTGTCGTGGATGGGAGTGATATGGTTGTGGAGAGGCGCGTGGCGTGGCGAGTGGCGATGTTTGGCGCGTGTTCGAGTGTGGGTTGAGTTGGGATGTGTCTTGGACGTGTGCGAGAGTGTGTAAGTGTGTGTGGACGACCCCGTAGTGTGTGTGAATCGCTGTCTACGATGGAGGCATGCGTATTCTTGTGTGGTTTGTCGTGGATGGGAGCGATATGGTTGTGGAGAGGCGCGTGGCGTGGCGAGTGGCGATGTTTGGCGCGTGTTCGAGTGTGGGTTGAGTTGGGATGTGTCTTGGACGTGTGCGAGAGTGTGGAAGTGTGTGTGGACGACCCCGTAGTGTGTGTGAATCGCTGTCTACGATGGAGGCATGCGTGTTCTTGTGTGGTTTGTCGTGGATGGGAGCGATATGGTTGTGGAGAGGCGCGTGGCGTGGCGAGTGGCGATGTTTGGCGCGTGTTCGAGTGTGGGTTGAGTTGGGATGTGTCTTGGACGTGTGCGAGAGTGTGTAAGTGTGTGTGGACGACCCCGTAGTGTGTGTGAATCGCTGTCTACGATGGAGGCATGCGTATTCTTGTGTGGTTTGTCGTGGATGGGAGCGATATGGTTGTGGAGAGGCGCGTGGCGTGGCGAGTGGCGATGTTTGGCGCGTGTTCGAGTGTGGGTTGAGTTGGGATGTGTCTTGGACGTGTGCGAGAGTGTGTAAGTGTGTGTGGACGACCCCGTAGTGTGTGTGAATCGCTGTCTACGATGGAGGCATGCGTATTCTTGTGTGGTTTGTCGTGGATGGGAGCGATATGGTTGTGGAGAGGCGCGTGGCGTGGCGAGTGGCGATGTTTGGCGCGTGTTCGAGTGTGGGTTGAGTTGGGATGTGTCTTGGACGTGTGCGAGAGTGTGTAAGTGTGTGTGGACGACCCCGTAGTGTGTGTGAATCGCTGTCTACGATGGAGGCATGCGTATTCTTGTGTGGTTTGTCGTGGATGGGAGCGATATGGTTGTGGAGAGGCGCGTGGCGTGGCGAGTGGCGATGTTTGGCGCGTGTTCGAGTGTGGGTTGAGTTGGGATGTGTCTTGGACGTGTGCGAGAGTGTGTAAGTGTGTGTGGACGACCCCGTAGTGTGTGTGAATCGCTGTCTACGATGGAGGCATGCGTATTCTTGTGTGGTTTGTCGTGGATGGGAGCGATATGGTTGTGGAGAGGCGCGTGGCGTGGCGAGTGGCGATGTTTGGCGCGTGTTCGAGTGTGGGTTGAGTTGGGATGTGTCTTGGACGTGTGCGAGAGTGTGTAAGTGTGTGTGGACGACCCCGTAGTGTGTGTGAATCGCTGTCTACGATGGAGGCATGCGTATTCTTGTGTGGTTTGTCGTGGATGGGAGCGATATGGTTGTGGAGAGGCGCGTGGCGTGGCGAGTGGCGATGTTTGGCGCGTGTTCGAGTGTGGGTTGAGTTGGGATGTGTCTTGGACGTGTGCGAGAGTGTGTAAGTGTGTGTGGACGACCCCGTAGTGTGTGTGAATCGCTGTCTACGATGGAGGCATGCGTATTCTTGTGTGGTTTGTCGTGGATGGGAGCGATATGGTTGTGGAGAGGCGCGTGGCGTGGCGAGTGGCGATGTTTGGCGCGTGTTCGAGTGTGGGTTGAGTTGGGATGTGTCTTGGACGTGTGCGAGAGTGTGTAAGTGTGTGTGGACGACCCCGTAGTGTGTGTGAATCGCTGTCTACGATGGAGGCATGCGTATTCTTGTGTGGTTTGTCGTGGATGGGAGCGATATGGTTGTGGAGAGGCGCGTGGCGTGGCGAGTGGCGATGTTTGGCGCGTGTTCGAGTGTGGGTTGAGTTGGGATGTGTCTTGGACGTGTGCGAGAGTGTGTAAGTGTGTGTGGACGACCCCGTAGTGTGTGTGAATCGCTGTCTACGATGGAGGCATGCGTATTCTTGTGTGGTTTGTCGTGGATGGGAGCGATATGGTTGTGGAGAGGCGCGTGGCGTGGCGAGTGGCGATGTTTGGCGCGTGTTCGAGTGTGGGTTGAGTTGGGATGTGTCTTGGACGTGTGCGAGAGTGTGTAAGTGTGTGTGGACGACCCCGTAGTGTGTGTGAATCGCTGTCTACGATGGAGGCATGCGTATTCTTGTGTGGTTTGTCGTGGATGGGAGCGATATGGTTGTGGAGAGGCGCGTGGCGTGGCGAGTGGCGATGTTTGGCGCGTGTTCGAGTGTGGGTTGAGTTGGGATGTGTCTTGGACGTGTGCGAGAGTGTGTAAGTGTGTGTGGACGACCCCGTAGTGTGTGTGAATCGCTGTCTACGATGGAGGCATGCGTATTCTTGTGTGGTTTGTCGTGGATGGGAGCGATATGGTTGTGGAGAGGCGCGTGGCGTGGCGAGTGGCGATGTTTGGCGCGTGTTCGAGTGTGGGTTGAGTTGGGATGTGTCTTGGACGTGTGCGAGAGTGTGTAAGTGTGTGTGGACGACCCCGTAGTGTGTGTGAATCGCTGTCTACGATGGAGGCATGCGTATTCTTGTGTGGTTTGTCGTGGATGGGAGCGATATGGTTGTGGAGAGGCGCGTGGCGTGGCGAGTGGCGATGTTTGGCGCGTGTTCGAGTGTGGGTTGAGTTGGGATGTGTCTTGGACGTGTGCGAGAGTGTGTAAGTGTGTGTGGACGACCCCGTAGTGTGTGTGAATCGCTGTCTACGATGGAGGCATGCGTATTCTTGTGTGGTTTGTCGTGGATGGGAGCGATATGGTTGTGGAGAGGCGCGTGGCGTGGCGAGTGGCGATGTTTGGCGCGTGTTCGAGTGTGGGTTGAGTTGGGATGTGTCTTGGACGTGTGCGAGAGTGTGTAAGTGTGTGTGGACGACCCCGTAGTGTGTGTGAATCGCTGTCTACGATGGAGGCATGCGTATTCTTGTGTGGTTTGTCGTGGATGGGAGCGATATGGTTGTGGAGAGGCGCGTGGCGTGGCGAGTGGCGATGTTTGGCGCGTGTTCGAGTGTGGGTTGAGTTGGGATGTGTCTTGGACGTGTGCGAGAGTGTGTAAGTGTGTGTGGACGACCCCGTAGTGTGTGTGAATCGCTGTCTACGATGGAGGCATGCGTATTCTTGTGTGGTTTGTCGTGGATGGGAGCGATATGGTTGTGGAGAGGCGCGTGGCGTGGCGAGTGGCGATGTTTGGCGCGTGTTCGAGTGTGGGTTGAGTTGGGATGTGTCTTGGACGTGTGCGAGAGTGTGTAAGTGTGTGTGGACGACCCCGTAGTGTGTGTGAATCGCTGTCTACGATGGAGGCATGCGTATTCTTGTGTGGTTTGTCGTGGATGGGAGCGATATGGTTGTGGAGAGGCGCGTGGCGTGGCGAGTGGCGATGTTTGGCGCGTGTTCGAGTGTGGGTTGAGTTGGGATGTGTCTTGGACGTGTGCGAGAGTGTGTAAGTGTGTGTGGACGACCCCGTAGTGTGTGTGAATCGCTGTCTACGATGGAGGCATGCGTATTCTTGTGTGGTTTGTCGTGGATGGGAGCGATATGGTTGTGGAGAGGCGCGTGGCGTGGCGAGTGGCGATGTTTGGCGCGTGTTCGAGTGTGGGTTGAGTTGGGATGTGTCTTGGACGTGTGCGAGAGTGTGTAAGTGTGTGTGGACGACCCCGTAGTGTGTGTGAATCGCTGTCTACGATGGAGGCATGCGTATTCTTGTGTGGTTTGTCGTGGATGGGAGCGATATGGTTGTGGAGAGGCGCGTGGCGTGGCGAGTGGCGATGTTTGGCGCGTGTTCGAGTGTGGGTTGAGTTGGGATGTGTCTTGGACGTGTGCGAGAGTGTGTAAGTGTGTGTGGACGACCCCGTAGTGTGTGTGAATCGCTGTCTACGATGGAGGCATGCGTATTCTTGTGTGGTTTGTCGTGGATGGGAGCGATATGGTTGTGGAGAGGCGCGTGGCGTGGCGAGTGGCGATGTTTGGCGCGTGTTCGAGTGTGGGTTGAGTTGGGATGTGTCTTGGACGTGTGCGAGAGTGTGTAAGTGTGTGTGGACGACCCCGTAGTGTGTGTGAATCGCTGTCTACGATGGAGGCATGCGTATTCTTGTGTGGTTTGTCGTGGATGGGAGCGATATGGTTGTGGAGAGGCGCGTGGCGTGGCGAGTGGCGATGTTTGGCGCGTGTTCGAGTGTGGGTTGAGTTGGGATGTGTCTTGGACGTGTGCGAGAGTGTGTAAGTGTGTGTGGACGACCCCGTAGTGTGTGTGAATCGCTGTCTACGATGGAGGCATGCGTATTCTTGTGTGGTTTGTCGTGGATGGGAGCGATATGGTTGTGGAGAGGCGCGTGGCGTGGCGAGTGGCGATGTTTGGCGCGTGTTCGAGTGTGGGTTGAGTTGGGATGTGTCTTGGACGTGTGCGAGAGTGTGTAAGTGTGTGTGGACGACCCCGTAGTGTGTGTGAATCGCTGTCTACGATGGAGGCATGCGTATTCTTGTGTGGTTTGTCGTGGATGGGAGCGATATGGTTGTGGAGAGGCGCGTGGCGTGGCGAGTGGCGATGTTTGGCGCGTGTTCGAGTGTGGGTTGAGTTGGGATGTGTCTTGGACGTGTGCGAGAGTGTGTAAGTGTGTGTGGACGACCCCGTAGTGTGTGTGAATCGCTGTCTACGATGGAGGCATGCGTATTCTTGTGTGGTTTGTCGTGGATGGGAGCGATATGGTTGTGGAGAGGCGCGTGGCGTGGCGAGTGGCGATGTTTGGCGCGTGTTCGAGTGTGGGTTGAGTTGGGATGTGTCTTGGACGTGTGCGAGAGTGTGTAAGTGTGTGTGGACGACCCCGTAGTGTGTGTGAATCGCTGTCTACGATGGAGGCATGCGTATTCTTGTGTGGTTTGTCGTGGATGGGAGCGATATGGTTGTGGAGAGGCGCGTGGCGTGGCGAGTGGCGATGTTTGGCGCGTGTTCGAGTGTGGGTTGAGTTGGGATGTGTCTTGGACGTGTGCGAGAGTGTGTAAGTGTGTGTGGACGACCCCGTAGTGTGTGTGAATCGCTGTCTACGATGGAGGCATGCGTATTCTTGTGTGGTTTGTCGTGGATGGGAGCGATATGGTTGTGGAGAGGCGCGTGGCGTGGCGAGTGGCGATGTTTGGCGCGTGTTCGAGTGTGGGTTGAGTTGGGATGTGTCTTGGACGTGTGCGAGAGTGTGTAAGTGTGTGTGGACGACCCCGTAGTGTGTGTGAATCGCTGTCTACGATGGAGGCATGCGTATTCTTGTGTGGTTTGTCGTGGATGGGAGCGATATGGTTGTGGAGAGGCGCGTGGCGTGGCGAGTGGCGATGTTTGGCGCGTGTTCGAGTGTGGGTTGAGTTGGGATGTGTCTTGGACGTGTGCGAGAGTGTGTAAGTGTGTGTGGACGACCCCGTAGTGTGTGTGAATCGCTGTCTACGATGGAGGCATGCGTATTCTTGTGTGGTTTGTCGTGGATGGGAGCGATATGGTTGTGGAGAGGCGCGTGGCGTGGCGAGTGGCGATGTTTGGCGCGTGTTCGAGTGTGGGTTGAGTTGGGATGTGTCTTGGACGTGTGCGAGAGTGTGTAAGTGTGTGTGGACGACCCCGTAGTGTGTGTGAATCGCTGTCTACGATGGAGGCATGCGTATTCTTGTGTGGTTTGTCGTGGATGGGAGCGATATGGTTGTGGAGAGGCGCGTGGCGTGGCGAGTGGCGATGTTTGGCGCGTGTTCGAGTGTGGGTTGAGTTGGGATGTGTCTTGGACGTGTGCGAGAGTGTGTAAGTGTGTGTGGACGACCCCGTAGTGTGTGTGAATCGCTGTCTACGATGGAGGCATGCGTATTCTTGTGTGGTTTGTCGTGGATGGGAGCGATATGGTTGTGGAGAGGCGCGTGGCGTGGCGAGTGGCGATGTTTGGCGCGTGTTCGAGTGTGGGTTGAGTTGGGATGTGTCTTGGACGTGTGCGAGAGTGTGTAAGTGTGTGTGGACGACCCCGTAGTGTGTGTGAATCGCTGTCTACGATGGAGGCATGCGTATTCTTGTGTGGTTTGTCGTGGATGGGAGCGATATGGTTGTGGAGAGGCGCGTGGCGTGGCGAGTGGCGATGTTTGGCGCGTGTTCGAGTGTGGGTTGAGTTGGGATGTGTCTTGGACGTGTGCGAGAGTGTGTAAGTGTGTGTGGACGACCCCGTAGTGTGTGTGAATCGCTGTCTACGATGGAGGCATGCGTATTCTTGTGTGGTTTGTCGTGGATGGGAGCGATATGGTTGTGGAGAGGCGCGTGGCGTGGCGAGTGGCGATGTTTGGCGCGTGTTCGAGTGTGGGTTGAGTTGGGATGTGTCTTGGACGTGTGCGAGAGTGTGTAAGTGTGTGTGGACGACCCCGTAGTGTGTGTGAATCGCTGTCTACGATGGAGGCATGCGTATTCTTGTGTGGTTTGTCGTGGATGGGAGCGATATGGTTGTGGAGAGGCGCGTGGCGTGGCGAGTGGCGATGTTTGGCGCGTGTTCGAGTGTGGGTTGAGTTGGGATGTGTCTTGGACGTGTGCGAGAGTGTGTAAGTGTGTGTGGACGACCCCGTAGTGTGTGTGAATCGCTGTCTACGATGGAGGCATGCGTATTCTTGTGTGGTTTGTCGTGGATGGGAGCGATATGGTTGTGGAGAGGCGCGTGGCGTGGCGAGTGGCGATGTTTGGCGCGTGTTCGAGTGTGGGTTGAGTTGGGATGTGTCTTGGACGTGTGCGAGAGTGTGTAAGTGTGTGTGGACGACCCCGTAGTGTGTGTGAATCGCTGTCTACGATGGAGGCATGCGTATTCTTGTGTGGTTTGTCGTGGATGGGAGCGATATGGTTGTGGAGAGGCGCGTGGCGTGGCGAGTGGCGATGTTTGGCGCGTGTTCGAGTGTGGGTTGAGTTGGGATGTGTCTTGGACGTGTGCGAGAGTGTGTAAGTGTGTGTGGACGACCCCGTAGTGTGTGTGAATCGCTGTCTACGATGGAGGCATGCGTATTCTTGTGTGGTTTGTCGTGGATGGGAGCGATATGGTTGTGGAGAGGCGCGTGGCGTGGCGAGTGGCGATGTTTGGCGCGTGTTCGAGTGTGGGTTGAGTTGGGATGTGTCTTGGACGTGTGCGAGAGTGTGTAAGTGTGTGTGGACGACCCCGTAGTGTGTGTGAATCGCTGTCTACGATGGAGGCATGCGTATTCTTGTGTGGTTTGTCGTGGATGGGAGCGATATGGTTGTGGAGGGCGCGTGGCGTGGCGAGTGGCGATGTTTGGCGCGTGTTCGAGTGTGGGTTGAGTTGGGATGTGTCTTGGACGTGTGCGAGAGTGTGTAAGTGTGTGTGGACGACCCCGTAGTGTGTGTGAATCGCTGTCTACGATGGAGGCATGCGTATTCTTGTGTGGTTTGTCGTGGATGGGAGCGATATGGTTGTGGAGAGGCGCGTGGCGTGGCGAGTGGCGATGTTTGGCGCGTGTTCGAGTGTGGGTTGAGTTGGGATGTGTCTTGGACGTGTGCGAGAGTGTGTAAGTGTGTGTGGACGACCCCGTAGTGTGTGTGAATCGCTGTCTACGATGGAGGCATGCGTATTCTTGTGTGGTTTGTCGTGGATGGGAGCGATATGGTTGTGGAGAGGCGCGTGGCGTGGCGAGTGGCGATGTTTGGCGCGTGTTCGAGTGTGGGTTGAGTTGGGATGTGTCTTGGACGTGTGCGAGAGTGTGTAAGTGTGTGTGGACGACCCCGTAGTGTGTGTGAATCGCTGTCTACGATGGAGGCATGCGTATTCTTGTGTGGTTTGTCGTGGATGGGAGCGATATGGTTGTGGAGAGGCGCGTGGCGTGGCGAGTGGCGATGTTTGGCGCGTGTTCGAGTGTGGGTTGAGTTGGGATGTGTCTTGGACGTGTGCGAGAGTGTGTAAGTGTGTGTGGACGACCCCGTAGTGTGTGTGAATCGCTGTCTACGATGGAGGCATGCGTATTCTTGTGTGGTTTGTCGTGGATGGGAGCGATATGGTTGTGGAGAGGCGCGTGGCGTGGCGAGTGGCGATGTTTGGCGCGTGTTCGAGTGTGGGTTGAGTTGGGATGTGTCTTGGACGTGTGCGAGAGTGTGTAAGTGTGTGTGGACGACCCCGTAGTGTGTGTGAATCGCTGTCTACGATGGAGGCATGCGTATTCTTGTGTGGTTTGTCGTGGATGGGAGCGATATGGTTGTGGAGAGGCGCGTGGCGTGGCGAGTGGCGATGTTTGGCGCGTGTTCGAGTGTGGGTTGAGTTGGGATGTGTCTTGGACGTGTGCGAGAGTGTGTAAGTGTGTGTGGACGACCCCGTAGTGTGTGTGAATCGCTGTCTACGATGGAGGCATGCGTATTCTTGTGTGGTTTGTCGTGGATGGGAGCGATATGGTTGTGGAGAGGCGCGTGGCGTGGCGAGTGGCGATGTTTGGCGCGTGTTCGAGTGTGGGTTGAGTTGGGATGTGTCTTGGACGTGTGCGAGAGTGTGTAAGTGTGTGTGGACGACCCCGTAGTGTGTGTGAATCGCTGTCTACGATGGAGGCATGCGTATTCTTGTGTGGTTTGTCGTGGATGGGAGCGATATGGTTGTGGAGAGGCGCGTGGCGTGGCGAGTGGCGATGTTTGGCGCGTGTTCGAGTGTGGGTTGAGTTGGGATGTGTCTTGGACGTGTGCGAGAGTGTGTAAGTGTGTGTGGACGACCCCGTAGTGTGTGTGAATCGCTGTCTACGATGGAGGCATGCGTATTCTTGTGTGGTTTGTCGTGGATGGGAGCGATATGGTTGTGGAGAGGCGCGTGGCGTGGCGAGTGGCGATGTTTGGCGCGTGTTCGAGTGTGGGTTGAGTTGGGATGTGTCTTGGACGTGTGCGAGAGTGTGTAAGTGTGTGTGGACGACCCCGTAGTGTGTGTGAATCGCTGTCTACGATGGAGGCATGCGTATTCTTGTGTGGTTTGTCGTGGATGGGAGCGATATGGTTGTGGAGAGGCGCGTGGCGTGGCGAGTGGCGATGTTTGGCGCGTGTTCGAGTGTGGGTTGAGTTGGGATGTGTCTTGGACGTGTGCGAGAGTGTGTAAGTGTGTGTGGACGACCCCGTAGTGTGTGTGAATCGCTGTCTACGATGGAGGCATGCGTATTCTTGTGTGGTTTGTCGTGGATGGGAGCGATATGGTTGTGGAGAGGCGCGTGGCGTGGCGAGTGGCGATGTTTGGCGCGTGTTCGAGTGTGGGTTGAGTTGGGATGTGTCTTGGACGTGTGCGAGAGTGTGTAAGTGTGTGTGGACGACCCCGTAGTGTGTGTGAATCGCTGTCTACGATGGAGGCATGCGTATTCTTGTGTGGTTTGTCGTGGATGGGAGCGATATGGTTGTGGAGAGGCGCGTGGCGTGGCGAGTGGCGATGTTTGGCGCGTGTTCGAGTGTGGGTTGAGTTGGGATGTGTCTTGGACGTGTGCGAGAGTGTGTAAGTGTGTGTGGACGACCCCGTAGTGTGTGTGAATCGCTGTCTACGATGGAGGCATGCGTATTCTTGTGTGGTTTGTCGTGGATGGGAGCGATATGGTTGTGGAGAGGCGCGTGGCGTGGCGAGTGGCGATGTTTGGCGCGTGTTCGAGTGTGGGTTGAGTTGGGATGTGTCTTGGACGTGTGCGAGAGTGTGTAAGTGTGTGTGGACGACCCCGTAGTGTGTGTGAATCGCTGTCTACGATGGAGGCATGCGTATTCTTGTGTGGTTTGTCGTGGATGGGAGCGATATGGTTGTGGAGAGGCGCGTGGCGTGGCGAGTGGCGATGTTTGGCGCGTGTTCGAGTGTGGGTTGAGTTGGGATGTGTCTTGGACGTGTGCGAGAGTGTGTAAGTGTGTGTGGACGACCCCGTAGTGTGTGTGAATCGCTGTCTACGATGGAGGCATGCGTATTCTTGTGTGGTTTGTCGTGGATGGGAGCGATATGGTTGTGGAGAGGCGCGTGGCGTGGCGAGTGGCGATGTTTGGCGCGTGTTCGAGTGTGGGTTGAGTTGGGATGTGTCTTGGACGTGTGCGAGAGTGTGTAAGTGTGTGTGGACGACCCCGTAGTGTGTGTGAATCGCTGTCTACGATGGAGGCATGCGTATTCTTGTGTGGTTTGTCGTGGATGGGAGCGATATGGTTGTGGAGAGGCGCGTGGCGTGGCGAGTGGCGATGTTTGGCGCGTGTTCGAGTGTGGGTTGAGTTGGGATGTGTCTTGGACGTGTGCGAGAGTGTGTAAGTGTGTGTGGACGACCCCGTAGTGTGTGTGAATCGCTGTCTACGATGGAGGCATGCGTATTCTTGTGTGGTTTGTCGTGGATGGGAGCGATATGGTTGTGGAGAGGCGCGTGGCGTGGCGAGTGGCGATGTTTGGCGCGTGTTCGAGTGTGGGTTGAGTTGGGATGTGTCTTGGACGTGTGCGAGAGTGTGTAAGTGTGTGTGGACGACCCCGTAGTGTGTGTGAATCGCTGTCTACGATGGAGGCATGCGTATTCTTGTGTGGTTTGTCGTGGATGGGAGCGATATGGTTGTGGAGAGGCGCGTGGCGTGGCGAGTGGCGATGTTTGGCGCGTGTTCGAGTGTGGGTTGAGTTGGGATGTGTCTTGGACGTGTGCGAGAGTGTGTAAGTGTGTGTGGACGACCCCGTAGTGTGTGTGAATCGCTGTCTACGATGGAGGCATGCGTATTCTTGTGTGGTTTGTCGTGGATGGGAGCGATATGGTTGTGGAGAGGCGCGTGGCGTGGCGAGTGGCGATGTTTGGCGCGTGTTCGAGTGTGGGTTGAGTTGGGATGTGTCTTGGACGTGTGCGAGAGTGTGTAAGTGTGTGTGGACGACCCCGTAGTGTGTGTGAATCGCTGTCTACGATGGAGGCATGCGTATTCTTGTGTGGTTTGTCGTGGATGGGAGCGATATGGTTGTGGAGAGGCGCGTGGCGTGGCGAGTGGCGATGTTTGGCGCGTGTTCGAGTGTGGGTTGAGTTGGGATGTGTCTTGGACGTGTGCGAGAGTGTGTAAGTGTGTGTGGACGACCCCGTAGTGTGTGTGAATCGCTGTCTACGATGGAGGCATGCGTATTCTTGTGTGGTTTGTCGTGGATGGGAGCGATATGGTTGTGGAGAGGCGCGTGGCGTGGCGAGTGGCGATGTTTGGCGCGTGTTCGAGTGTGGGTTGAGTTGGGATGTGTCTTGGACGTGTGCGAGAGTGTGTAAGTGTGTGTGGACGACCCCGTAGTGTGTGTGAATCGCTGTCTACGATGGAGGCATGCGTATTCTTGTGTGGTTTGTCGTGGATGGGAGCGATATGGTTGTGGAGAGGCGCGTGGCGTGGCGAGTGGCGATGTTTGGCGCGTGTTCGAGTGTGGGTTGAGTTGGGATGTGTCTTGGACGTGTGCGAGAGTGTGTAAGTGTGTGTGGACGACCCCGTAGTGTGTGTGAATCGCTGTCTACGATGGAGGCATGCGTATTCTTGTGTGGTTTGTCGTGGATGGGAGCGATATGGTTGTGGAGAGGCGCGTGGCGTGGCGAGTGGCGATGTTTGGCGCGTGTTCGAGTGTGGGTTGAGTTGGGATGTGTCTTGGACGTGTGCGAGAGTGTGTAAGTGTGTGTGGACGACCCCGTAGTGTGTGTGAATCGCTGTCTACGATGGAGGCATGCGTATTCTTGTGTGGTTTGTCGTGGATGGGAGCGATATGGTTGTGGAGAGGCGCGTGGCGTGGCGAGTGGCGATGTTTGGCGCGTGTTCGAGTGTGGGTTGAGTTGGGATGTGTCTTGGACGTGTGCGAGAGTGTGTAAGTGTGTGTGGACGACCCCGTAGTGTGTGTGAATCGCTGTCTACGATGGAGGCATGCGTATTCTTGTGTGGTTTGTCGTGGATGGGAGCGATATGGTTGTGGAGAGGCGCGTGGCGTGGCGAGTGGCGATGTTTGGCGCGTGTTCGAGTGTGGGTTGAGTTGGGATGTGTCTTGGACGTGTGCGAGAGTGTGTAAGTGTGTGTGGACGACCCCGTAGTGTGTGTGAATCGCTGTCTACGATGGAGGCATGCGTATTCTTGTGTGGTTTGTCGTGGATGGGAGCGATATGGTTGTGGAGAGGCGCGTGGCGTGGCGAGTGGCGATGTTTGGCGCGTGTTCGAGTGTGGGTTGAGTTGGGATGTGTCTTGGACGTGTGCGAGAGTGTGTAAGTGTGTGTGGACGACCCCGTAGTGTGTGTGAATCGCTGTCTACGATGGAGGCATGCGTATTCTTGTGTGGTTTGTCGTGGATGGGAGCGATATGGTTGTGGAGAGGCGCGTGGCGTGGCGAGTGGCGATGTTTGGCGCGTGTTCGAGTGTGGGTTGAGTTGGGATGTGTCTTGGACGTGTGCGAGAGTGTGTAAGTGTGTGTGGACGACCCCGTAGTGTGTGTGAATCGCTGTCTACGATGGAGGCATGCGTATTCTTGTGTGGTTTGTCGTGGATGGGAGCGATATGGTTGTGGAGAGGCGCGTGGCGTGGCGAGTGGCGATGTTTGGCGCGTGTTCGAGTGTGGGTTGAGTTGGGATGTGTCTTGGACGTGTGCGAGAGTGTGTAAGTGTGTGTGGACGACCCCGTAGTGTGTGTGAATCGCTGTCTACGATGGAGGCATGCGTATTCTTGTGTGGTTTGTCGTGGATGGGAGCGATATGGTTGTGGAGAGGCGCGTGGCGTGGCGAGTGGCGATGTTTGGCGCGTGTTCGAGTGTGGGTTGAGTTGGGATGTGTCTTGGACGTGTGCGAGAGTGTGTAAGTGTGTGTGGACGACCCCGTAGTGTGTGTGAATCGCTGTCTACGATGGAGGCATGCGTATTCTTGTGTGGTTTGTCGTGGATGGGAGCGATATGGTTGTGGAGAGGCGCGTGGCGTGGCGAGTGGCGATGTTTGGCGCGTGTTCGAGTGTGGGTTGAGTTGGGATGTGTCTTGGACGTGTGCGAGAGTGTGTAAGTGTGTGTGGACGACCCCGTAGTGTGTGTGAATCGCTGTCTACGATGGAGGCATGCGTATTCTTGTGTGGTTTGTCGTGGATGGGAGCGATATGGTTGTGGAGAGGCGCGTGGCGTGGCGAGTGGCGATGTTTGGCGCGTGTTCGAGTGTGGGTTGAGTTGGGATGTGTCTTGGACGTGTGCGAGAGTGTGTAAGTGTGTGTGGACGACCCCGTAGTGTGTGTGAATCGCTGTCTACGATGGAGGCATGCGTATTCTTGTGTGGTTTGTCGTGGATGGGAGCGATATGGTTGTGGAGAGGCGCGTGGCGTGGCGAGTGGCGATGTTTGGCGCGTGTTCGAGTGTGGGTTGAGTTGGGATGTGTCTTGGACGTGTGCGAGAGTGTGTAAGTGTGTGTGGACGACCCCGTAGTGTGTGTGAATCGCTGTCTACGATGGAGGCATGCGTATTCTTGTGTGGTTTGTCGTGGATGGGAGCGATATGGTTGTGGAGAGGCGCGTGGCGTGGCGAGTGGCGATGTTTGGCGCGTGTTCGAGTGTGGGTTGAGTTGGGATGTGTCTTGGACGTGTGCGAGAGTGTGTAAGTGTGTGTGGACGACCCCGTAGTGTGTGTGAATCGCTGTCTACGATGGAGGCATGCGTATTCTTGTGTGGTTTGTCGTGGATGGGAGCGATATGGTTGTGGAGAGGCGCGTGGCGTGGCGAGTGGCGATGTTTGGCGCGTGTTCGAGTGTGGGTTGAGTTGGGATGTGTCTTGGACGTGTGCGAGAGTGTGTAAGTGTGTGTGGACGACCCCGTAGTGTGTGTGAATCGCTGTCTACGATGGAGGCATGCGTATTCTTGTGTGGTTTGTCGTGGATGGGAGCGATATGGTTGTGGAGAGGCGCGTGGCGTGGCGAGTGGCGATGTTTGGCGCGTGTTCGAGTGTGGGTTGAGTTGGGATGTGTCTTGGACGTGTGCGAGAGTGTGTAAGTGTGTGTGGACGACCCCGTAGTGTGTGTGAATCGCTGTCTACGATGGAGGCATGCGTATTCTTGTGTGGTTTGTCGTGGATGGGAGCGATATGGTTGTGGAGAGGCGCGTGGCGTGGCGAGTGGCGATGTTTGGCGCGTGTTCGAGTGTGGGTTGAGTTGGGATGTGTCTTGGACGTGTGCGAGAGTGTGTAAGTGTGTGTGGACGACCCCGTAGTGTGTGTGAATCGCTGTCTACGATGGAGGCATGCGTATTCTTGTGTGGTTTGTCGTGGATGGGAGCGATATGGTTGTGGAGAGGCGCGTGGCGTGGCGAGTGGCGATGTTTGGCGCGTGTTCGAGTGTGGGTTGAGTTGGGATGTGTCTTGGACGTGTGCGAGAGTGTGTAAGTGTGTGTGGACGACCCCGTAGTGTGTGTGAATCGCTGTCTACGATGGAGGCATGCGTATTCTTGTGTGGTTTGTCGTGGATGGGAGCGATATGGTTGTGGAGAGGCGCGTGGCGTGGCGAGTGGCGATGTTTGGCGCGTGTTCGAGTGTGGGTTGAGTTGGGATGTGTCTTGGACGTGTGCGAGAGTGTGTAAGTGTGTGTGGACGACCCCGTAGTGTGTGTGAATCGCTGTCTACGATGGAGGCATGCGTATTCTTGTGTGGTTTGTCGTGGATGGGAGCGATATGGTTGTGGAGAGGCGCGTGGCGTGGCGAGTGGCGATGTTTGGCGCGTGTTCGAGTGTGGGTTGAGTTGGGATGTGTCTTGGACGTGTGCGAGAGTGTGTAAGTGTGTGTGGACGACCCCGTAGTGTGTGTGAATCGCTGTCTACGATGGAGGCATGCGTATTCTTGTGTGGTTTGTCGTGGATGGGAGCGATATGGTTGTGGAGAGGCGCGTGGCGTGGCGAGTGGCGATGTTTGGCGCGTGTTCGAGTGTGGGTTGAGTTGGGATGTGTCTTGGACGTGTGCGAGAGTGTGTAAGTGTGTGTGGACGACCCCGTAGTGTGTGTGAATCGCTGTCTACGATGGAGGCATGCGTATTCTTGTGTGGTTTGTCGTGGATGGGAGCGATATGGTTGTGGAGAGGCGCGTGGCGTGGCGAGTGGCGATGTTTGGCGCGTGTTCGAGTGTGGGTTGAGTTGGGATGTGTCTTGGACGTGTGCGAGAGTGTGTAAGTGTGTGTGGACGACCCCGTAGTGTGTGTGAATCGCTGTCTACGATGGAGGCATGCGTATTCTTGTGTGGTTTGTCGTGGATGGGAGCGATATGGTTGTGGAGAGGCGCGTGGCGTGGCGAGTGGCGATGTTTGGCGCGTGTTCGAGTGTGGGTTGAGTTGGGATGTGTCTTGGACGTGTGCGAGAGTGTGTAAGTGTGTGTGGACGACCCCGTAGTGTGTGTGAATCGCTGTCTACGATGGAGGCATGCGTATTCTTGTGTGGTTTGTCGTGGATGGGAGCGATATGGTTGTGGAGAGGCGCGTGGCGTGGCGAGTGGCGATGTTTGGCGCGTGTTCGAGTGTGGGTTGAGTTGGGATGTGTCTTGGACGTGTGCGAGAGTGTGTAAGTGTGTGTGGACGACCCCGTAGTGTGTGTGAATCGCTGTCTACGATGGAGGCATGCGTATTCTTGTGTGGTTTGTCGTGGATGGGAGCGATATGGTTGTGGAGAGGCGCGTGGCGTGGCGAGTGGCGATGTTTGGCGCGTGTTCGAGTGTGGGTTGAGTTGGGATGTGTCTTGGACGTGTGCGAGAGTGTGTAAGTGTGTGTGGACGACCCCGTAGTGTGTGTGAATCGCTGTCTACGATGGAGGCATGCGTATTCTTGTGTGGTTTGTCGTGGATGGGAGCGATATGGTTGTGGAGAGGCGCGTGGCGTGGCGAGTGGCGATGTTTGGCGCGTGTTCGAGTGTGGGTTGAGTTGGGATGTGTCTTGGACGTGTGCGAGAGTGTGTAAGTGTGTGTGGACGACCCCGTAGTGTGTGTGAATCGCTGTCTACGATGGAGGCATGCGTATTCTTGTGTGGTTTGTCGTGGATGGGAGCGATATGGTTGTGGAGAGGCGCGTGGCGTGGCGAGTGGCGATGTTTGGCGCGTGTTCGAGTGTGGGTTGAGTTGGGATGTGTCTTGGACGTGTGCGAGAGTGTGTAAGTGTGTGTGGACGACCCCGTAGTGTGTGTGAATCGCTGTCTACGATGGAGGCATGCGTATTCTTGTGTGGTTTGTCGTGGATGGGAGCGATATGGTTGTGGAGAGGCGCGTGGCGTGGCGAGTGGCGATGTTTGGCGCGTGTTCGAGTGTGGGTTGAGTTGGGATGTGTCTTGGACGTGTGCGAGAGTGTGTAAGTGTGTGTGGACGACCCCGTAGTGTGTGTGAATCGCTGTCTACGATGGAGGCATGCGTATTCTTGTGTGGTTTGTCGTGGATGGGAGCGATATGGTTGTGGAGAGGCGCGTGGCGTGGCGAGTGGCGATGTTTGGCGCGTGTTCGAGTGTGGGTTGAGTTGGGATGTGTCTTGGACGTGTGCGAGAGTGTGTAAGTGTGTGTGGACGACCCCGTAGTGTGTGTGAATCGCTGTCTACGATGGAGGCATGCGTATTCTTGTGTGGTTTGTCGTGGATGGGAGCGATATGGTTGTGGAGAGGCGCGTGGCGTGGCGAGTGGCGATGTTTGGCGCGTGTTCGAGTGTGGGTTGAGTTGGGATGTGTCTTGGACGTGTGCGAGAGTGTGTAAGTGTGTGTGGACGACCCCGTAGTGTGTGTGAATCGCTGTCTACGATGGAGGCATGCGTATTCTTGTGTGGTTTGTCGTGGATGGGAGCGATATGGTTGTGGAGAGGCGCGTGGCGTGGCGAGTGGCGATGTTTGGCGCGTGTTCGAGTGTGGGTTGAGTTGGGATGTGTCTTGGACGTGTGCGAGAGTGTGTAAGTGTGTGTGGACGACCCCGTAGTGTGTGTGAATCGCTGTCTACGATGGAGGCATGCGTATTCTTGTGTGGTTTGTCGTGGATGGGAGCGATATGGTTGTGGAGAGGCGCGTGGCGTGGCGAGTGGCGATGTTTGGCGCGTGTTCGAGTGTGGGTTGAGTTGGGATGTGTCTTGGACGTGTGCGAGAGTGTGTAAGTGTGTGTGGACGACCCCGTAGTGTGTGTGAATCGCTGTCTACGATGGAGGCATGCGTATTCTTGTGTGGTTTGTCGTGGATGGGAGCGATATGGTTGTGGAGAGGCGCGTGGCGTGGCGAGTGGCGATGTTTGGCGCGTGTTCGAGTGTGGGTTGAGTTGGGATGTGTCTTGGACGTGTGCGAGAGTGTGTAAGTGTGTGTGGACGACCCCGTAGTGTGTGTGAATCGCTGTCTACGATGGAGGCATGCGTATTCTTGTGTGGTTTGTCGTGGATGGGAGCGATATGGTTGTGGAGAGGCGCGTGGCGTGGCGAGTGGCGATGTTTGGCGCGTGTTCGAGTGTGGGTTGAGTTGGGATGTGTCTTGGACGTGTGCGAGAGTGTGTAAGTGTGTGTGGACGACCCCGTAGTGTGTGTGAATCGCTGTCTACGATGGAGGCATGCGTATTCTTGTGTGGTTTGTCGTGGATGGGAGCGATATGGTTGTGGAGAGGCGCGTGGCGTGGCGAGTGGCGATGTTTGGCGCGTGTTCGAGTGTGGGTTGAGTTGGGATGTGTCTTGGACGTGTGCGAGAGTGTGTAAGTGTGTGTGGACGACCCCGTAGTGTGTGTGAATCGCTGTCTACGATGGAGGCATGCGTATTCTTGTGTGGTTTGTCGTGGATGGGAGCGATATGGTTGTGGAGAGGCGCGTGGCGTGGCGAGTGGCGATGTTTGGCGCGTGTTCGAGTGTGGGTTGAGTTGGGATGTGTCTTGGACGTGTGCGAGAGTGTGTAAGTGTGTGTGGACGACCCCGTAGTGTGTGTGAATCGCTGTCTACGATGGAGGCATGCGTATTCTTGTGTGGTTTGTCGTGGATGGGAGCGATATGGTTGTGGAGAGGCGCGTGGCGTGGCGAGTGGCGATGTTTGGCGCGTGTTCGAGTGTGGGTTGAGTTGGGATGTGTCTTGGACGTGTGCGAGAGTGTGTAAGTGTGTGTGGACGACCCCGTAGTGTGTGTGAATCGCTGTCTACGATGGAGGCATGCGTATTCTTGTGTGGTTTGTCGTGGATGGGAGCGATATGGTTGTGGAGAGGCGCGTGGCGTGGCGAGTGGCGATGTTTGGCGCGTGTTCGAGTGTGGGTTGAGTTGGGATGTGTCTTGGACGTGTGCGAGAGTGTGTAAGTGTGTGTGGACGACCCCGTAGTGTGTGTGAATCGCTGTCTACGATGGAGGCATGCGTATTCTTGTGTGGTTTGTCGTGGATGGGAGCGATATGGTTGTGGAGAGGCGCGTGGCGTGGCGAGTGGCGATGTTTGGCGCGTGTTCGAGTGTGGGTTGAGTTGGGATGTGTCTTGGACGTGTGCGAGAGTGTGTAAGTGTGTGTGGACGACCCCGTAGTGTGTGTGAATCGCTGTCTACGATGGAGGCATGCGTATTCTTGTGTGGTTTGTCGTGGATGGGAGCGATATGGTTGTGGAGAGGCGCGTGGCGTGGCGAGTGGCGATGTTTGGCGCGTGTTCGAGTGTGGGTTGAGTTGGGATGTGTCTTGGACGTGTGCGAGAGTGTGTAAGTGTGTGTGGACGACCCCGTAGTGTGTGTGAATCGCTGTCTACGATGGAGGCATGCGTATTCTTGTGTGGTTTGTCGTGGATGGGAGCGATATGGTTGTGGAGAGGCGCGTGGCGTGGCGAGTGGCGATGTTTGGCGCGTGTTCGAGTGTGGGTTGAGTTGGGATGTGTCTTGGACGTGTGCGAGAGTGTGTAAGTGTGTGTGGACGACCCCGTAGTGTGTGTGAATCGCTGTCTACGATGGAGGCATGCGTATTCTTGTGTGGTTTGTCGTGGATGGGAGCGATATGGTTGTGGAGAGGCGCGTGGCGTGGCGAGTGGCGATGTTTGGCGCGTGTTCGAGTGTGGGTTGAGTTGGGATGTGTCTTGGACGTGTGCGAGAGTGTGTAAGTGTGTGTGGACGACCCCGTAGTGTGTGTGAATCGCTGTCTACGATGGAGGCATGCGTATTCTTGTGTGGTTTGTCGTGGATGGGAGCGATATGGTTGTGGAGAGGCGCGTGGCGTGGCGAGTGGCGATGTTTGGCGCGTGTTCGAGTGTGGGTTGAGTTGGGATGTGTCTTGGACGTGTGCGAGAGTGTGTAAGTGTGTGTGGACGACCCCGTAGTGTGTGTGAATCGCTGTCTACGATGGAGGCATGCGTATTCTTGTGTGGTTTGTCGTGGATGGGAGCGATATGGTTGTGGAGAGGCGCGTGGCGTGGCGAGTGGCGATGTTTGGCGCGTGTTCGAGTGTGGGTTGAGTTGGGATGTGTCTTGGACGTGTGCGAGAGTGTGTAAGTGTGTGTGGACGACCCCGTAGTGTGTGTGAATCGCTGTCTACGATGGAGGCATGCGTATTCTTGTGTGGTTTGTCGTGGATGGGAGCGATATGGTTGTGGAGAGGCGCGTGGCGTGGCGAGTGGCGATGTTTGGCGCGTGTTCGAGTGTGGGTTGAGTTGGGATGTGTCTTGGACGTGTGCGAGAGTGTGTAAGTGTGTGTGGACGACCCCGTAGTGTGTGTGAATCGCTGTCTACGATGGAGGCATGCGTATTCTTGTGTGGTTTGTCGTGGATGGGAGCGATATGGTTGTGGAGAGGCGCGTGGCGTGGCGAGTGGCGATGTTTGGCGCGTGTTCGAGTGTGGGTTGAGTTGGGATGTGTCTTGGACGTGTGCGAGAGTGTGTAAGTGTGTGTGGACGACCCCGTAGTGTGTGTGAATCGCTGTCTACGATGGAGGCATGCGTATTCTTGTGTGGTTTGTCGTGGATGGGAGCGATATGGTTGTGGAGAGGCGCGTGGCGTGGCGAGTGGCGATGTTTGGCGCGTGTTCGAGTGTGGGTTGAGTTGGGATGTGTCTTGGACGTGTGCGAGAGTGTGTAAGTGTGTGTGGACGACCCCGTAGTGTGTGTGAATCGCTGTCTACGATGGAGGCATGCGTATTCTTGTGTGGTTTGTCGTGGATGGGAGCGATATGGTTGTGGAGAGGCGCGTGGCGTGGCGAGTGGCGATGTTTGGCGCGTGTTCGAGTGTGGGTTGAGTTGGGATGTGTCTTGGACGTGTGCGAGAGTGTGTAAGTGTGTGTGGACGACCCCGTAGTGTGTGTGAATCGCTGTCTACGATGGAGGCATGCGTATTCTTGTGTGGTTTGTCGTGGATGGGAGCGATATGGTTGTGGAGAGGCGCGTGGCGTGGCGAGTGGCGATGTTTGGCGCGTGTTCGAGTGTGGGTTGAGTTGGGATGTGTCTTGGACGTGTGCGAGAGTGTGTAAGTGTGTGTGGACGACCCCGTAGTGTGTGTGAATCGCTGTCTACGATGGAGGCATGCGTATTCTTGTGTGGTTTGTCGTGGATGGGAGCGATATGGTTGTGGAGAGGCGCGTGGCGTGGCGAGTGGCGATGTTTGGCGCGTGTTCGAGTGTGGGTTGAGTTGGGATGTGTCTTGGACGTGTGCGAGAGTGTGTAAGTGTGTGTGGACGACCCCGTAGTGTGTGTGAATCGCTGTCTACGATGGAGGCATGCGTATTCTTGTGTGGTTTGTCGTGGATGGGAGCGATATGGTTGTGGAGAGGCGCGTGGCGTGGCGAGTGGCGATGTTTGGCGCGTGTTCGAGTGTGGGTTGAGTTGGGATGTGTCTTGGACGTGTGCGAGAGTGTGTAAGTGTGTGTGGACGACCCCGTAGTGTGTGTGAATCGCTGTCTACGATGGAGGCATGCGTATTCTTGTGTGGTTTGTCGTGGATGGGAGCGATATGGTTGTGGAGAGGCGCGTGGCGTGGCGAGTGGCGATGTTTGGCGCGTGTTCGAGTGTGGGTTGAGTTGGGATGTGTCTTGGACGTGTGCGAGAGTGTGTAAGTGTGTGTGGACGACCCCGTAGTGTGTGTGAATCGCTGTCTACGATGGAGGCATGCGTATTCTTGTGTGGTTTGTCGTGGATGGGAGCGATATGGTTGTGGAGAGGCGCGTGGCGTGGCGAGTGGCGATGTTTGGCGCGTGTTCGAGTGTGGGTTGAGTTGGGATGTGTCTTGGACGTGTGCGAGAGTGTGTAAGTGTGTGTGGACGACCCCGTAGTGTGTGTGAATCGCTGTCTACGATGGAGGCATGCGTATTCTTGTGTGGTTTGTCGTGGATGGGAGCGATATGGTTGTGGAGAGGCGCGTGGCGTGGCGAGTGGCGATGTTTGGCGCGTGTTCGAGTGTGTGGGTTGTGTTGGTTCATGTGTATGGAGACGTCCGTAACGACGTGGGTTTCAAGGTGGATTTCGAAGACCCCTGTTTAAGTGTCGGACCGTTTCCGTTGCATGTGTATGGAGACGTCCGTAACGACGTGGGTTTCAAGGTGGATTTCGAAGACCCCTGTTTAAGTGTCGGACCGTTTCCGTTGCATGTGTATGGAGACGTCCGTAACGACGTGGGTTTCAAGGTGGATTTCGAAGACCCCTGTTTAAGTGTCGGACCGTTTCCGTTGCATGTGTATGGAGACGTCCGTAACGACGTGGGTTTCAAGGTGGATTTCGAAGACCCCTGTTTAAGTGTCGGACCGTTTCCGTTGCATGTGTATGGAGACGTCCGTAACGACGTGGGTTTCAAGGTGGATTTCGAAGACCCCTGTTTAAGTGTCGGACCGTTTCCGTTGCATGTGTATGGAGACGTCCGTAACGACGTGGGTTTCAAGGTGGATTTCGAAGACCCCTGTTTAAGCGTCGGACCGTTTCCGTTGCATGTGTATGGAGACGTCCGTAACGACGTGGGTTTCAAGGTGGATTTCGAAGACCCTTTATTAAGGCCTATTTGTTTTTTGTATAATGGTTTATTTTCATATCTTGCATAGCTGCTTTGTCTGATGTTTGTCTCTGGATAATCAGTTTATGCATATTGACTTATTTTTTTGTTTGATACTACTCTGGTCCATATTAATTGTCCCATTGTTTTCGGATTGGCGGTTAAATTCAACAAAACATCCATTTCCTTGTTTGATTGGCTTAAATGAAAGCTCTTGATCTCAGCTTTGATTGGATGTATTCTGTCAACCTTGATTCAAAGTGGTTGTCAAGATACGAATCGACGAAAATGTCGTGTCGGTCCTTGGGCTAGTTAATCCTCCGCTGGTCGTTCAAAACGCCGGTATTGGGGCTTCTTTTCACATTAGCCACTTAAGAATAGTACTCTCCTTGTCCTGACTATGCATGTGTGTGCAAGCGATCAACTACCATGCATCGCGATGGAAAAAGGATCATATCAAGAGGGATGTTTATGATAATGATATTTGTCATTACCGGGTCGCCGTTCAAAAGAAATCTCAGGTAATATCGTAGCAAATATGATAATCTTTCGAATATCACCAACAATAAGCGTATGTGACTCCCCGCTACTTTGCTTGCGCCTTGCGAAGTCCATGGCGCGCCATGGCGCTAAAAGGATAAATTTAACGTACTAGGAATATGGAATTTAACGTAGCGTTTTATTTGCTTAACTTTTTAATTAAATACGAAGTTCAAGTTAAATCAATTATCAGAGTTTAACTATTTTCATCGGTATTCCGGACAGAGTAGTAATCGTTATTCCGTGTTATATTATACCCGGTATTCCGGACAGAGTAGTAAACGTTATTCCGTGTTATATTATATCCTGTTAAAATTTATAAACTTTGAAACCAAATTTATAAATTTTCTTGTGACCTTTGATAATGAATAGATACTACCTGCACCAATTTATACCTGTATCAATTGATATTAGGTTGAAACTCGATACCTCTGATAATGTATACTCTCGAGTTTGAACGTGCGCCTTTGTAATCATGCTTGGGCAGCTAAGTGTTGTTTGCTGTACTGTTTTTAATTGCTCTAATCAATTAGATAGTAGTTTTTTGTAAGTGACGGGAAGAAACATTTCTCCTTCAAATTTCTCTCTGTAACCGTTCATACACTTGAATGACGAAGTCTTTCTTAGTGAATTGATTCTTTAAGAACTTTTATTGGACTAAGAATGTGGTCTTTGAATATGAGGCTAGGAATTAGTACTCTGATACCTGAACAGAGATCTTATGTTGCTCAACATATTGTAACATGTTCAGAAACATGAACATTGTTATACTGTGTCATCACAAGTGTAAATTGTTTGACACTGGTGCAGTGGTTAAATGAGTTGTATTAACCTTATTTTTGAGCAAAGGCCCTAATGACTTACTAATTTGCCTCGTACTGTATAAATAGAACTTGGAAAACAGAATATGGCAAAGTGGTCATTGAACAGGAGATGAAGTGAGTGAGCCGTTAGCTCACTCATGAAACGACGCTGTCAGGAATGATGTGTTGACGTAACCAGGGGTCCGAAGATAGATGTACTTCCGAATTTGCCTCGTACCCCTCAAGTCAAGAAGTTATCAAGTGCCGCCGCGCTCAAAATGTCCAATGCCAACAGCTGTTCCGAGCTCCGTGAGACCAACACTCACGGAGTCACCATCATTCCAGGTATTGTATCACCTCACCCACTTTCGTCGTCCAATCAGGATGGCGGAAGTGGTGTGAGTAATGTCTCTACACCTAACCCTAGGGCCGAAGTGGAGGTCGAGTTCGACCCCAACAGCGTCTCTGGAGACCAATCTGCGTCTCGCTCCACCAGCGCTTCACCTGGTGCTCCACTCGCCGGAGTTCCAGGGGGGGTCAACCTCAGTGAGTCAGTGGTTGACCCCCAGACCACTGTCGTTAACTTGTCTAGCGAAGCCCTCACTCAGGAGGGCGAACCACTGGGGCCTTGTGCCTGTGGTGGCTGCATCCCTGGACTCCAATTGGAGTCGATCCCCAGTGAAGGCGGCGAGAAAACGGGGTCCATGCCAGCCCTAGAGGCTACGAGGGCCCCCCCTATGGGCACACCCTGCGGTTCTGTCTACTTCCCCCCAGGGGCCTCTTCGGAGGGGCGGTTAAATGAGTTGTATTAACCTTATTTTTGAGCAAAGGCCCTAATGACTTACTAATTTGCCTCGTACTGTATAAATAGAACTTGGAAAACAGAATATGGCAAAGTGGTCATTGAACAGGAGATGAAGTGGTGAGCCGTCAGCTCACTCATGAAACGACGCTGTTAGGAATGATGTGTTGACGTAACCAGGGGTCCGAAGATAGATGCTTGAGCACATTGAATACCTTGGTGTATCCCTTCTTGAGAGGGAGATCAACCAGGAGCTGTTGTAGATGTAGCTTGATCAAAGAGGCAGCATGAATGGCAACTTCCATCGGACTCTTCGCTGTGAGGTCGGGTCGAAAGGTGCGATCGGCACGTTGGAGCCATATTTGATAATACACGCAGGCTCGGACAATCGGCCATATCTTCAGATAGCCACGGATGTAGTATCCATCGGACGGCTTGGGCGTCTCGTAGAACATTTCCAGACACGTGGACGGAAAGGAACACTCGAGCAGTCGCTGGATTGTCTTGAAGAAATACCAAACAGATTGACCATATCCACAAGAGAACAGGAAATGCTCGTACGTCTCATTGACACGACAGAAGACACACGTCGGCTTGGGGTCTTGGTACTGAAACAGATATTGCATGGCGTTGGCGCGGAGAAGGGTCTTGAAAATGAACTCTCCATATCGAGGGAGAATGTGGTCGGGTTGGAGGAAGGCGGCAAGTTGGGTAAGGCGCTTGGGGTCTTCGTAAAAGTTGGATGGCAGGTTGAGATGCTTGGTAGGAAGAATGGACGAGCTGACAGCTGGAGAAGCTCTGATCTTAGCCGATTTCGAAGCAAACGCCAACAAGATCGGACTCGAGTCAGGGTGTATCATCCAGTGCCATTCCATCCATTCAGAGCTTGGCGTCGGCAAGTGGAACACGGGAGCATCCTCTTCAGAAACAATCTCAAACAATCGTGATAACTTGGTCACCAAGATTGAGATCCATTGTTTCGTTGGAGGGACAAAATTGGCTTGGCGGCAGGCACGGTTGATTTTGTCGAACAAGATCGAAGCTGGCCAAACTCGCTGACACGGAGTCAACAAATGCGACAACTTCGTGATGTGAAGCGAAGCCAATACATTGGCTTGGTCTTGCGTCGATGTAGAGCACTGATCGTATAGGTCTTCGAGTCCAGGCAGATACGAGTTGTGCCAAAGGGGAACATCCAAAGATGAGATGTGATTTGGACAGCCGTACGGAGTCCAGCGGGATTCAAACCAGCTACTCAAAAAGGCTTTCCACATTGGAGTGATATTGGGATTCTTGTACAGTTGTCTGATGAATGCAGAAGAGCCATTCGCCAAGAGGAGATCTCGGGGGAACCCCATGGATGAAAAGCCTTCTCGAGGAGAGTATAGCCCGGCGTAATCCAGGCGGACATGGCAGACTTGCGGGGTGGGGTGGTGATGGCTTGAATGCATCTGATCATGACAGAGCGGTTGTGTTGTTGCCATAAAGCAAGTGCATGGTGCAGGCCTAAGCCACCGGACTTCTTCGGCATGAATAGGATCTCCTTTTTGATCAAACGGAGGCCATGGACAGAGGAGGATGGGTTGATTTCTTCACCATGCATAAATTGAAGCATGGCCTTGTCGATCTTTTTGGCCAGGTCTTTGTCGGCAGGGACAAAAGCCAGTTGGTACCATAACACAGGCAGACATATGCTGTGCAGGATAGTGACTTTTCCGGCCATGGTTCGAGCCTTGTAGAGCCACAAAGACAAGCGAGCCACAAACTTCTCAAACACGTAATTGAAACGTGCCAATGGAGAAAGATTGGGCGCAACCAAGATACCAAGAGCCTTCACGGGACTGTCGGAAGTAACTTGTAGTGAGGCAAGGTTCCCATTCAACTGGCTGTAGGTCAGAATTTGGGTCTTGTCTACGTTGAGTCGGAAACCAGACTTGTCGCAAAAGGTTTGAACCAATGCAAGCTGCCGGTGGAGGCACGTCTCATTTGCCGCATAGAGTTGCGAGTCGTCGGCAAAGTAACTCCCAGTGTGGTAGCGATCCCCACACTTGATGCCATAGTTGGAGTGTTGCCGTAGGAGTTGGCACATCGGTTCCAAAGCGATCACAAACAGAAGTGGCGACAGTGGATCACCTTGCAACACACCGCGTGAGATGTGAACTGGCTTGGACAAGAAGCCGTTCACCAAGATGCGAGACTTGCGGCCCGAGTACAGTACGCGAACCATGGCAACAAAGGTTTCGGGAAAGCCATAGTGACGGAGGACGCGGAGCAAGTACGCGTGGTCCACGCGATCAAAAGCTTTCTCAAAGTCAAGCAGTGCCACCATCGAGGACGGACTGTGTAGTTTGATGTGGTGCAGCATGTCATCCAGTCGTGCAATATTGGTTTGGATATTGCTTCGACGGATAAAGCCTTGCTGGTCCGGGTGGATGATGTGTCGAATGTGGCGCTGGAGTCGATAAGCCAGAATACTCGTCAGGATTTTCACATCCGTGTGGAAAACAGAATATGGCAAAGTGGTCATTGAACAGGAGATGAAGTGAGTGAGCCGTCAGCTCTCTCATGAAACGACGCTGTTAGGAATGATGTGTTGACGTAACCAGTGGTCCGAAGATAGATGCTTGAGCACATTGAATACCTTGGTGTATCCCTTCTTGAGAGGGAGATCAACCAGGAGCTGTTGTAGATGTAGCTTGATCAAAGAGGCAGCATGAATGGCAACTTCCATCGGACTCTTCGCTGTGAGGTCGGGTCGAAAGGTGCGATCGGCACGTTGGAGCCATATTTGATAATACACGCAGGCTCGGACAATCGGCCATATCTTCAGATAGCCACGGATGTAGTATCCATCGGACGGCTTGGGCGTCTCGTAGAACATTTCCAGACACGTGGACGGAAAGGAACACTCGAGCAGTCGCTGGATTGTCTTGAAGAAATACCAAACAGATTGACCATATCCACAAGAGAACAGGAAATGCTCGTACGTCTCATTGACACGACAGAAGACACACGTCGGCTTGGGGTCTTGGTACTGAAACAGATATTGCATGGTGTTGGCGCGGAGAAGGGTCTTGAAAATGAACTCTCCATATCGAGGGAGAATGTGGTCGGGTTGGAGGAAGGCGGCAAGTTGGGTAAGGCGCTTGGGGTCTTCGTAAAAGTTGGATGGCAGGTTGAGATGCTTGGTAGGAAGAATGGACGAGCTGACAGCTGGAGAAGCTCTGATCTTAGCCGATTTCGAAGTCGCAAACGCCAACAAGATCGGACTCGAGTCAGGGTGTATCATCCAGTGCCATTCCATCCATTCAGAGCTTGGCGTCGGCAAGTGGAACATGGGAGCATCCTCTTCAGAAACAATCTCAAACAATCGTGATAACTTGGTCACCAAGATTGAGATCCATTGTTTCGTTGGAGGGACAAAATTGGCTTGGCGGCAGGCACGGTTGATTTTGTCGAACAAGATCGAAGCTGGCCAAACTCGCTGACACGGAGTCAACAAATGCGACAACTTCGTGATGTGAAGCGAAGCCAATACATTGGCTTGGTCTTGCGTCGATGTAGAGCACTGATCGTATAGGTCTTCGAGTCCAGGCAGATACGAGTTGTGCCAAAGGGGAACATCCAAAGATGAGATGTGATTTGGACAGCCGTACGGAGTCCAGCGGGATTCAAACCAGCTACTCAATAAGGCTTTCCACATTGGAGTGATATTGGGATTCTTGTACAGTTGTCTGATGAATGCAGAAGAGCCATTCGCCAAGAGGAGATCTCGGGGGGAACCCCATGGATGAAAAGCCTTCTCGAGGAGAGTATAGCCCGGCGTAATCCAGGCGGACATGGCAGACTTGCGGGGTGGGGTGGTGATGGCTTGAATGCATCTGATCATGACAGAGCGGTTGTGTTGTTGCCATAAAGCAAGTGCATGGTGCAGGCCTAAGCCACCGGACTTCTTCGGCATGAATAGGATCTCCTTTTTGATCAAACGGAGGCCATGGACAGAGGAGGATGGGTTGATTTCTTCACCATGCATAAATTGAAGCATGGCCTTGTCGATCTTTTTGGCCAGGTCTTTGTCGGCAGGGACAAAAGCCAGTTGGTACCATAACACAGGCAGACATATGCTGTGCAGGATAGTGACTTTTCCGGCCATGGTTCGAGCCTTGTAGAGCCACAAAGACAAGCGAGCCACAAACTTCTCAAACACGTAATTGAAACGTGCCAATGGAGAAAGATTGGGCGCAACCAAGATACCAAGAGCCTTCACGGGACTGTCGGAAGTAACTTGTAGTGAGGCAAGGTTCCCATTCAACTGGCTGTAGGTCAGAATTTGGGTCTTGTCTACGTTGAGTCGGAAACCAGACTTGTCGCAAAAGGTTTGAACCAATGCAAGCTGCCGGTGGAGGCACGTCTCATTTGCCGCATAGAGTTGCGAGTCGTCGGCAAAGTAACTCCCAGTGTGGTAGCGATCCCCACACTTGATGCCATAGTTGGAGTGTTGCCGTAGGAGTTGGCACATCGGTTCCAAAGCGATCACAAACAGAAGTGGCGACAGTGGATCACCTTGCAACACACCGCGTGAGATGTGAACTGGCTTGGACAAGAAGCCGTTCACCAAGATGCGAGACTTGCGGCCCGAGTACAGTACGCGAACCATGTCAACAAAGGTTTCGGGAAAGCCATAGTGACGGAGGACGCGGAGCAAGTACGCGTGGTCCACGCGATCAAAAGCTTTCTCAAAGTCAAGCAGTGCCACCATCGAGGACGGACTGTGTAGTTTGATGTGGTGCAGCATGTCATCCAGTCGTGCAATATTGGTTTGGATATTGCTTCGACGGATAAAGCCTTGCTGGTCCGGGTGGATGATGTGTCGAATGTGGCGCTGGAGTCGATAAGCCAGAATACTCGTCAGGATTTGCACATCCGTGTGGAAAACAGAATATGGCAAAGTGGTCATTGAACAGGAGATGAAGTGAGTGAGCCGTCAGCTCTCTCATGAAACGACGCTGTTAGGAATGATGTGTTGACGTAACCAGTGGTCCGAAGATAGATGCTTGAGCACATTGAATACCTTGGTGTATCCCTTCTTGAGAGGGAGATCAACCAGGAGCTGTTGTAGATGTAGCTTGATCAAAGAGGCAGCATGAATGGCAACTTCCATCGGACTCTTCGCTGTGAGGTCGGGTCGAAAGGTGCGATCGGCACGTTGGAGCCATATTTGATAATACACGCAGGCTCGGACAATCGGCCAGATCTTCAGATAGCCACGGATGTAGTATCCATCGGACGGCTTGGGCGTCTCGTAGAACATTTCCAGACACGTGGACGGAAAGGAACACTCGAGCAGTCGCTGGATCGCCTTGAAGGAATACCAAACAGATTGACCATATCCACAAGAGAACAGGAAATGCTCGTACGTCTCATTGACACGACAGAAGACACACGTCGGCTTGGGGTCTTGGTACTGAAACAGATATTGCATGGCGTTGGCGCGGAGAAGGGTCTTGAAAATGAACTCTCCATATCGAGGGAGAATGTGGTCGGGTTGGAGGTTAAATGAGTTGTATTAACCTTATTTTTGAGCAAAGGCCCTAATGACTTACTAATTTGCCTCGTACTGTATAAATAGAACTTGGAAAACAGAATATGGCAAAGTGGTCATTGAACAGGAGATGAAGTGAGTGAGCCGTCAGCTCTCTCATGAAACGACGCTGTTAGGAATGATGTGTTGACGTAACCAGTGGTCCGAAGATAGATGCTTGAGCACATTGAATACCTTGGTGTATCCCTTCTTGAGAGGGAGATCAACCAGGAGCTGTTGTAGATGTAGCTTGATCAAAGAGGCAGCATGAATGGCAACTTCCATCGGACTCTTCGCTGTGAGGTCGGGTCGAAAGGTGCGATCGGCACGTTGGAGCCATATTTGATAATACACGCAGGCTCGGACAATCGGCCATATCTTCAGATAGCCACGGATGTAGTATCCATCGGACGGCTTGGGCGTCTCGTAGAACATTTCCAGACACGTGGACGGAAAGGAACACTCGAGCAGTCGCTGGATTGTCTTGAAGAAATACCAAACAGATTGACCATATCCACAAGAGAACAGGAAATGCTCGTACGTCTCATTGACACGACAGAAGACACACGTCGGCTTGGGGTCTTGGTACTGAAACAGATATTGCATGGCGTTGGCGCGGAGAAGGGTCTTGAAAATGAACTCTCCATATCGAGGGAGAATGTGGTCGGGTTGGAGGAAGGCGGCAAGTTGGGTAAGGCGCTTGGGGTCTTCGTAAAAGTTGGATGGCAGGTTGAGATGCTTGGTAGGAAGAATGGACGAGCTGACAGCTGGAGAAGCTCTGATCTTAGCCGATTTCGAAGTCGCAAACGCCAACAAGATCGGACTCGAGTCAGGGTGAATCATCCAGTGCCATTCCATCCATTCAGAGCTTGGCGTCGGCAAGTGGAACATGGGAGCATCCTCTTCAGAAACAATCTCAAACAATCGTGATAACTTGGTCACCAAGATTGAGATCCATTGTTTCGTTGGAGGGACAAAATTGGCTTGGCGGCAGGCACGGTTGATTTTGTCGAACAAGATCGAAGCTGGCCAAACTCGCTGACACGGAGTCAACAAATGCGACAACTTCGTGATGTGAAGCGAAGCCAATACATTGGCTTGGTCTTGCGTCGATGTAGAGCACTGATCGTATAGGTCTTCGAGTCCAGGCAGATACGAGTTGTGCCAAAGGGGAACATCCAAAGATGAGATGTGATTTGGACAGCCGTACGGAGTCCAGCGGGATTCAAACCAGCTACTCAATAAGGCTTTCCACATTGGAGTGATATTGGGATTCTTGTACAGTTGTCTGATGAATGCAGAAGAGCCATTTGCCAAGAGGAGATCTCGGGGGGAACCCCATGGATGAAAAGCCTTCTCGAGGAGAGTATAGCCCGGCGTAATCCAGGCGGACATGGCAGACTTGCGGGGTGGGGTGGTGATGGCTTGAATGCATCTGATCATGACAGAGCGGTTGTGTTGTTGCCATAAAGCAAGTGCATGGTGCAGGCCTAAGCCACCGGACTTCTTCGGCATGAATAGGATCTCCTTTTTGATCAAACGGAGGCCATGGACAGAGGAGGATGGGTTGATTTCTTCACCATGCATAAATTGAAGCATGGCCTTGTCGATCTTTTTGGCCAGGTCTTTGTCGGCAGGGACAAAAGCCAGTTGGTACCATAACACAGGCAGACATATGCTGTGCAGGATAGTGACTTTTCCGGCCATGGTTCGAGCCTTGTAGAGCCACAAAGACAAGCGAGCCACAAACTTCTCAAACACGTAATTGAAACGTGCCAATGGAGAAAGATTGGGCGCAACCAAGATACCAAGAGCCTTCACGGGACTGTCGGAAGTAACTTGTAGTGAGGCAAGGTTCCCATTCAACTGGCTGTAGGTCAGAATTTGGGTCTTGTCTACGTTGAGTCGGAAACCAGACTTGTCGCAAAAGGTTTGAACCAATGCAAGCTGCCGGTGGAGGCACGTCTCATTTGCCGCATAGAGTTGCGAGTCGTCGGCAAAGTAACTCCCAGTGTGGTAGCGATCCCCACACTTGATGCCATAGTTGGAGTGTTGCCGTAGGAGTTGGCACATCGGTTCCAAAGCGATCACAAACAGAAGTGGCGACAGTGGATCACCTTGCAACACACCGCGTGAGATGTGAACTGGCTTGGACAAGAAGCCGTTCACCAAGATGCGAGACTTGCGGCCCGAGTACAGTACGCGAACCATGTCAACAAAGGTTTCGGGAAAGCCATAGTGACGGAGGACGCGGAGCAAGTACGCGTGGTCCACGCGATCAAAAGCTTTCTCAAAGTCAAGCAGTGCCACCATCGAGGACGGACTGTGTAGTTTGATGTGGTGCAGCATGTCATCCAGTCGTGCAATATTGGTTTGGATATTGCTTCGACGGATAAAGCCTTGCTGGTCCGGGTGGATGATGTGTCGAATGTGGCGCTGGAGTCGATAAGCCAGAATACTCGTCAGGATTTTCACATCCGTGTGGAAAACAGAATATGGCAAAGTGGTCATTGAACAGGAGATGAAGTGAGTGAGCCGTCAGCTCTCTCATGAAACGACGCTGTTAGGAATGATGTGTTGACGTAACCAGTGGTCCGAAGATAGATGCTTGAGCACATTGAATACCTTGGTGTATCCCTTCTTGAGAGGGAGATCAACCAGGAGCTGTTGTAGATGTAGCTTGATCAAAGAGGCAGCATGAATGGCAACTTCCATCGGACTCTTCGCTGTGAGGTCGTGTCGAAAGGTGCGATCGGCACGTTGGAGCCATATTTGATAATACACGCAGGCTCGGACAATCGGCCATATCTTCAGATAGCCACGGATGTAGTATCCATCGGACGGCTTGGGCGTCTCGTAGAACATTTCCAGACACGTGGACGGAAAGGAACACTCGAGCAGTCGCTGGATTGTCTTGAAGAAATACCAAACAGATTGACCATATCCACAAGAGAACAGGAAATGCTCGTACGTCTCATTGACACGACAGAAGACACACGTCGGCTTGGGGTCTTGGTACTGAAACAGATATTGCATGGCGTTGGCGCGGAGAAGGGTCTTGAAAATGAACTCTCCATATCGAGGGAGAATGTGGTCGGGTTGGAGGAAGGCGGCAAGTTGGGTAAGGCGCTTGGGGTCTTCGTAAAAGTTGGATGGCAGGTTGAGATGCTTGGTAGGAAGAATGGACGAGCTGACAGCTGGAGAAGCTCTGATCTTAGCCGATTTCGAAGTCGCAAACGCCAACAAGATCGGACTCGAGTCAGGGTGTATCATCCAGTGCCATTCCATCCATTCAGAGCTTGGCGTCGGCAAGTGGAACATGGGAGCATCCTCTTCAGAAACAATCTCAAACAATCGTGATAACTTGGTCACCAAGATTGAGATCCATTGTTTCGTTGGAGGGACAAAATTGGCTTGGCGGCAGGCACGGTTGATTTTGTCGAACAAGATCGAAGCTGGCCAAACTCGCTGACACGGAGTCAACAAATGCGACAACTTCGTGATGTGAAGCGAAGCCAATACATTGGCTTGGTCTTGCGTCGATGTAGAGCACTGATCGTATAGGTCTTCGAGTCCAGGCAGATACGAGTTGTGCCAAAGGGGAACATCCAAAGATGAGATGTGATTTGGACAGCCGTACGGAGTCCAGCGGGATTCAAACCAGCTACTCAATAAGGCTTTCCACATTGGAGTGATATTGGGATTCTTGTACAGTTGTCTGATGAATGCAGAAGAGCCATTTGCCAAGAGGAGATCTCGGGGGGAACCCCATGGATGAAAAGCCTTCTCGAGGAGAGTATAGCCCGGCGTAATCCAGGCGGACATGGCAGACTTGCGGGGTGGGGTGGTGATGGCTTGAATGCATCTGATCATGACAGAGCGGTTGTGTTGTTGCCATAAAGCAAGTGCATGGTGCAGGCCTAAGCCACCGGACTTCTTCGGCATGAATAGGATCTCCTTTTTGATCAAACGGAGGCCATGGACAGAGGAGGATGGGTTGATTTCTTCACCATGCATAAATTGAAGCATGGCCTTGTCGATCTTTTTGGCCAGGTCTTTGTCGGCAGGGACAAAAGCCAGTTGGTACCATAACACAGGCAGACATATGCTGTGCAGGATAGTGACTTTTCCGGCCATGGTTCGAGCCTTGTAGAGCCACAAAGACAAGCGAGCCACAAACTTCTCAAACACGTAATTGAAACGTGCCAATGGAGAAAGATTGGGCGCAACCAAGATACCAAGAGCCTTCACGGGACTGTCGGAAGTAACTTGTAGTGAGGCAAGGTTCCCATTCAACTGGCTGTAGGTCAGAATTTGGGTCTTGTCTACGTTGAGTCGGAAACCAGACTTGTCGCAAAAGGTTTGAACCAATGCAAGCTGCCGGTGGAGGCACGTCTCATTTGCCGCATAGAGTTGCGAGTCGTCGGCAAAGTAACTCCCAGTGTGGTAGCGATCCCCACACTTGATGCCATAGTTGGAGTGTTGCCGTAGGAGTTGGCACATCGGTTCCAAAGCGATCACAAACAGAAGTGGCGACAGTGGATCACCTTGCAACACACCGCGTGAGATGTGAACTGGCTTGGACAAGAAGCCGTTCACCAAGATGCGAGACTTGCGGCCCGAGTACAGTACGCGAACCATGTCAACAAAGGTTTCGGGAAAGCCATAGTGACGGAGGACGCGGAGCAAGTACGCGTGGTCCACGCGATCAAAAGCTTTCTCAAAGTCAAGCAGTGCCACCATCGAGGACGGACTGTGTAGTTTGATGTGGTGCAGCATGTCATCCAGTCGTGCAATATTGGTTTGGATATTGCTTCGACGGATAAAGCCTTGCTGGTCCGGGTGGATGATGTGTCGAATGTGGCGCTGGAGTCGATAAGCCAGAATACTCGTCAGGATTTTCACATCCGTGTTGAGTAGGCTAATGGGCCGATAGTTCTTGGCTTGTGACTTGGGGCCTTTCTTGTGCAGCAACACCAGCGTACTGACAAGTTGCATGGGAGTCAAGCGAGGGTGAGAATGGAGCTGGTGTGTGAATAGCAGCTCCAATACCAACGACCACTTGTGAGGTGCAAGTTTGAGGACTTCGAATGGCAGAGCGTTGGGACCTGGCGCTGAGTTCGAACTGCTGTGTCGAATAGCATGATAGAACTCGTTGGCGCGCAAGGGAGCCGACAGCTCTTTCTGGGCTTGCTCTGGCAGTTGCTTGTGTCGAGTCAATGGGGTCAGAAATGACGACACTTCGTCTCCAGATCGCTGCCCCTCGGGAGCTGCAAACAAGTCCTTGTAGTAGTCGACCAGGACGTCAGACATGCCTTGTTGATTGGAGACAACATTTCCATTGACATCCACCAACTCTTTGAAGACTGTCTTCTTCAAGGGGGTAGGGACAGGGGACATGAAGTGGAACTTGGACGAGCGCTCTGCTTTGTACAAGTGAAGTTGGAACGCCTGGTCTTGACGAAACTGCTTGTCTCGATCTTGCAGCTCGTGAATTTGCTTTTGAAGGTCTCGCACTCGATCCACCAGCACTGCATCTTGACGCATGTTGGGGACTTGCAAAAGCGAAGCGATCTCGACAGCTAACTTCTTCAACGGCAGACGTTGTTTCTCCAATCGTTGAGAATGGAATTCTTTGAGTTGGGAGCGGATATCATTGACCAGCATGTCGTAGGCCTTGGAGATATTGTGGAATGTTGGAGACTTGTCCAAAAATCGATCCAGACATCCATGAACAATCTCGGCCGCTCGTGGTAGACGAAGTAGCCAAGTTGGAGCTTTCCATGATCCAGAGCCATGGCGCAATGTTTGACGCTTTGTGATGATACGACAAGCCACGTGGTCAGCCTGTGGAACGT
Organism: Aphanomyces cochlioides; assembly: GCA_019828595.1. Taxonomy (NCBI): domain Eukaryota; phylum Oomycota; class Saprolegniomycetes; order Saprolegniales; family Verrucalvaceae; genus Aphanomyces; species Aphanomyces cochlioides. Next base: position 70,354 of record JAHQRK010000037.1, on the reverse strand, counting down.
GTGGCATGTGCGTCGCCTTCCAATGACGAAGACCCGCCAAGGTGGACGAACAAAAGATGTAGTCGAGTCGGTTGGTGAGTGTGGGACTTGTGAAGGTTCTTGCCACGGGGTTTTGACGGCGAAACAGATCCACCAGAGACAAACTGTGCATCCATTGTTCCAGTTGAAGGGTGCCGGCCATGGTGGAGGTACTGGGTCTCAACGAATCCAAATCTTTGTTGAGAGTGCAGCTGAAATCTCCTCCAACAATGTGGAGCGCATGTGGAGGAAAGTCGCGTGGCAATTCTTCGAAGTAACTTGCTCGTTCTTGGAAGGCTGCCGGCGCATAGATATTGTGGAGAACGACTGTCAGTGGACCCAGAGTACATCGCACTTGTAGATAACGACCACGAAGCACTGAGTTGTCATGAGGGACTTGAGTGGCGTTCTTCAAAGGAGAGTGAGGATGTATCAACGTAGCCAGACCTCCAGTGGCTGGCGACGTGGATACTTCAGGGTAAATAGGCTCTTCAAAGAACAAAGAGCCTTCGTGGTTTGTGATGCGTTGCCAATGGAACGCAACACGGTCGTGGAGACTTGGCGTGCGGAAACGGGTTTCTTGGATAAAGGAAACGTCGTGAACACTTGATAGTTTGTCGAGGATGTACCGATGACTGTTGGAGAAGCCATTGGTGTTGAGGGAGATGATTTGTGGGTCCCAGTCCACGAGTTCAGTTGGGACATCGGAGAAGTTGTTGTCACTCATCACGAGTACAGATGAAAATGAGTAGAATGGAGGGGTCAGAGGGGAGGTTGAAATGGATTGAAGCAGGGGATAGAAGCCTTAGAGTTGATCGTCCTCCAAATCGAGGGGATCAATTTCGTCGGCGTTCATGGAGTGGTGAGCTTTGCTGCAGAGCTCGTCGATGTGGTAATTGTTGGTGATGCTTTTGAGCATCGAGATGGCCGACAAGACGGGAGCCGGCAAAGTGAACTTCTCGAGATTGTCGCTGAAGTTTTCGATCAAAGCAAACAGCGACCAGTCCGTCAAGCAGTTGGTGTCAGGCAATCTTGTTGCTTCTTGGTTCAATAGAACAGTCAGTGCCTCCGAGTTTGTGTAGAGGTCTGGGGCCCGATTTGAGAGGAATAAGTCAATCGTAGCAAGTGCAAAGAGGATGCGCTTGATCTCTGGTATGTCCGTGGTCAATTCTTCCAAGATTTCTGACGGGTGAATCTTGTATTGAGCCATGAAGTTGACGTGATGTTTGTAGTTGTGAGGCTTGCCTTGAGCTTTTAACAAAGCCATCTTGCGCTCAATAGTCTTGGTTGCAACAAGCGACTGAAACAAACTGAGGTCTTCATCTTGTGCGTACATAGCATGTGCAACGAGCTGAGGATCATCTCGCAAAACGCGTTGACATTCGGTGATACTGCCTTCGACTTTCTTATCTCGAATGATCTTCTTCGCCAATTCGAGGTGGGCTGCAGCAGACTTGTTAAGTCGTTGTTTCTTCGCTTTGCCTTTGGTCTTTTTCGGGCGTGGCGCACTTGAATCTTCCAATACAATTCGAGGCACTGCAAAGTCTTCAAACGAGAGTTCCACGTCGTCTTCTTCGAGGATATGAAAACGGTTGGATGTCGGCAGGGGATCCAAACGTGGGGACGAAGGCAAAGTACGTTTTGGAGCTGGTCCAGACCGGTAGCCCGTTACCAATTGAAGGTCCAGCGAGTTCTTGGGCTGCTCACTTGGTGGAGCAAGAGCGGGCGATTCGTTGGTAGACATTTCCACATCTTCTTGTTGTTTGTCTTGTCCATTGTTGTTAGGGGGATCGCTGTCACCAGACATATCGACATCAGAGCCATGAGAAGGAGCTGTTGGCTGTGGTTGTTCATCTTGACGATCTCCAGATGCCTCAGTTGAGTCGGCCTCGCCTTCCGCATTTGTTCCAGGGTCTTGATCATGATCGTCTCCATCATGTTCAGGTTCTTTTTCTCCTGACGGAGGAGATTTTGCCGCTGCCTTGGCCGCTTTTGCCTTCGCTTTTTCAGCCTTGGCCTCTGCACGTCGTGAAACAATCGACGGAGGCAATGTCTTGTTCAGAGCAGCGATCTTGTGCTGAAACACGACGACAAAAGGCTGACCCGACGGATCCGTAATGGTGATTTCGCGTAGTGCGTCGCCGGATTTTGGCACCAACACTGCAGGAGGCGCAGGCGACTTGAAAATGACTCTCAAATGCGGCGACTTGATGTTCTGACCAGCAGTAGGGTTGAATGCTGCTATCACTGACTTGGTCAATGCAGCCATTTTCTTGACAATCGCCTTGGCCATCGAAGGGTGACTGACCTTGTTGAACGTAACGTAGTAGTTGTTGCCATAACGCGAGTACTTGGGAACCAGGAAGTCTTTGCCACCAAGTCGAAACGTTGTGCCTCCCATTTCCACGCACGTAGACAAGTTGTAACTTGAGATCACAATGGTCTGTGGGTTCTTCTTGTGGATCAAAATGTTCGGAAATTTGGAGCCCCATAACGAACCAGGATTTTCCTTGACAAATTGATCGCAGATGACTTTTTCGGACCAGTCCTTGTAGGCTTCGCCCAACTTGACTGTGAGCTCGTACACTTGGGACTGGGGGGTGAGCAAAATGTTTTCAATGAAGGCGTCCATGTCACCAGAGTCTTTGTAGAATGTGTCCGCCATGGCCTCGCATCGCGCAATATCGTCATCGGCAACAGCATGAGCACCAGTGTTGCGGTGTTTTGCGCCTTTGGGAGCATTGCCTTGCTTGGCATCTTTCTTGGACGAAGCTGAATCCTTGCCGGGAGTCTTTTGCGTCCATGGATTGGCCTTTTCAGCGTTTTGTTGCTCTTGATCGCCTTGTATTTTGTCTGCCGCGGTAGGAGGATCAACAGCGCCATTTCCTTGAGCAACGGATTTGTCGACAATGTCTTGATTTGACTGGTCATTGTCATTGTTTGTCGATTGTTCCTCTTGAATAACTTCTCCAGGAGTATCACACGGCTTCGCTTGGCCGTTAATGTCGCCTGACCCATCAACCTCAGAGTGAATTTGAGTATTTCCCTCGTCGGTTAAGGCCTCGGTTTCAGTAGAATCCTTCCCCTCGGCGTCTCCAGAGACCATATCCACGTCCTCTTGAGATTTTTCTTCTTCCTCTCCCGTTCTAGGAGGCTCAGCACAGGGGGCGACGCGGTTGGTGGCTGCTGGCTCAGTCCCATTGGTCACGAGAAAGGCCGGGGCCAGACCCCCAGTGACAGGGGTAGAAGGGGAATCCATGCCATCCCCGCAGCACGGTGACTGGGGTACACCATTGCTCCGGCGAGAACCCAAATCGGGATACCGCCCCCGCCCCTCCGAAGAGGCCCCTGGGGGAAGTAGACAGAACCGCAGGGTGTGCCCATAGGGGGGGCCCTCGTAGCCTCTAGGGCTGGCATGGACCCCGTTTTCTCGCCGCCTTCACTGGGGATCGACTCCAATTGGAGTCCAGGGAAGCAGCCACCACAGGCACAAGGCCCCAGTGGTTCGCCCTCCTGAGTGAGGGCTTCGCTAGACAAGTTAACGACAGTGGTCTGGGGGTCAACCACTGACTCACTGAGGTTGACCCCCCCTGGAACTCCGGCGAGTGGAGCACCAGGTGAAGCGCTGGTGGAGCGAGACGCAGATTGGTCTCCAAAGACGCTGTTGGGGTCGAACTCGACCTCCACTTCGGCCCTAGGGTTAGGTGTAGAGACATTACTCACACCACTTCCGCCATCCTGATTGGACGACGAAAGTGGGTGAGGTGATACAATACCTGGAATGATGGTGACTCCGTGAGTGTTGGTCTCACGGAGCTCGGAACAGCTGTTGGCGTTGGACATTTTGAGCGCGGCGGCACTTGATAACTTCTTGACTTGAGGGGTACGAGGCAAATTCGGAAGTTTGTCGTAGGCCTTGGAGATATTGTGGAATGTTGGAGACTTGTCCAAAAATCGATCCAGACATCCATGAACAATCTCGGCCGCTCGTGGCAGACGAAGTAGCCAAGTTGGAGCTTTCCATGATCCAGAGCCATGGCGCAATGTTTGACGCTTTGTGATGATACGACAAGCCACGTGGTCAGCCTGTGGAACGTGTGGCATGTGCGTCGCCTTCCAATGACGAAGACCCGCCAAGGTGGACGAACAAAAGATGTAGTCGAGTCGGTTGGTGAGTGTGGGACTTGTGAAGGTTCTTGCCACGGGGTTTTGACGGCGAAACAGATCCACCAGAGACAAACTGTGCATCCATTGTTCCAGTTGAAGGGTGCCGGCCATGGTGGAGGTACTGGGTCTCAACGAATCCAAATCTTTGTTGAGAGTGCAGCTGAAATCTCCTCCAACAATGTGGAGCGCATGTGGAGGAAAGTCGCGTGGCAATTCTTCGAAGTAACTTGCTCGTTCTTGGAAGGCTGCCGGCGCATAGATATTGTGGAGAACGACTGTCAGTGGACCCAGAGTACATCGCACTTGTAGATAACGACCACGAAGCACTGAGTTGTCATGAGGGACTTGAGTGGCGTTCTTCAAAGGAGAGTGAGGATGTATCAACGTAGCCAGACCTCCAGTGGCTGGCGACGTGGATACTTCAGGGTAAATAGGCTCTTCAAAGAACAAAGAGCCTTCGTGGTTTGTGATGCGTTGCCAATGGAACGCAACACGGTCGTGGAGACTTGGCGTGCGGAAACGGGTTTCTTGGATAAAGGAAACGTCGTGAACACTTGATAGTTTGTCGAGGATGTACCGATGACTGTTGGAGAAGCCATTGGTGTTGAGGGAGATGATTTGTGGGTCCCAGTCCACGAGTTCAGTTGGGACATCGGAGAAGTTGTTGTCACTCATCACGAGTACAGATGAAAATGAGTAGAATGGAGGGGTCAGAGGGGAGGTTGAAATGGATTGAAGCAGGGGATAGAAGCCTTAGAGTTGATCGTCCTCCAAATCGAGGGGATCAATTTCGTCGGCGTTCATGGAGTGGTGAGCTTTGCTGCAGAGCTCGTCGATGTGGTAATTGTTGGTGATGCTTTTGAGCATCGAGATGGCCGACAAGACGGGAGCCGGCAAGTGAACTTCTCGAGATTGTCGCTGAAGTTTTCGATCAAAGCAAACAGCGACCAGTCCGTCAAGCAGTTGGTGTCAGGCAATCTTGTTGCTTCTTGGTTCAATAGAACAGTCAGTGCCTCCGAGTTTGTGTAGAGGTCTGGGGCCCGATTTGAGAGGAATAAGTCAATCGTAGCAAGTGCAAAGAGGATGCGCTTGATCTCTGGTATGTCCGTGGTCAATTCTTCCAAGATTTCTGACGGGTGAATCTTGTATTGAGCCATGAAGTTGACGTGATGTTTGTAGTTGTGAGGCTTGCCTTGAGCTTTTAACAAAGCCATCTTGCGCTCAATAGTCTTGGTTGCAACAAGCGACTGAAACAAACTGAGGTCTTCATCTTGTGCGTACATAGCATGTGCAACGAGCTGAGGATCATCTCGCAAAACGCGTTGACATTCGGTGATACTGCCTTCGACTTTCTTATCTCGAATGATCTTCTTCGCCAATTCGAGGTGGGCTGCAGCAGACTTGTTAAGTCGTTGTTTCTTCGCTTTGCCTTTGGTCTTTTTCGGGCGTGGCGCACTTGAATCTTCCAATACAATTCGAGGCACTGCAAAGTCTTCAAACGAGAGTTCCACGTCGTCTTCTTCGAGGATATGAAAACGGTTGGATGTCGGCAGGGGATCCAAACGTGGGGACGAAGGCAAAGTACGTTTTGGAGCTGGTCCAGACCGGTAGCCCGTTACCAATTGAAGGTCCAGCGAGTTCTTGGGCTGCTCACTTGGTGGAGCAAGAGCGGGCGATTCGTTGGTAGACATTTCCACATCTTCTTGTTGTTTGTCTTGTCCATTGTTGTTAGGGGGATCGCTGTCACCAGACATATCGACATCAGAGCCATGAGAAGGAGCTGTTGGCTGTGGTTGTTCATCTTGACGATCTCCAGATGCCTCAGTTGAGTCGGCCTCGCCTTCCGCATTTGTTCCAGGGTCTTGATCATGATCGTCTCCATCATGTTCAGGTTCTTTTTCTCCTGACGGAGGAGATTTTGCCGCTGCCTTGGCCGCTTTTGCCTTCGCTTTTTCAGCCTTGGCCTCTGCACGTCGTGAAACAATCGACGGAGGCAATGTCTTGTTCAGAGCAGCGATCTTGTGCTGAAACACGACGACAAAAGGCTGACCCGACGGATCCGTAATGGTGATTTCGCGTAGTGCGTCGCCGGATTTTGGCACCAACACTGCAGGAGGCGCAGGCGACTTGAAAATGACTCTCAAATGCGGCGACTTGATGTTCTGACCAGCAGTAGGGTTGAATGCTGCTATCACTGACTTGGTCAATGCAGCCATTTTCTTGACAATCGCCTTGGCCATCGAAGGGTGACTGACCTTGTTGAACGTAACGTAGTAGTTGTTGCCATAACGCGAGTACTTGGGAACCAGGAAGTCTTTGCCACCAAGTCGAAACGTTGTGCCTCCCATTTCCACGCACGTAGACAAGTTGTAACTTGAGATCACAATGGTCTGTGGGTTCTTCTTGTGGATCAAAATGTTCGGAAATTTGGAGCCCCATAACGAACCAGGATTTTCCTTGACAAATTGATCGCAGATGACTTTTTCGGACCAGTCCTTGTAGGCTTCGCCCAACTTGACTGTGAGCTCGTACACTTGGGACTGGGGGGTGAGCAAAATGTTTTCAATGAAGGCGTCCATGTCACCAGAGTCTTTGTAGAATGTGTCCGCCATGGCCTCGCATCGCGCAATATCGTCATCGGCAACAGCATGAGCACCAGTGTTGCGGTGTTTTGCGCCTTTGGGAGCATTGCCTTGCTTGGCATCTTTCTTGGACGAAGCTGAATCCTTGCCGGGAGTCTTTTGCGTCCATGGATTGGCCTTTTCAGCGTTTTGTTGCTCTTGATCGCCTTGTATTTTGTCTGCCGCGGTAGGAGGATCAACAGCGCCATTTCCTTGAGCAACGGATTTGTCGACAATGTCTTGATTTGACTGGTCATTGTCATTGTTTGTCGATTGTTCCTCTTGAATAACTTCTCCAGGAGTATCACACGGCTTCGCTTGGCCGTTAATGTCGCCTGACCCATCAACCTCAGAGTGAATTTGAGTATTTCCCTCGTCGGTTAAGGCCTCGGTTTCAGTAGAATCCTTCCCCTCGGCGTCTCCAGAGACCATATCCACGTCCTCTTGAGATTTTTCTTCTTCCTCTCCCGTTCTAGGAGGCTCAGCACAGGGGGCGACGCGGTTGGTGGCTGCTGGCTCAGTCCCATTGGTCACGAGAAAGGCCGGGGCCAGACCCCCAGTGACAGGGGTAGAAGGGGAATCCATGCCATCCCCGCAGCACGGTGACTGGGGTACACCATTGCTCCGGCGAGAACCCAAATCGGGATACCGCCCCCGCCCCTCCGAAGAGGCCCCTGGGGGGAAGTAGACAGAACCGCAGGGTGTGCCCATAGGGGGGGCCCTCGTAGCCTCTAGGGCTGGCATGGACCCCGTTTTCTCGCCGCCTTCACTGGGGATCGACTCCAATTGGAGTCCAGGGAAGCAGCCACCACAGGCACAAGGCCCCAGTGGTTCGCCCTCCTGAGTGAGGGCTTCGCTAGACAAGTTAACGACAGTGGTCTGGGGGTCAACCACTGACTCACTGAGGTTGACCCCCCCTGGAACTCCGGCGAGTGGAGCACCAGGTGAAGCGCTGGTGGAGCGAGACGCAGATTGGTCTCCAAAGACGCTGTTGGGGTCGAACTCGACCTCCACTTCGGCCCTAGGGTTAGGTGTAGAGACATTACTCACACCACTTCCGCCATCCTGATTGGACGACGAAAGTGGGTGAGGTGATACAATACCTGGAATGATGGTGACTCCGTGAGTGTTGGTCTCACGGAGCTCGGAACAGCTGTTGGCGTTGGACATTTTGAGCGCGGCGGCACTTGATAACTTCTTGACTTGAGGGGTACGAGGCAAATTCGGAAGTACACGTCGGCTTGGGGTCTTGGTACTGAAACAGATATTGCATGGCGTTGGCGCGGAGAAGGGTCTTGAAAATGAACTCTCCATATCGAGGGAGAATGTGGTCGGGTTGGAGGAAGGCGGCAAGTTGGGTAAGGCGCTTGGGGTAAGTTGGGTAAGGCGCTTGGGGTCTTCGTAAAAGTTGGATGGCAGGTTGAGATGCTTGGTAGGAAGAATGGACGAGCTGACAGCTGGAGAAGCACTGATCTTAGCCGATTTCGAAGTCGCAAGCGCCAACAAGATCGGACTCGAGTCAGGGTGTATCATCCAGTGCCATTCCATCCATTCAGAGCTAGGCGTCGGCAAGTGGAACACGGGAGCATCCTCTTCAGAAACAATCTCAAACAATGCCGATAGTTCTTGGCTTGTGACTTGGGGCCTTTCTTGTGCAGCAACACCAGCATACTGACAAGTTGCATGGGAGTCAAGCGAGGGTGAGAATGGAGCTGGTGTGTGAATAGCAGCTCCAATACCAACGACCCTCAAGAGGACGTGGATATGGTCTCTGGAGACGCCGAGGGGAAGGATTCTACTGAAACCGAAGCCTTAACCGACGAGGGAAATACTCAAATTCACTCGGAGGTTGATGGGTCAGGCGACATTAACGGCCAAGCGAAGCCGTGTGATACTTCTGGAGAAGTTATTCAAGAGGAACAATCGACAAACAAAGACAATGACCAGTCAAATCAAGACATTGTCGACAAATCCGTTGCTCAAGGAAATGGCGCTGTTGATCCTCGGCAAGGATTCAGTTTCGTCCAAGAAAGATTCCAAGCAAGGCAATGCTCCCAAAGGCGCAAAACACCGCAACACTGGTGCTCATGCTGTTGCCGATGACGATATTGCGCGATGCGAGGCCATGGCGGACGCATTCTACAAAGACTCTGGTGACATGGACGCCTTCATTGAAAACATTTTGCTCACTCCCCAGTCCCAAGTGTACGAGCTCACAGTCAAGTTGGGCGAAGCCTACAAGGACTGGTCCGAAAAAGTCATCTGCGATCAATTTGTCAAGGAAAATCCTGGTTCGTTATGGGGCTCCAAATTTCCGAACATTTTGATCCACAAGAAGAACCCACAGACCATTGTGATCTCAAGTTACAACTTGTCTACGTGCGTGGAAATGGGAGGCACAACGTTTCGACTTGGTGGCAAAGATTTCCTGGTTCCCAAGTACTCGCGTTATGGTTAAATGAGTTGTATTAACCTTATTTTTGAGCAAAGGCCCTAATGACTTACTAATTTGCCTCGTACTGTATAAATAGAACTTGGAAAACAGAATATGGCAAAGTGGTCATTGAACAGGAGATGAAGTGGTGAGCCGTCATGCTCACTCATGAAACGACGCTGTCAGGAATGATGTGTTGACGTAACCAGGGGTCCGAAGATAGATGCTTGAGCACATTGAATACCTTGGTGTATCCCTTCTTGAGAGGGAGATCAACCAGGAGCTGTTGTAGATGTAGCTTGATCAAAGAGGCAGCATGAATGGCAACTTCCATCGGACTCTTCGCTGTGAGGTCGGGTCGAAAGGTGCGATCGGCACGTTGGAGCCATATTTGATAATACACGCAGGCTCGGACAATCGGCCAGATCTTCAGATAGCCACGGATGTAGTATCCATCGGACGGCTTGGGCGTCTCGTAGAACATTTCCAGACAAGTCGACGGAAAGGAACACTCGAGCAGTCGCTGGATCGCCTTGAAGAAATACCAAACAGATTGACCATATCCACAAGAGAACAGGAAATGCTCGTACGTCTCATTGACACGACAGAAGACACACGTCGGCTTGGGGTCTTGGTACTGAAACAGATATTGCATGGCGTTGGCGCGGAGAAGGGTCTTGAAAATGAACTCTCCATATCGAGGGAGAATGTGGTCGGGTTGGAGGTTAAATGAGTTGTATTAACCTTATTTTTGAGCAAAGGCCCTAATGACTTACTAATTTGCCTCGTACTGTATAAATAGAACTTGGAAAACAGAATATGGCAAAGTGGTCATTGAACAGGAGATGAAGTGGTGAGCCGTCATGCTCACTCATGAAACGACGCTGTCAGGAATGATGTGTTGACGTAACCAGGGGTCCGAAGATAGATGCTTGAGCACATTGAATACCTTGGTGTATCCCTTCTTGAGAGGGAGATCAACCAGGAGCTGTTGTAGATGTAGCTTGATCAAAGAGGCAGCATGAATGGCAACTTCCATCGGACTCTTCGCTGTGAGGTCGGGTCGAAAGGTGCGATCGGCACGTTGGAGCCATATTTGATAATACACGCAGGCTCGGACAATCGGCCAGATCTTCAGATAGCCACGGATGTAGTATCCATCGGACGGCTTGGGCGTCTCGTAGAACATTTCCAGACAAGTCGACGGAAAGGAACACTCGAGCAGTCGCTGGATCGCCTTGAAGAAATACCAAACAGATTGACCATATCCACAAGAGAACAGGAAATGCTCGTACGTCTCATTGACACGACAGAAGACACACGTCGGCTTGGGGTCTTGGTACTGAAACAGATATTGCATGGCGTTGGCGCGGAGAAGGGTCTTGAAAATGAACTCTCCATATCGAGGGAGAATGTGGTCGGGTTGGAGGAAGGCGGCAAGTTGGGTAAGGCGCTTGGGGTCTTCGTAAAAGTTGGATGGCAGGTTGAGATGCTTGGTAGGAAGAATGGACGAGCTGGCAGCTGGAGAAGCTCTGATCTTAGCCGATTTCGAAGTCGCAAGCGCCAACAAGATCGGACTCGAGTCAGGGTGAATTATCCAGTGCCATTCCATCCATTCAGAGCTAGGCGTCGGCAAGTGGAACACGGGAGCATCCTCTTCAGAAACAATCTCAAACAATCGTGATAACTTGGTCACCAAGATTGAGATCCATTGTTTCGTTGGAGGGACAAAATTGGCTTGGCGGCAGGCACGGTTGATTTTGTCGAACAAGATCGAAGCTGGCCAAACTCGCTGACACGGAGTCAACAAATGCGACAACTTCGTGATGTGAAGCGAAGCCAATACATTGGCTTGGTCTTGCGTCGATGTAGAGCACTGATCGTATAGGTCTTCGAGTCCAGGCAGATACGAGTTGTGCCAAAGGGGAACATCCAAAGATGAGATGTGATTTGGACAGCCGTACGGAGTCCAGCGGGTTCAAACCAGCTACTCAATAAGGCTTTCCACATTGGAGTGATATTGGGATTCTTGTACAGTTGTCTGATGAATGCAGAAGAGCCATTTGCCAAGAGGAGATCTCGGGGGGAACCCCATGGATGAAAAGCCTTCTCGAGGAGAGTATAGCCCGGCGTAATCCAGGCGGACATGGCAGACTTGCGGGGTGGGGTGGTGATGGCTTGAATGCATCTGATCATGACAGAGCGGTTGTGTTGTTGCCATAAAGCAAGTGCATGGTGCAGGCCTAAGCCACCGGACTTTTTCGGCATGAATATGATCTCCTTTTTGATCAAACGGAGGCCATGGACAGAGGAGGATGGGTTGATTTCTTCACCATGCATAAATTGAAGCATGGCCTTGTCGATCTTTTTGGCCAGGTCTTTGTCGGCAGGGACAAAAGCCAGTTGGTACCATAACACAGGCAGACATATGCTGTGCAGGATAGTGACTTTTCCGGCCATGGTTCGAGCCTTGTAGAGCCACAAAGACAAGCGAGCCACAAACTTCTCAAACACGTAATTGAAACGTGCCAATGGAGAAAGATTGGGCGCAACCAAGATACCAAGAGCCTTCACGGGACTGTCGGAAGTAACTTGTAGTGAGGCAAGGTTCCCATTCAACTGGCTGTAGGTCAGAATTTGGGTCTTGTCTACGTTGAGTCGGAAACCAGACTTGTCGCAAAAGGTTTGAACCAATGCAAGCTGCCGGTGGAGGCACGTCTCATTTGCCGCATAGAGTTGCGAGTCGTCGGCAAAGTAACTCCCAGTGTGGTAGCGATCCCCACACTTGATGCCATAGTTGGAGTGTTGCCGTAGGAGTTGGCACATCGGTTCCAAAGCGATCACAAACAGAAGTGGCGACAGTGGATCACCTTGCAACACACCGCGTGAGATGTGAACTGGCTTGGACAAGAAGCCGTTCACCAAGATGCGAGACTTGCGGCCCGAGTACAGTACGCGAACCATGGCAACAAAGGTTTCGGGAAAGCCATAGTGACGGAGGACGCGGAGCAAGTACGCGTGGTCCACGCGATCAAAAGCTTTCTCAAAGTCAAGCAGTGCCACCATCGAGGACGGACTGTGTAGTTTGATGTGGTGCAGCATGTCATCCAGTCGTGCAATATTGGTTTGGATATTGCTTCGACGGATAAAGCCTTGCTGGTCCGGGTGGATGATGTGTCGAATGTGGCGCTGGAGTCGATAAGCCAGAATACTCGTCAGGATTTTCACATCCGTGTTGAGTAGGCTAATGGGCCGATAGTTCTTGGCTTGTGACTTGGGGCCTTTCTTGTGCAGCAACACCAGCGTACTGACAAGTTGCATGGGAGTCAAGCGAGGGTGAGAATGGAGCTGGTGTGTGAATAGCAGCTCCAATACCAACGACCACTTGTGAGGTGCAAGTTTGAGGACTTCGAATGGCAGAGCGTTGGGACCTGGCGCTGAGTTCGAACTGCTGTATCGAATAGCGTGATAGAACTCGTTGGCGCGCAAGGGAGCCGACAGCTCTTTCTGGGCTTGCTCTGGCGGTTGCTTGTGTCGAGTCAATGGGGTCAGAAATGACGACACTTCGTCTCCAGATCGCTGCACCTCGGGAGCTGCAAACAAGTCCTTGTAGTAGTCGACCAGGACGTCAGACATGCCTTGTTGATTGGAGACAACATTTCCATTGACATCCACCAACTCTTTGAAGACTGTCTTCTTCAAGGGGGTAGGGACAGGGGACATGAAGTGGAACTTGGACGAGCGCTCTGCTTTGTACAAGTGAAGTTGGAACGCCTGGTCTTGACGAAACTGCTTGTCTCGATCTTGCAGCTCGTGAATTTGCTTTTGAAGGTCTCGCACTCGATCCACCAGCACTGCATCTTGACGCATGTTGGGGACTTGCAAAAGCGAAGCGATCTCGACAGCTAACTTCTTCAACGGCAGATGTTGTTTCTCCAATCGTTGAGAATGGAATTCTTTGAGTTGGGAGCGGATATCATTGACCAGCATGTCGTAGGCCTTGGAGATATTGTGGAATGTTGGAGACTTGTCCAAAAATCGATCCAGACATCCATGAACAATCTCGGCCGCTCGTGGTAGACGAAGTAGCCAAGTTGGAGCTTTCCATGATCCAGAGCCATGGCGCAATGTTTGACGCTTTGTGATGATACGACAAGCCACGTGGTCAGCCTGTGGAACGTGTGGCATGTGCGTCGCCTTCCAATGACGAAGACCCGCCAAGGTGGACGAACAAAAGATGTAGTCAAGTCGGTTGGTGAGTGTGGGACTTGTGAAGGCTCGTGCCACGGTTAAATGAGTTGTATTAACCTTATTTTTGAGCAAAGGCCCTAATGACTTACTAATTTGCCTCGTACTGTATAAATAGAACTTGGAAAACAGAATATGGCAAAGTGGTCATTGAACAGGAGATGAAGTGGTGAGCCGTCATGCTCACTCATGAAACGACGCTGTCAGGAATGATGTGTTGACGTAACCAGGGGTCCGAAGATAGATGCTTGAGCACATTGAATACCTTGGTGTATCCCTTCTTGAGAGGGAGATCAACCAGGAGCTGTTGTAGATGTAGCTTGATCAAAGAGGCAGCATGAATGGCAACTTCCATCGGACTCTTCGCTGTGAGGTCGGGTCGAAAGGTGCGATCGGCACGTTGGAGCCATATTTGATAATACACGCAGGCTCGGACAATCGGCCAGATCTTCAGATAGCCACGGATGTAGTATCCATCGGACGGCTTGGGCGTCTCGTAGAACATTTCCAGACAAGTCGACGGAAAGGAACACTCGAGCAGTCGCTGGATCGCCTTGAAGAAATACCAAACAGATTGACCATATCCACAAGAGAACAGGAAATGCTCGTACGTCTCATTGACACGACAGAAGACACACGTCGGCTTGGGGTCTTGGTACTGAAACAGATATTGCATGGCGTTGGCGCGGAGAAGGGTCTTGAAAATGAACTCTCCATATCGAGGGAGAATGTGGTCGGGTTGGAGGAAGGCGGCAAGTTGGGTAAGGCGCTTGGGGTCTTCGTAAAAGTTGGATGGCAGGTTGAGATGCTTGGTAGGAAGAATGGACGAGCTGGCAGCTGGAGAAGCTCTGATCTTAGCCGATTTCGAAGTCGCAAGCGCCAACAAGATCGGACTCGAGTCAGGGTGAATTATCCAGTGCCATTCCATCCATTCAGAGCTAGGCGTCGGCAAGTGGAACACGGGAGCATCCTCTTCAGAAACAATCTCAAACAATCGTGATAACTTGGTCACCAAGATTGAGATCCATTGTTTCGTTGGAGGGACAAAATTGGCTTGGCGGCAGGCACGGTTGATTTTGTCGAACAAGATCGAAGCTGGCCAAACTCGCTGACACGGAGTCAACAAATGCGACAACTTCGTGATGTGAAGCGAAGCCAATACATTGGCTTGGTCTTGCGTCGATGTAGAGCACTGATCGTATAGGTCTTCGAGTCCAGGCAGATACGAGTTGTGCCAAAGGGGAACATCCAAAGATGAGATGTGATTTGGACAGCCGTACGGAGTCCAGCGGGATTCAAACCAGCTACTCAATAAGGCTTTCCACATTGGAGTGATATTGGGATTCTTGTACAGTTGTCTGATGAATGCAGAAGAGCCATTTGCCAAGAGGAGATCTCGGGGGGAACCCCATGGATGAAAAGCCTTCTCGAGGAGAGTATAGCCCGGCGTAATCCAGGCGGACATGGCAGACTTGCGGGGTGGGGTGGTGATGGCTTGAATGCATCTGATCATGACAGAGCGGTTGTGTTGTTGCCATAAAGCAAGTGCATGGTGCAGGCCTAAGCCACCGGACTTCTTCGGCATGAATAGGATCTCCTTTTTGATCAAACGGAGGCCATGGACAGAGGAGGATGGGTTGATTTCTTCACCATGCATAAATTGAAGCATGGCCTTGTCGATCTTTTTGGCCAGGTCTTTGTCGGCAGGGACAAAAGCCAGTTGGTACCATAACACAGGCAGACATATGCTGTGCAGGATAGTGACTTTTCCGGCCATGGTTCGAGCCTTGTAGAGCCACAAAGACAAGCGAGCCACAAACTTCTCAAACACGTAATTGAAATGTGCCAATGGAGAAAGATTGGGCGCAACCAAGATACCAAGAGCCTTCACGGGACTGTCGGAAGTAACTTGTAGTGAGGCAAGGTTCCCATTCAACTGGCTGTAGGTCAGAATTTGGGTCTTGTCTACGTTGAGTCGGAAACCAGACTTGTCGCAAAAGGTTTGAACCAATGCAAGCTGCCGGTGGAGGCACGTCTCATTTGCAGCATAGAGTTGCGAGTCGTCGGCAAAGTAACTCCCAGTGTGGTAGCGATCCCCACACTTGATGCCATAGTTGGAGTGTTGCCGTAGGAGTTGGCACATCGGTTCCAAAGCGATCACAAACAGAAGTGGCGACAGTGGATCACCTTGCAACACACCGCGTGAGATGTGAACTGGCTTGGACAAGAAGCCGTTCACCAAGATGCGAGACTTGCGGCCCGAGTACAGTACGCGAACCATGTCAACAAAGGTTTCGGGAAAGCCATAGTGACGGAGGACGCGGAGCAAGTACGCGTGGTCCACGCGATCAAAAGCTTTCTCAAAGTCAAGCAGTGCCACCATCGAGGACGGACTGTGTAGTTTGATGTGGTGCAGCATGTCATCCAGTCGTGCAATATTGGTTTGGATATTGCTTCGACGGATAAAGCCTTGCTGGTCCGGGTGGATGATGTGTCGAATGTGGCGCTGAAGTCGATAAGCCAGAATACTCGTCAGGATTTTCACATCCGTGTTGAGTAGGCTAATGGGCCGATAGTTCTTGGCTTGTGACTTGGGGCCTTTCTTGTGCAGCAACACCAGCGTACTGACAAGTTGCATGGGAGTCAAGCGAGGGTGAGAATGGAGCTGGTGTGTGAATAGCAGCTCCAATACCAACGACCACTTGTGAGGTGCAAGTTTGAGGACTTCGAATGGCAGAGCGTTGGGACCTGGCGCTGAGTTCGAACTGCTGTGTCGAATAGCGTGATAGAACTCGTTGGCGCGCAAGGGAGCCGACAGCTCTTTCTGGGCTTGCTCTGGCGGTTGCTTGTGTCGAGTCAATGGGGTCAGAAATGACGACACTTCGTCTCCAGATCGCTGCACCTCGGGAGCTGCAAACAAGTCCTTGTAGTAGTCGACCAGGACGTCAGACATGCCTTGTTGATTGGAGACAACATTTCCATTGACATCCACCAACTCTTTGAAGACTGTCTTCTTCAAGGGGGTAGGGACAGGGGACATGAAGTGGAACTTGGACGAGCGCTCTGCTTTGTACAAGTGAAGTTGGAACGCCTGGTCTTGACGAAACTGCTTGTCTCGATCTTGCAGCTCGTGAATTTGCTTTTGAAGGTCTCGCACTCGATCCACCAGCACTGAATCTTGACGCATGTTGGGGACTTGCAAAAGCGAAGCGATCTCGACAGCTAACTTCTTCAACGGCAGACGTTGTTTCTCCAATCGTTGAGAATGGAATTCTTTGAGTTGGGAGCGGATATCATTGACCAGTATGTCGTAGGCCTTGGAGATATTGTGGAATGTTGGAGACTTGTCCAAAAATCGATCCAGACATCCATGAACAATCTCGGCCGCTCGTGGTAGACGAAGTAGCCAAGTTGGAGCTTTCCATGATCCAGAGCCATGGCGCAATGTTTGACGCTTTGTGATGATACGACAAGCCACGTGGTCAGCCTGTGGAACGTGTGGCATGTGCGTCGCCTTCCAATGACGAAGACCCGCCAAGGTGGACGAACAAAAGATGTAGTCGAGTCGGTTGGTGAGTGTGGGACTTGTGAAGGTTCTTGCCACGGGGTTTTGACGGCGAAACAGATCCACCAGAGACAAACTGTGCATCCATTGTTCCAGTTGAAGGGTGCCGGCCATGGTGGAGGTACTGGGTCTCAACGAATCCAAATCTTTGTTGAGAGTGCAGTTGAAATCTCCTCCAACAATGTGGAGCGCATGTGGAGGAAAGTCGCGTGGCAATTCTTCGAAGTAACTTGCTCGTTCTTGGAAGGCTGCCGGCGCATAGATATTGTGGAGAACGACTGTCAGTGGACCCAGAGTACATCGCACTTGTAGATAACGACCACGAAGCACTGGGTTGCCATGAGGGACTTGAGTGGCGTTCTTCAAAGGAGAGTGAGGATGTATCAACGTAGCCAGACCTCCAGTGGCTGGCGACGTGGATACTTCAGGGTAAATAGGCTCTTCAAAGAACAAAGAGCCTTCGTGGTTTGTGATGCGTTGCCAATGGAACGCAACACGGTCGTGGAGACTTGGCGTGCGGAAACGGGTTTCTTGGATAAAGGAAACGTCGTGAACACTTGATAGTTTGTCGAGGATGTACCGATGACTGTTGGAGAAGCCATTGGTGTTGAGGGAGATGATTTGTGGGTCCCAGTCCACGAGTTCAGTTGGGACATCGGAGAAGTTGTTGTCACTCATGACGAGTACAGATGAAAATGAGTAGAATGGAGGGGTCAGAGGGGAGGTTGAAATGGATTGAAGCAGGGGATAGAAGCCTTAGAGTTGATCGTCCTCCAAATCGAGGGGATCAATTTCGTCGGCGTTCATGGAGTGGTGAGCTTTGCTGCAGAGCTCGTCGATGTGGTAATTGTTGGTGATGCTTTTGAGCATCGAGATGGCCGACAAGACGGGAGCCGGCAAAGTGAACTTCTCGAGATTGTCGCTGAAGTTTTCGATCAAAGCAAACAGCGACCAGTCCGTCAAGCAGTTGGTGTCAGGCAATCTTGTTGCTTCTTGGTTCAATAGAACAGTCAGTGCCTCCGAGTTTGTGTAGAGGTCTGGGGCCCGATTTGAGAGGAATAAGTCAATCGTAGCAAGTGCAAAGAGGATGCGCTTGATCTCTGGTATGTCCGTGGTCAATTCTTCCAAGATTTCTGACGGGTGAATCTTGTATTGAGCCATGAAGTTGACGTGATGTTTGTAGTTGTGAGGCTTGCCTTGAGCTTTTAACAAAGCCATCTTGCGCTCAATAGTCTTGGTTGCAACAAGTGACTGAAACAAACTGAGGTCTTCATCTTGTGCGTACATAGCATGTGCAACGAGCTGAGGATCATCTCGCAAAATGCGTTGACATTCGGTGATACTGCCTTCGACTTTCTTGTCTCGAATGATCTTCTTCGCCAATTCGAGGTGGGCTGCAGCAGACTTGTTAAGTCGTTGTTTCTTCGCTTTGCCTTTGGTCTTTTTCGGGCGTGGCGCACTTGAATCTTCCAATACAATTCGAGGCACTGCAAAGTCTTCAAACGAGAGTTCCACGTCGTCTTCTTCGAGGATATGAAAACGGTTGGATGTCGGCAGGGGATCCAAACGTGGGGACGAAGGCAAAGTACGTTTTGGAGCTGGTCCAGACCGGTAGCCCGTTACCAATTGAAGGTCCAGCGAGTTCTTGGGCTGCTCACTTGGTGGAGCAAGAGCGGGCGATTCGTTGGTAGACATTTCCACATCTTCTTGTTGTTTGTCTTGTCCATTGTTGTTAGGGGGATCGCTGTCACCAGACATATCGACATCAGAGCCATGAGAAGGAGCTGTTGGCTGTGGTTGTTCATCTTGACCATCTTCAGATGCCTCAGTTGAGTCGGCCTTGCCTTCCGCATTTGTTCCAGGGTCTTGATCATGATCGTCTCCATCATGTTCAGGTTCTTTTTCTCCTGACGGAGGAGATTTTGCCGCTGCCTTGGCCGCTTTTGCCTTCGCTTTTTCAGCCTTGGCCTCTGCACGTCGTGAAACAATCGACGGAGGCAATGTCTTGTTCAGAGCAGCGATCTTGTGCTGAAACACGACGACAAAAGGCTGACCCGACGGATCCGTAATGGTGATTTCGCGTAGTGCGTCGCCGGATTTTGGCACCAGCACTGCAGGAGGCGCAGACGACTTGAAAATGACTCTCAAATGCGGCGACTTGATGTTCTGACCAGCAGTAGGGTTGAATGCTGCTATCACTGACTTGGTCAATGCAGCCATTTTCTTGACAATTGCCTTGGCCATCGAAGGGTGACTGACCTTGTTGAACGTAACATAGTAGTTGTTGCCATAACGCGAGTATTTGGGAACCAGGAGGTCTTTGCCACCAAGTCGAAACGTTGTGCCTCCCATTTCCACGCACGTAGACAAGTTGTAACTTGAGATCACAATGGTCTGTGGGTTCTTCTTGTGGATCAAAATGTTCGGAAATTTGGAGCCCCATAACGAACCAGGATTTTCCTTGACAAATTGATCGCAGATGACTTTTTCGGACCAGTCCTTGTAGCCTTCGCCCAACTTGACTGTGAGCTCGTACACTTGGGACTGGGAGGTGAGCAAAATGTTTTCAATGAAGGCGTCCATGTCACCAGAGTCTTTGTAGAATGCGTCCGCCATGGCCTCGCATCGCGCAATATCGTCATCGGCAATAGCATGAGCACCAGTGTTGCGATGTTTCGCGCCTTTGGGGGCATTGCCTTGCTTGGAATCTTTCTTGGACGAAGCTGAATCCTTGCCGGGAGCCTTTTGCGTCCATGGATTGGCCTTTTCAGCGTTTTGTTGCTCTTGATCGCCTTGTATTTTGTCTGCCGCGGTAGGAGGATCAACAGCGCCATTTCCTTGAGCAACGGATTTGTCGACAATGTCTTGATTTGACTGGTCATTGTCATTGTTTGTCGATTGTTCCTCTTGAATAACTTCTCCAGGAGTATCACACGGCTTCGCTTGGCCGTTAATGTCGCCTGACCCATCCACCTCCGAGTGAATTTGAGTATTTCCCTCGTCGGTTAAGGCCTCGGTTTCAGTAGAATCCTTCCCCTCGGCGTCTCCAGAGACCATATCCACGTCCTCTTGAGATTTTTCTTCTTCCTCTCCCGTTCTAGGAGGCTCAGCACAGGGGGCGACGCGGTTGGTGGCTGCTGGCTCAGTCCCATTGGTCACGAGAAAGGCCGGGGCCAGACCCCCAGTGACAGGGGTAGAAGGGGAATCCATGCCATCCCCGCAGCACGGTGACTGGGGTACACCATTGCTCCGGCGAGAACCCAAATCGGGATACCGCCCCCCGCCCCTCCGAAGAGGCCCCTGGGGGGAAGTAGACAGAACCGCAGGGTGTGCCCATAGGGGGGGCCCTCGTAGCCTCTAGGGCTGGCATGGACCCCGTTTTCTCGCCGCCTTCACTGGGGATCGACTCCAATTGGAGTCCAGGGAAGCAGCCACCACAGGCACAAGGCCCCAGTGGTTCGCCCTCCTGAGTGAGGGCTTCGCTAGACAAGTTAACGACAGTGGTCTGGGGGTCAACCACTGACCCACTGAGGTTGACCCCCCCTGGAACTCCGGCGAGTGGAGCACCAGGTGAAGCGCTGGGGGAGCGAGACGCAGATTGGTCTCCAGAGACGCTGTTGGGGTCGAACTCGACCTCCACTTCGGCCCTAGGGTTAGGTGTAGAGACATTACTCACACCACTTCCGCCATCCTGATTGGACGACGAAAGTGGGTGAGGTGATACAATTCCTGGAATGATGGTGACTCCGTGAGTGTTGGTCTCACGGAGCTCGGAACAGCTGTTGGCGTTGGACATTTTGAGCGCGGCGGCACTTGATAACTTCTTGACTTGAGGGGTACGAGGCAAATTCGGAAGTGGCTCGTGCCACGGGGTTTTGACGGCGAAACAGATCCACCAGAGACAAACTGTGCATCCATTGTTCCAGTTGAAGGGTGCCGGCCATGGTGGAGGTACTGGGTCTCAACGAATCCAAATCTTTGTTGAGAGTGCAGTTGAAATCTCCAACAATGTGGAGCGCATGTGGAGGAAAGTCGCGTGGCAATTCTTCGAAGTAACTTGCTCGTTCTTGGAAGGCTGCCGGCGCATAGATATTGTGGAGAACGACTGTCAGTGGACCCAGAGTACATCGCACTTGTAGATAACGACCACGAAGCACTGGGTTGCCATGAGGGACTTGAGTGGCGTTCTTCAAAGGAGAGTGAGGATGTATCAACGTAGCCAGACCTCCAGTGGCTGGCGACGTGGATACTTCAGGGTAAATAGGCTCTTCAAAGAACAAAGAGCCTTCGTGGTTTGTGATGCGTTGCCAATGGAACGCAACACGGTCGTGGAGACTTGGCGTGCGGAAACGGGTTTCTTGGATAAAGGAAACGTCGTGAACACTTGATAGTTTGTCGAGGATGTACCGATGACTGTTGGAGAAGCCATTGGTGTTGAGGGAGATGATTTGTGGGTCCCAGTCCACGAGTTCAGTTGGGACATCGGAGAAGTTGTTGTCACTCATGACGAGTACAGATGAAAATGAGTAGAATGGAGGGGTCAGAGGGGAGGTTGAAATGGATTGAAGCAGGGGATAGAAGCCTTAGAGTTGATCGTCCTCCAAATCGAGGGGATCAATTTCGTCGGCGTTCATGGAGTGGTGAGCTTTGCTGCAGAGCTCGTCGATGTGGTAATTGTTGGTGATGCTTTTGAGCATCGAGATGGCCGACAAGACGGGAGCCGGCAAAGTGAACTTCTCGAGATTGTCGCTGAAGTTTTCGATCAAAGCAAACAGCGACCAGTCCGTCAAGCAGTTGGTGTCAGGCAATCTTGTTGCTTCTTGGTTCAATAGAACAATCAGTGCCTCCGAGTTTGTGTAGAGGTCTGGGGCCCGATTTGAGAGGAATAAGTCAATCGTAGCAAGTGCAAAGAGGATGCGCTTGATCTCTGGTATGTCCGTGGTCAATTCTTCCAAGATTTCTGACGGGTGAATCTTGTATTGAGCCATGAAGTTGACGTGATGTTTGTAGTTGTGAGGCTTGCCTTGAGCTTTTAACAAAGCCATCTTGCGCTCAATAGTCTTGGTTGCAACAAGTGACTGAAACAAACTGAGGTCTTCATCTTGTGCGTACATAGCATGTGCAACGAGCTGAGGATCATCTCGCAAAATGCGTTGACATTCGGTGATACTGCCTTCGACTTTCTTGTCTCGAATGATCTTCTTCGCCAATTCGAGGTGGGCTGCAGCAGACTTGTTAAGTCGTTGTTTCTTCGCTTTGCCTTTGGTCTTTTTCGGGCGTGGCGCACTTGAATCTTCCAATACAATTCGAGGCACTGCAAAGTCTTCAAACGAGAGTTCCACGTCGTCTTCTTCGAGGATATGAAAACGGTTGGATGTCGGCAGGGGATCCAAACGTGGGGACGAAGGCAAAGTACGTTTTGGAGCTGGTCCAGACCGGTAGCCCGTTACCAATTGAAGGTCCAGCGAGTTCTTGGGCTGCTCACTTGGTGGAGCAAGAGCGGGCGATTCGTTGGTAGACATTTCCACATCTTCTTGTTGTTTGTCTTGTCCATTGTTGTTAGGGGGATCGCTGTCACCAGACATATCGACATCAGAGCCATGAGAAGGAGCTGTTGGCTGTGGTTGTTCATCTTGACGATCTCCAGATGCCTCAGTTGAGTCGGCCTTGCCTTCCGCATTTGTTCCAGGGTCTTGATCATGATCGTCTCCATCATGTTCAGGTTCTTTTTCTCCTGACGGAGGAGATTTTGCCGCTGCCTTGGCCACTTTTGCCTTCGCTTTTTCAGCCTTGGCCTCTGCACGTCGTGAAACAATCGACGGAGGCAATGTCTTGTTCAGAGCAGCGATCTTGTGCTGAAACACGACGACAAAAGGCTGACCCGACGGATCCGTAATGGTGATTTCGCGTAGTGCGTCGCCGGATTTTGGCACCAACACTGCTGGAGGCGCAGGCGACTTGAAAATGACTCTCAAATGCGGCGACTT
Organism: Aphanomyces cochlioides; assembly: GCA_019828595.1. Taxonomy (NCBI): domain Eukaryota; phylum Oomycota; class Saprolegniomycetes; order Saprolegniales; family Verrucalvaceae; genus Aphanomyces; species Aphanomyces cochlioides. The sequence continues at coordinate 47,314 of JAHQRK010000037.1, read as the reverse complement.
GATGTTCTGACCAGCAGTAGGGTTGAATGCTGCTATCACTGACTTGGTCAATGCAGCCATTTTCTTGACAATCGCCTTGGCCATCGAAGGGTGACTGACCTTGTTGAACGTAACATAGTAGTTGTTGCCATAACGCGAGTACTTGGGAACCAGGAAATCTTTGCCACCAAGTCGAAACGTTGTGCCTCCCATTTCCACGCACGTAGACAAGTTGTAACTTGAGATCACAATGGTTTGTGGGTTCTTCTTGTGGATCAAAATGTTCGGAAATTTGGAGCCCCATAACGAACCAGGATTTTCCTTGACAAATTGATCGCAGATGACTTTTTCGGACCAGTCCTTGTAGCCTTCGCCCAACTTGACTGTGAGCTCGTACACTTGGGACTGGGGAGTGAGCAAAATGTTTTCAATGAAGGCGTCCATGTCACCAGAGTCTTTGTAGAATGCGTCCGCCATGGCCTCGCATCGCGCAATATCGTCATCGGCAATAGCATGAGCACCAGTGTTGCGATGTTTCGCGCCTTTGGGGGCATTGCCTTGCTTGGCATCTTTCTTGGACGACGCTGAATCCTTGCCGGGAGTCTTTTGCGTCCATGGATTGGCCTTTTCAGCGTTTTGTTGCTCTTGATCGCCTTGTATTTTGTCTGCCGCGGTAGGAGGATCAACAGCGCCATTTCCTTGAGCAACGGATTTGTCGACAATGTCTTGATTTGACTGGTCATTGTCATTGTTTGTCGATTGTTCCTCTTGAATAACTTCTCCAGGAGTATCACACGGCTTCGCTTGGCCGTTAATGTCGCCTGACCCATCCACCTCCGAGTGAATTTGAGTATTTCCCTCGTCGGTTAAGGCCTCGGTTTCAGTAGAATCCTTCCCCTCGGCGTCTCCAGAGACCATATCCACGTCCTCTTGAGATTTTTCTTCTTCCTCTCCCGTTCTAGGAGGCTCAGCACAGGGGGCGACGCGGTTGGTGGCTGCTGGCTCAGTCCCATTGGTCACGAGAAAGGCCGGGGCCAGACCCCCAGTGACAGGGGTAGAAGGGGAATCCATGCCATCCCCGCAGCACGGTGACTGGGGTACACCATTGCTCCGGCGAGAACCCAAATCGGGATACCGCCCCCGCCCCTCCGAAGAGGCCCCTGGGGGAAGTAGACAGAACCGCAGGGTGTGCCCATAGGGGGGGCCCTCGTAGCCTCTAGGGCTGGCATGGACCCCGTTTTCTCGCCGCCTTCACTGGGGATCGACTCCAATTGGAGTCCAGGGAAGCAGCCACCACAGGCACAAGGCCCCAGTGGTTCGCCCTCCTGAGTGAGGGCTTCGCTAGACAAGTTAACGACAGTGGTCTGGGGGTCAACCACTGACCCACTGAGGTTGACCCCCCCTGGAACTCCGGCGAGTGGAGCACCAGGTGAAGCGCTGGGGGAGCGAGACGCAGATTGGTCTCCAGAGACGCTGTTGGGGTCGAACTCGACCTCCACTTCGGCCCTAGGGTTAGGTGTAGAGACATTACTCACACCACTTCCGCCATCCTGATTGGACGACGAAAGTGGGTGAGGTGATACAAAACCTGGAATGATGGTGACTCCGTGAGTGTTGGTCTCACGGAGCTCGGAACAGCTGTTGGCGTTGGACATTTTGAGCGCGGCGGCACTTGATAACTTCTTGACTTGAGGGGTACGAGGCAAATTCGGAAGTGGCTCGTGCCACGGGGTTTTGACGGCGAAACAGATCCACCAGAGACAAACTGTGCATCCATTGTTCCAGTTGAAGGGTGCCGGCCATGGTGGAGGTACTGGGTCTCAACGAATCCAAATCTTTGTTGAGAGTGCAGTTGAAATCTCCTCCAACAATGTGGAGTGCATGTGGAGGAAAGTCGCGTGGCAATTCTTCGAAGTAACTTGCTCGTTCTTGGAAGGCTGCCGGCGCATAGATATTGTGGAGAACGACTGTCAGTGGACCCAGAGTACATCGCACTTGTAGATAACGACCACGAAGCACTGGGTTGCCATGAGGGACTTGAGTGGCGTTCTTCAAAGGAGAGTGAGGATGTATCAACGTAGCCAGACCTCCAGTGGCTGGCGACGTGGATACTTCAGGGTAAATAGGCTCTTCAAAGAACAAAGAGCCTTCGTGGTTTGTGATGCGTTGCCAATGGAACGCAACACGGTTGTGGAGACTTGGCGTGCGGAAACGGGTTTCTTGGATAAAGGAAACGTCGTGAACACTTGATAGTTTGTCGAGGATGTACCGATGACTGTTGGAGAAGCCATTGGTGTTGAGGGAGATGATTTGTGGGTCCCAGTCCACGAGTTCAGTTGGGACATCGGAGAAGTTGTTGTCACTCATGACGAGTACAGATGAAAATGAGTAGAATGGAGGGGTCAGAGGGGAGGTTGAAATGGATTGAAGCAGGGGATAGAAGCCTTAGAGTTGATCGTCCTCCAAATCGAGGGGATCAATTTCGTCGGCGTTCATGGAGTGGTGAGCTTTGCTGCAGAGCTCGTCGATGTGGTAATTGTTGGTGATGCTTTTGAGCATCGAGATGGCCGACAAGACGGGAGCCGGCAAAGTGAACTTCTCGAGATTGTCGCTGAAGTTTTCGATCAAAGCAAACAGCGACCAGTCCGTCAAGCAGTTGGTGTCAGGCAATCTTGTTGCTTCTTGGTTCAATAGAACAGTCAGTGCCTCCGAGTTTGTGTAGAGGTCTGGGGCCCGATTTGAGAGGAATAAGTCAATCGTAGCAAGTGCAAAGAGGATGCGCTTGATCTCTGGTATGTCCGTGGTCAATTCTTCCAAGATTTCTGACGGGTGAATCTTGTATTGAGCCATGAAGTTGACGTGATGTTTGTAGTTGTGAGGCTTGCCTTGAGCTTTTAACAAAGCCATCTTGCGCTCAATAGTCTTGGTTGCAACAAGTGACTGAAACAAACTGAGGTCTTCATCTTGTGCGTACATAGCATGTGCAACGAGCTGAGGATCATCTCGCAAAATGCGTTGACATTCGGTGATACTGCCTTCGACTTTCTTGTCTCGAATGATCTTCTTCGCCAATTCGAGGTGGGCTGCAGCAGACTTGTTAAGTCGTTGTTTCTTCGCTTTGCCTTTGGTCTTTTTCGGGCGTGGCGCACTTGAATCTTCCAATACAATTCGAGGCACTGCAAAGTCTTCAAACGAGAGTTCCACGTCGTCTTCTTCGAGGATATGAAAACGGTTGGATGTCGGCAGGGGATCCAAACGTGGGGACGAAGGCAAAGTACGTTTTGGAGCTGGTCCAGACCGGTAGCCCGTTACCAATTGAAGGTCCAGCGAGTTCTTGGGCTGCTCACTTGGTGGAGCAAGAGCGGGCGATTCGTTGGTAGACATTTCCACATCTTCTTGTTGTTTGTCTTGTCCATTGTTGTTAGGGGACTTCCGAATTTGCCTCGTACCCCTCATGTCAAGAAGTTATCAAGTGCCGCCGCGCTCAAAATGTCCAACGCCAACAGCTGTTCCGAGCTCCGTGAGACCAACACTCACGGAGTCACCATCATTCCAGGAATTGTATCACCTCACCCACTTTCGTCGTCCAATCAGGATGGCGGAAGTGGTGTGAGTAATGTCTCTACACCTAACCCTAGGGCCGAAGTGGAGGTCGAGTTCGACCCCAACAGCGTCTCTGGAGACCAATCTGCGTCTCGCTCCCCCTGCGCTTCACCTGGTGCTCCACTCGCCGGAGTTCCAGGGGGGGTCAACCTCAGTGGGTCAGTGGTTGACCCCCAGACCACTGTCGTTAACTTGTCTAGCGAAGCCCTCACTCAGGAGGGCGAACCACTGGGGCCTTGTGCCTGTGGTGGCTGCTTCCCTGGACTCCAATTGGAGTCGATCCCCAGTGAAGGCGGCGAGAAAACGGGGTCCATGCCAGCCCTAGAGGCTACGAGGGCCCCCCCTATGGGCACACCCTGCGGTTCTGTCTACTTCCCCCCAGGGGCCTCTTCGGAGGGGCGGGGGCGGTATCCCGATTTGGGTTCTCGCCGGAGCAATGGTGTACCCCAGTCACCGTGCTGCGGGGATGGCATGGATTCCCCTTCTACCCCTGTCACTGGGGGTCTGGCCCCGGCCTTTCTCGTGACCAATGGGACTGAGCCAGCAGCCACCAACCGCGTCGCCCCCTGTGCTGAGCTTCCTAGAACGGGAGAGGAAGAAGAAAAATCTCAAGAGGACGTGGTTAAATGAGTTGTATTAACCTTATTTTTGAGCAAAGGCCCTAATGACTTACTAATTTGCCTCGTACTGTATAAATAGAACTTGGAAAACAGAATATGGCAAAGTGGTCATTGAACAGGAGATGAAGTGGTGAGCCGTCATGCTCACTCATGAAACGACGCTGTCAGGAATGATGTGTTGACGTAACCAGGGGTCCGAAGATAGATGCTTGAGCACATTGAATACCTTGGTGTATCCCTTCTTGAGAGGGAGATCAACCAGGAGCTGTTGTAGATGTAGCTTGATCAAAGAGGCAGCATGAATGGCAACTTCCATCGGACTCTTCGCTGTGAGGTCGGGTCGAAAGGTGCGATCGGCACGTTGGAGCCATATTTGATAATACACGCAGGCTCGGACAATCGGCCAGATCTTCAGATAGCCACGGATGTAGTATCCATCGGACGGCTTGGGCGTCTCGTAGAACATTTCCAGACAAGTCGACGGAAAGGAACACTCGAGCAGTCGCTGGATTGTCTTGAAGGAATACCAAACAGATTGACCATATCCACAAGAGAACAGGAAATGCTCGTACGTCTCATTGACACGACAGAAGACACACGTCGGCTTGGGGTCTTGGTACTGAAACAGATATTGCATGGCGTTGGCGCGGAGAAGGGTCTTGAAAATGAACTCTCCATATCGAGGGAAAATGTGGTCGGGTTGGAGGAAGGCGGCAAGTTGGGTAAGGCGCTTGGGGTCTTCGTAAAAGTTGGATGGCAGGTTGAGATGCTTGGTAGGAAGAATGGACGAGCTGACAGCTGGAGAAGCTCTGATCTTAGCCGATTTCGAAGTCGCAAGCGCCAACAAGATCGGACTCGAGTCAGGGTGAATCATCCAGTGCCATTCCATCCATTCAGAGCTTGGCGTCGGCAAGTGGAACACGGGAGCATCCTCTTCAGAAACAATCTCAAACAATCGTGATAACTTGGTCACCAAGATTGAGATCCATTGTTTCGTTGGAGGGACAAAATTGGCTTGGCGGCAGGCACGGTTGATTTTGTCGAACAAGATCGAAGCTGGCCAAACTCGCTGACACGGAGTCAACAAATGCGACAACTTCGTGATGTGAAGCGAAGCCAATACATTGGCTTGGTCTTGCGTCGATGTAGAGCACTGATCGTATAGGTCTTCGAGTCCAGGCAGATACGAGTTGTGCCAAAGGGGAACATCCAAAGATGAGATGTGATTTGGACAGCCGTACGGAGTCCAGCGGGATTCAAACCAGCTACTCAATAAGGCTTTCCACATTGGAGTGATATTGGGATTCTTGTACAGTTGTCTGATGAATGCAGAAGAGCCATTTGCCAAGAGGAGATCTCGGGGGGAACCCCATGGATGAAAAGCCTTCTCGAGGAGAGTATAGCCCGGCGTAATCCAGGCGGACATGGCAGACTTGCGGGGTGGGGTGGTGATGGCTTGAATGCATCTGATCATGACAGAGCGGTTGTGTTGTTGCCATAAAGCAAGTGCATGGTGCAGGCCTAAGCCACCGGACTTCTTCGGCATGAATAGGATCTCCTTTTTGATCAAACGGAGGCCATGGACAGAGGAGGATGGGTTGATTTCTTCACCATGCATAAATTGAAGCATGGCCTTGTCGATCTTTTTGGCCAGGTCTTTGTCGGCAGGGACAAAAGCCAGTTGGTACCATAACACAGGCAGACATATGCTGTGCAGGATAGTGACTTTTCCGGCCATGGTTCGAGCCTTGTAGAGCCACAAAGACAAGCGAGCCACAAACTTCTCAAACACGTAATTGAAACGTGCCAATGGAGAAAGATTGGGCGCAACCAAGATACCAAGAGCCTTCACGGGACTGTCGGAAGTAACTTGTAGTGAGGCAAGGTTCCCATTCAACTGGCTGTAGGTCAGAATTTGGGTCTTGTCTACGTTGAGTCGGAAACCAGACTTGTCGCAAAAGGTTTGAACCAATGCAAGCTGCCGGTGGAGGCACGTCTCATTTGCCGCATAGAGTTGCGAGTCGTCGGCAAAGTAACTCCCAGTGTGGTAGCGATCCCCACACTTGATGCCATAGTTGGAGTGTTGCCGTAGGAGTTGGCACATCGGTTCCAAAGCGATCACAAACAGAAGTGGCGACAGTGGATCACCTTGCAACACACCGCGTGAGATGTGAACTGGCTTGGACAAGAAGCCGTTCACCAAGATGCGAGACTTGCGGCCCGAGTACAGTACGCGAACCATGTCAACAAAGGTTTCGGGAAAGCCATAGTGACGGAGGACGCGGAACAAGTACGCGTGGTCCACGCGATCAAAAGCTTTCTCAAAGTCAAGCAGTGCCACCATCGAGGACGGACTGTGTAGTTTGATGTGGTGCAGCATGTCATCCAGTCGTGCAATATTGGTTTGGATATTGCTTCGACGGATAAAGCCTTGCTGGTCCGGGTGGATGATGTGTCGAATGTGGCGCTGAAGTCGATAAGCCAGAATACTCGTCAGGATTTTCACATCCGTGTTGAGTAGGCTAATGGGCCGATAGTTCTTGGCTTGTGACTTGGGGCCTTTCTTGTGCAGCAACACCAGCGTACTGACAAGTTGCATGGGAGTCAAGCGAGGGTGAGAATGGAGCTGGTGTGTGAATAGCAGCTCCAATACCAACGACCACTTGTGAGGTGCAAGTTTGAGGACTTCGAATGGCAGAGCGTTGGGACCTGGCGCTGAGTTCGAACTGCTGTGTCGAATAGCATGATAGAACTCGTTGGCGCGCAAGGGAGCCGACAGCTCTTTCTGGGCTTGCTCTGGCAGTTGCTTGTGTCGAGTCAATGGGGTCAGAAATGACGACACTTCGTCTCCAGATCGCTGCACCTCGGGAGCTGCAAACAAGTCCTTGTAGTAGTCGACCAGGACGTCAGACATGCCTTGTTGATTGGAGACAACATTTCCATTGACATCCACCAACTCTTTGAAGACTGTCTTCTTCAAGGGGGTAGGGACAGGGGACATGAAGTGGAACTTGGACGAGCGCTCTGCTTTGTACAAGTGAAGTTGGAACGCCTGGTCTTGACGAAACTGCTTGTCTCGATCTTGCAGCTCGTGAATTTGCTTTTGAAGGTCTCGCACTCGATCCACCAGCACTGAATCTTGACGCATGTTGGGGACTTGCAAAAGCGAAGCGATCTCGACAGCTAACTTCTTCAACGGCAGACGTTGTTTCTCCAATCGTTGAGAATGGAATTCTTTGAGTTGGGAGCGGATATCATTGACCAGTATGTCGTAGGCCTTGGAGATATTGTGGAATGTTGGAGACTTGTCCAAAAATCGATCCAGACATCCATGAACAATCTCGGCCGCTCGTGGTAGACGAAGTAGCCAAGTTGGAGCTTTCCATGATCCAGAGCCATGGCGCAATGTTTGACGCTTTGTGATGATACGACAAGCCACGTGGTCAGCCTGTGGAACGTGTGGCATGTGCGTCGCCTTCCAATGACGAAGACCCGCCAAGGTGGACGAACAAAATATGTAGTCGAGTCGGTTGGTGAGTGTGGGACTTGTGAAGGTTCTTGCCACGGGGTTTTGACGGCGAAACAGATCCACCAGACAAACTGTGCATCCATTGTTCCAGTTGAAGGGTGCCGGCCATGGTGGAGGTACTGGGTCTCAACGAATCCAAATCTTTGTTGAGAGTGCAGTTGAAATCTCCTCCAACAATGTGGAGCGCATGTGGAGGAAAGTCGCGTGGCAATTCTTCGAAGTAACTTGCTCGTTGTTGGAAGGCTGCCGGCGCATAGATATTGTGGAGAACGACTGTCAGTGGACCCAGAGTACATCGCACTTGTAGATAACGACCACGAAGCACTGGGTTGCCATGAGGGACTTGAGTGGCGTTCTTCAAAGGAGAGTGAGGATGTATCAACGTAGCCAGACCTCCAGTGGCTGGCGACGTGGATACTTCAGGGTAAATAGGCTCTTCAAAGAACAAAGAGCCTTCGTGGTTTGTGATGCGTTGCCAATGGAACGCAACACGGTCGTGGAGACTTGGCGTGCGGAAACGGGTTTCTTGGATAAAGGAAACGTCGTGAACACTTGATAGTTTGTCGAGGATGTACCGATGACTGTTGGAGAAGCCATTGGTGTTGAGGGAGATGATTTGTGGGTCCCAGTCCACGAGTTCAGTTGGGACATCGGAGAAGTTGTTGTCAATCATCACGAGTACAGATGAAAATGAGTAGAATGGAGGGGTCAGAGGGGAGGTTGAAATGGATTGAAGCAGGGGATAGAAGCCTTAGAGTTGATCGTCCTCCAAATCGAGGGGATCAATTTCGTCGGCGTTCATGGAGTGGTGAGCTTTGCTGCAGAGCTCGTCGATGTGGTAATTGTTGGTGATGCTTTTGAGCATCGAGATGGCCGACAAGACGGGAGCCGGCAAAGTGAACTTCTCGAGATTGTCGCTGAAGTTTTCGATCAAAGCAAACAGCGACCAGTCCGTCAAGCAGTTGGTGTCAGGCAATCTTGTTGCTTCTTGGTTCAATAGAACAGTCAGTGCCTCCGAGTTTGTGTAGAGGTCTGGGGCCCGATTTGAGAGGAATAAGTCAATCGTAGCAAGTGCAAAGAGGATGCGCTTGATCTCTGGTATGTCCGTGGTCAATTCTTCCAAGATTTCTGACGGGTGAATCTTGTATTGAGCCATGAAGTTGACGTGATGTTTGTAGTTGTGAGGCTTGCCTTGAGCTTTTAACAAAGCCATCTTGCGCTCAATAGTCTTGGTTGCAACAAGTGACTGAAACAAACTGAGGTCTTCATCTTGTGCGTACATAGCATGTGCAACGAGCTGAGGATCATCTCGCAAAATGCGTTGACATTCGGTGATACTGCCTTCGACTTTCTTGTCTCGAATGATCTTCTTCGCCAATTCGAGGTGGGCTGCAGCAGACTTGTTAAGTCGTTGTTTCTTCGCTTTGCCTTTGGTCTTTTTCGGGCGTGGCGCACTTGAATCTTCCAATACAATTCGAGGCACTGCAAAGTCTTCAAACGAGAGTTCCACGTCGTCTTCTTCGAGGATATGAAAACGGTTGGATGTCGGCAGGGGATCCAAACGTGGGACGAAGGCAAAGTACGTTTTGGAGCTGGTCCAGACCGGTAGCCCGTTACCAATTGAAGGTCCAGCGAGTTCTTGGGCTGCTCACTTGGTGGAGCAAGAGCGGGCGATTCGTTGGTAGACATTTCCACATCTTCTTGTTGTTTGTCTTGTCCATTGTTGTTAGGGGGATCGCTGTCACCAGACATATCGACATCAGAGCCATGAGAAGGAGCTGTTGGCTGTGGTTGTTCATCTTGACCATCTTCAGATGCCTCAGTTGAGTCGGCCTTGCCTTCCGCATTTGTTCCAGGGTCTTGATCATGATCGTCTCCATCATGTTCAGGTTCTTTTTCTCCTGACGGAGGAGATTTTGCCGCTGCCTTGGCCGCTTTTGCCTTCGCTTTTTCAGCCTTGGCCTCTGCACGTCGTGAAACAATCGACGGAGGCAATGTCTTGTTCAGAGCAGCGATCTTGTGCTGAAACACGACGACAAAAGGCTGACCCGACGGATCCGTAATGGTTAAATGAGTTGTATTAACCTTATTTTTGAGCAAAGGCCCTAATGACTTACTAATTTGCCTCGTACTGTATAAATAGAACTTGGAAAACAGAATATGGCAAAGTGGTCATTGAACAGGAGATGAAGTGGTGAGCCGTCAGCTCACTCATGAAACGACGCTGTCAGGAATGGCGTGTTGACGTAACCAGGGGTCCGAAGATAGATGCTTGAGCACATTGAATACCTTGGTGTATCCCTTCTTGAGAGGGAGATCAACCAGGAGCTGTTGTAGATGTAGCTTGATCAAAGAGGCAGCATGAATGGCAACTTCCATCGGACTCTTCGCTGTGAGGTCGGGTCGAAAGGTGCGATCGGCACGTTGGAGCCATATTTGATAATACACGCAGGCTCGGACAATCGGCCAGATCTTCAGATAGCCACGGATGTAGTATCCATCGGACGGCTTGGGCGTCTCGTAGAACATTTCCAGACACGTTGACGGAAAGGAACACTCGAGCAGTCGCTGGATTGTCTTGAAGGAATACCAAACAGATTGACCATATCCACAAGAGAACAGGAAATGCTCGTACGTCTCATTGACACGACAGAAGACACACGTCGGCTTGGGGTCTTGGTACTGAAACAGATATTGCATGGCGTTGGCGCGGAGAAGGGTCTTGAAAATGAACTCTCCATATCGAGGGAAAATGTGGTCGGGTTGGAGGAAGGCGGCAAGTTGGGTAAGGCGCTTGGGGTCTTCGTAAAAGTTGGATGGCAGGTTGAGATGCTTGGTAGGAAGAATGGACGAGCTGACAGCTGGAGAAGCTCTGATCTTAGCCGATTTCGAAGTCGCAAGCGCCAACAAGATCGGACTCGAGTCAGGGTGAATCATCCAGTGCCATTCCATCCATTCAGAGCTTGGCGTCGGCAAGTGGAACACGGGAGCATCCTCTTCAGAAACAATCTCAAACAATCGTGATAACTTGGTCACCAAGATTGAGATCCATTGTTTCGTTGGAGGGACAAAATTGGCTTGGCGGCAGGCACGGTTGATTTTGTCGAACAAGATCGAAGCTGGCCAAACTCGCTGACACGGAGTCAACAAATGCGACAACTTCGTGATGTGAAGCGAAGCCAATACATTGGCTTGGTCTTGCGTCGATGTAGAGCACTGATCGTATAGGTCTTCGAGTCCAGGCAGATACGAGTTGTGCCAAAGGGGAACATCCAAAGATGAGATGTGATTTGGACAGCCGTACGGAGTCCAGCGGGATTCAAACCAGCTACTCAATAAGGCTTTCCACATTGGAGTGATATTGGGATTCTTGTACAGTTGTCTGATGAATGCAGAAGAGCCATTTGCCAAGAGGAGATCTCGGGGGGAACCCCATGGATGAAAAGCCTTCTCGAGGAGAGTATAGCCCGGCGTAATCCAGGCGGACATGGCAGACTTGCGGGGTGGGGTGGTGATGGCTTGAATGCATCTGATCATGACAGAGCGGTTGTGTTGTTGCCATAAAGCAAGTGCATGGTGCAGGCCTAAGCCACCGGACTTCTTCGGCATGAATAGGATCTCCTTTTTGATCAAACGGAGGCCATGGACAGAGGAGGATGGGTTGATTTCTTCACCATGCATAAATTGAAGCATGGCCTTGTCGATCTTTTTGGCCAGGTCTTTGTCGGCAGGGACAAAAGCCAGTTGGTACCATAACACAGGCAGACATATGCTGTGCAGGATAGTGACTTTTCCGGCCATGGTTCGAGCCTTGTAGAGCCACAAAGACAAGCGAGCCACAAACTTCTCAAACACGTAATTGAAACGTGCCAATGGAGAAAGATTGGGCGCAACCAAGATACCAAGAGCCTTCACGGGACTGTCGGAAGTAACTTGTAGTGAGGCAAGGTTCCCATTCAACTGGCTGTAGGTCAGAATTTGGGTCTTGTCTACGTTGAGTCGGAAACCAGACTTGTCGCAAAAGGTTTGAACCAATGCAAGCTGCCGGTGGAGGCACGTCTCATTTGCCGCATAGAGTTGCGAGTCGTCGGCAAAGTAACTCCCAGTGTGGTAGCGATCCCCACACTTGATGCCATAGTTGGAGTGTTGCCGTAGGAGTTGGCACATCGGTTCCAAAGCGATCACAAACAGAAGTGGCGACAGTGGATCACCTTGCAACACACCGCGTGAGATGTGAACTGGCTTGGACAAGAAGCCGTTCACCAAGATGCGAGACTTGCGGCCCGAGTACAGTACGCGAACCATGTCAACAAAGGTTTCGGGAAAGCCATAGTGACGGAGGACGCGGAGCAAGTACGCGTGGTCCACGCGATCAAAAGCTTTCTCAAAGTCAAGCAGTGCCACCATCGAGGACGGACTGTGTAGTTTGATGTGGTGCAGCATGTCATCCAGTCGTGCAATATTGGTTTGGATATTGCTCCGACGGATAAAGCCTTGCTGGTCCGGGTGGATGATGTGTCGAATGTGGCGCTGGAGTCGATAAGCCAGAATACTCGTCAGGATTTTCACATCCGTGTTGAGTAGGCTAATGGGCCGATAGTTCTTGGCCTGTGACTTGGGGCCTTTCTTGTGCAGCAACACCAGCGTACTGACAAGTTGCATGGGAGTCAAGCGAGGGTGAGAATGGAGCTGGTGTGTGAATAGCAGCTCCAATACCAACGACCACTTGTGAGGTGCAAGTTTGAGGACTTCGAATGGCAGAGCGTTGGGACCTGGCGCTGAGTTCGAACTGCTGTGTCGAATAGCATGATAGAACTCGTTGGCGCGCAAGGGAGCCGACAGCTCTTTCTGGGCTTGCTCTGGCAGTTGCTTGTGTCGAGTCAATGGGGTCAGAAATGACGACACTTCGTCTCCAGATCGCTGCACCTCGGGAGCTGCAAACAAGTCCTTGTAGTAGTCGACCAGGACGTCAGACATGCCTTGTTGATTGGAGACAACATTTCCATTGACATCCACCAACTCTTTGAAGACTGTCTTCTTCAAGGGGGTAGGGACAGGGGACATGAAGTGGAACTTGGACGAGCGCTCTGCTTTGTACAAGTGAAGTTGGAACGCCTGGTCTTGACGAAACTGCTTGTCTCGATCTTGCAGCTCGTGAATTTGCTTTTGAAGGTCTCGCACTCGATCCACCAGCACTGAATCTTGACGCATGTTGGGGACTTGCAAAAGCGAAGCGATCTCGACAGCTAACTTCTTCAACGGCAGACGTTGTTTCTCCAATCGTTGAGAATGGAATTCTTTGAGTTGGGAGCGGATATCATTGACCAGCATGTCGTAGGCCTTGGAGATATTGTGGAATGATGGAGACTTGTCCAAAAATCGATCCAGACATCCATGAACAATCTCGGCCGCTCGTGGTAGACGAAGTAGCCAAGTTGGAGCTTTCCATGATCCAGAGCCATGGCGCAATGTTTGACGCTTTGAGATGATACGACAAGCCACGTGGTCAGCCTGTGGAACGTGTGGCATGTGCGTCGCCTTCCAATGACGAAGACCCGCCAAGGTGGACGAACAAAATATGTAGTCGAGTCGGTTGGTGAGTGTGGGACTTGTGAAGGTTCTTGCCACGGGGTTTTGACGGCGAAACAGATCCACCAGAGACAAACTGTGCATCCATTGTTCCAGTTGAAGGGTGCCGGCCATGGTGGAGGTACTGGGTCTCAACGAATCCAAATCTTTGTTGAGAGTGCAGTTGAAATCTCCTCCAACAATGTGGAGCGCATGTGGAGGAAAGTCGCGTGGCAATTCTTCGAAGTAACTTGCTCGTTGTTGGAAGGCTGCCGGCGCATAGATATTGTGGAGAACGACTGTCAGTGGACCCAGAGTACATCGCACTTGTAGATAACGACCACGAAGCACTGGGTTGTCATGAGGGACTTGAGTGGCGTTCTTCAAAGGAGAGTGAGGATGTATCAACGTAGCCAGACCTCCAGTGGCTGGCGACGTGGATACTTCAGGGTAAATAGGCTCTTCAAAGAACAAAGAGCCTTCGTGGTTTGTGATGCGTTGCCAATGGAACGCAACACGGTCGTGGAGACTTGGCGTGCGGAAACGGGTTTCTTGGATAAAGGAAACGTCGTGAACACTTGATAGTTTGTCGAGGATGTACCGATGACTGTTGGAGAAGCCATTGGTGTTGAGGGAGATGATTTGTGGGTCCCAGTCCACGAGTTCAGTTGGGACATCGGAGAAGTTGTTGTCAATCATCACGAGTACAGATGAAAATGAGTAGAATGGAGGGGTCAGAGGGGAGGTTGAAATGGATTGAAGCAGGGGATAGAAGCCTTAGAGTTGATCGTCCTCCAAATCGAGGGGATCAATTTCGTCGGCGTTCATGGAGTGGTGAGCTTTGCTGCAGAGCTCGTCGATGTGGTAATTGTTGGTGATGCTTTTGAGCATCGAGATGGCCGACAAGACGGGAGCCGGCAAAGTGAACTTCTCGAGATTGTCGCTGAAGTTTTCGATCAAAGCAAACAGCGACCAGTCCGTCAAGCAGTTGGTGTCAGGTAATCTTGTTGCTTCTTGGTTCAATAGAACAGTCAGTGCCTCCGAGTTTGTGTAGAGGTCTGGGGCCCGATTTGAGAGGAATAAGTCAATCGTAGCAAGTGCAAAGAGGATGCGCTTGATCTCTGGTATGTCCGTGGTCAATTCTTCCAAGATTTCTGACGGGTGAATCTTGTATTGAGCCATGAAGTTGACGTGATGTTTGTAGTTGTGAGGCTTGCCTTGAGCTTTTAACAAAGCCATCTTGCGCTCAATAGTCTTGGTTGCAACAAGTGACTGAAACAAACTGAGGTCTTCATCTTGTGCGTACATAGCATGTGCAACGAGCTGAGGATCATCTCGCAAAATGCGTTGACATTCGGTGATACTGCCTTCGACTTTCTTGTCTCGAATGATCTTCTTCGCCAATTCGAGGTGGGCTGCAGCAGACTTGTTAAGTCGTTGTTTCTTCGCTTTGCCTTTGGTCTTTTTCGGGCGTGGCGCACTTGAATCTTCCAATACAATTCGAGGCACTGCAAAGTCTTCAAACGAGAGTTCCACGTCGTCTTCTTCGAGGATATGAAAACGGTTGGATGTCGGCAGGGGATCCAAACGTGGGGACGAAGGCAAAGTACGTTTTGGAGCTGGTCCAGACCGGTAGCCCGTTACCAATTGAAGGTCCAGCGAGTTCTTGGGCTGCTCACTTGGTGGAGCAAGAGCGGGCGATTCGTTGGTAGACATTTCCACATCTTCTTGTTGTTTGTCTTGTCCATTGTTGTTAGGGGGATCGCTGTCACCAGACATATCGACATCAGAGCCATGAGAAGGAGCTGTTGGCTGTGGTTGTTCATCTTGACCATCTTCAGATGCCTCAGTTGAGTCGGCCTTGCCTTCCGCATTTGTTCCAGGGTCTTGATCATGATCGTCTCCATCATGTTCAGGTTCTTTTTCTCCTGACGGAGGAGATTTTGCCGCTGCCTTGGCCGCTTTTGCCTTCGCTTTTTCAGCCTTGGCCTCTGCACGTCGTGAAACAATCGACGGAGGCAATGTCTTGTTCAGAGCAGCGATCTTGTGCTGAAACACGACGACAAAAGGCTGACCCGACGGATCCGTAATGGTTAAATGAGTTGTATTAACCTTATTTTTGAGCAAAGGCCCTAATGACTTACTAATTTGCCTCGTACTGTATAAATAGAACTTGGAAAACAGAATATGGCAAAGTGGTCATTGAACAGGAGATGAAGTGGTGAGCCGTCAGCTCACTCATGAAACGACGCTGTCAGGAATGGCGTGTTGACGTAACCAGGGGTCCGAAGATAGATGCTTGAGCACATTGAATACCTTGGTGTATCCCTTCTTGAGAGGGAGATCAACCAGGAGCTGTTGTAGATGTAGCTTGATCAAAGAGGCAGCATGAATGGCAACTTCCATCGGACTCTTCGCTGTGAGGTCGGGTCGAAAGGTGCGATCGGCACGTTGGAGCCATATTTGATAATACACGCAGGCTCGGACAATCGGCCAGATCTTCAGATAGCCACGGATGTAGTATCCATCGGACGGCTTGGGCGTCTCGTAGAACATTTCCAGACACGTGGACGGAAAGGAACACTCGAGCAGTCGCTGGATCGCCTTGAAGAAATACCAAACAGATTGACCATATCCACAAGAGAACAGGAAGTGCTCGTACGTCTCATTGACACGACAGAAGACACACGTCGGCTTGGGGTCTTGGTACTGAAACAGATATTGCATGGCGTTGGCGCGGAGAAGGGTCTTGAAAATGAACTCTCCATATCGAGGGAGAATGTGGTCGGGTTGGAGGAAGGCGGCAAGTTGGGTAAGGCGCTTGGGGTCTTCGTAAAAGTTGGATGGCAGGTTGAGATGCTTGGTAGGAAGAATGGACGAGCTGACAGCTGGAGAAGCTCTGATCTTAGCCGATTTCGAAGTCGCAAGCGCCAACAAGATCGGACTCGAGTCAGGGTGAATTATCCAGTGCCATTCCATCCATTCAGAGCTTGGCGTCGGCAAGTGGAACACGGGAGCATCCTCTTCAGAAACAATCTCAAACAATCGTGATAACTTGGTCACCAAGATTGAGATCCATTGTTTCGTTGGAGGGACAAAATTGGCTTGGCGGCAGGCACGGTTGATTTTGTCGAACAAGATCGAAGCTGGCCAAACTCGCTGACACGGAGTCAACAAATGCGACAACTTCGTGATGTGAAGCGAAGCCAATACATTGGCTTGGTCTTGCGTCGATGTAGAGCACTGATCGTATAGGTCTTCGAGTCCAGGCAGATACGAGTTGTGCCAAAGGGGAACATCCAAAGATGAGATGTGATTTGGACAGCCGTACGGAGTCCAGCGGGATTCAAACCAGCTACTCAATAAGGCTTTCCACATTGGAGTGATATTGGGATTCTTGTACAGTCGTCTGATGAATGCAGAAGAGCCATTTGCCAAGAGGAGATCTCGGGGGGAACCCCATGGATGAAAAGCCTTCTCGAGGAGAGTATAGCCCGGCGTAATCCAGGCGGACATGGCAGACTTGCGGGGTGGGGTGGTGATGGCT
This sequence comes from Aphanomyces cochlioides, assembly GCA_019828595.1. NCBI lineage: Eukaryota > Oomycota > Saprolegniomycetes > Saprolegniales > Verrucalvaceae > Aphanomyces > Aphanomyces cochlioides. The sequence goes on along the minus strand of JAHQRK010000037.1, from coordinate 30,468 downwards.
TGAATGCATCTGATCATGACAGAGCGGTTGTGTTGTTGCCATAAAGCAAGTGCATGGTGCAGGCCTAAGCCACCGGACTTCTTCGGCATGAATAGGATCTCCTTTTTGATCAAACGGAGGCCATGGACAGAGGAGGATGGGTTGATTTCTTCACCATGCATAAATTGAAGCATGGCCTTGTCGATCTTTTTGGCCAGGTCTTTGTCGGCAGGGACAAAAGCCAGTTGGTACCATAACACAGGCAGACATATGCTGTGCAGGATAGTGACTTTTCCGGCCATGGTTCGAGCCTTGTAGAGCCACAAAGACAAGCGAGCCACAAACTTCTCAAACACGTAATTGAAACGTGCCAATGGAGAAAGATTGGGCGCAACCAAGATACCAAGAGCCTTCACGGGACTGTCGGAAGTAACTTGTAGTGAGGCAAGGTTCCCATTCAACTGGCTGTAGGTCAGAATTTGGGTCTTGTCTACGTTGAGTCGGAAACCAGACTTGTCGCAAAAGGTTTGAACCAATGCAAGCTGCCGGTGGAGGCACGTCTCATTTGCCGCATAGAGTTGCGAGTCGTCGGCAAAGTAACTCCCAGTGTGGTAGCGATCCCCACACTTGATGCCATAGTTGGAGTGTTGCCGTAGGAGTTGGCACATCGGTTCCAAAGCGATCACAAACAGAAGTGGCGACAGTGGATCACCTTGCAACACACCGCGTGAGATGTGAACTGGCTTGGACAAGAAGCCGTTCACCAAGATGCGAGACTTGCGGCCCGAGTACAGTACGCGAACCATGTCAACAAAGGTTTCGGGAAAGCCATAGTGACGGAGGACGCGGAGCAAGTACGCGTGGTCCACGCGATCAAAAGCTTTCTCAAAGTCAAGCAGTGCCACCATCGAGGACGGACTGTGTAGTTTGATGTGGTGCAGCATGTCATCCAGTCGTGCAATATTGGTTTGGATATTGCTCCGACGGATAAAGCCTTGCTGGTCCGGGTGGATGATGTGTCGAATGTGGCGCTGGAGTCGATAAGCCAGAATACTCGTCAGGATTTTCACATCCGTGTTGAGTAGGCTAATGGGCCGATAGTTCTTGGCTTGTGACTTGGGGCCTTTCTTGTGCAGCAACACCAGCGTACTGACAAGTTGCATGGGAGTCAAGCGAGGGTGAGAATGGAGCTGGTGTGTGAATAGCAGCTCCAATACCAACGACCACTTGTGAGGTGCAAGTTTGAGGACTTCGAATGGCAGAGCGTTGGGACCTGGCGCTGAGTTCGAACTGCTGTGTCGAATAGCATGATAGAACTCGTTGGCGCGCAAGGGAGCCGACAGCTCTTTCTGGGCTTGCTCTGGCAGTTGCTTGTGTCGAGTCAATGGGGTCAGAAATGACGACACTTCGTCTCCAGATCGCTGCACCTCGGGAGCTGCAAACAAGTCCTTGTAGTAGTCGACCAGGACGTCAGACATGCCTTGTTGATTGGAGACAACATTTCCATTGACATCCACCAACTCTTTGAAGACTGTCTTCTTCAAGGGGGTAGGGACAGGGGACATGAAGTGGAACTTGGACGAGCGCTCTGCTTTGTACAAGTGAAGTTGGAACGCCTGGTCTTGACGAAACTGCTTGTCTCGATCTTGCAGCTCGTGAATTTGCTTTTGAAGGTCTCGCACTCGATCCACCAGCACTGCATCTTGACGCATGTTGGGGACTTGCAAAAGCGAAGCGATCTCGACAGCTAACTTCTTCAACGGCAGACGTTGTTTCTCCAATCGTTGAGAATGGAATTCTTTGAGTTGGGAGCGGATATCATTGACCAGTATGTCGTAGGCCTTGGAGATATTGTGGAATGTTGGAGACTTGTCCAAAAATCGATCCAGACATCCATGAACAATCTCGGCCGCTCGTGGTAGACGAAGTAGCCAAGTTGGAGCTTTCCATGATCCAGAGCCATGGCGCAATGTTTGACGCTTTGAGATGATACGACAAGCCACGTGGTCAGCCTGTGGAACGTGTGGCATGTGCGTCGCCTTCCAATGACGAAGACCCGCCAAGGTGGACGAACAAAAGATGTAGTCGAGTCGGTTGGTGAGTGTGGGACTTGTGAAGGCTCGTGCCACGGGGTTTTGACGACGAAACAGATCCACCAGAGACAAACTGTGCATCCATTGTTCCAGTTGAAGGGTGCCGGCCATGGTGGAGGTACTGGGTCTCAACGAATCCAAATCTTTGTTGAGAGTGCAGTTGAAATCTCCTCCAACAATGTGGAGCGCATGTGGAGGAAAGTCGCGTGGCAATTCTTCGAAGTAACTTGCTCGTTGTTGGAAGGCTGCCGGCGCATAGATATTGTGGAGAACGACTGTCAGTGGACCCAGAGTACATCGCACTTGTAGATAACGACCACGAAGCACTGGGTTGACATGAGGGACTTGAGTGGCGTTCTTCAAAGGAGAGTGAGGATGTATAACGTAGCCAGACCTCCAGTGGCTGGCGACGTGGATACTTCAGGGTAAATAGGCTCTTCAAAGAACAAAGAGCCTTCGTGGTTTGTGATGCGTTGCCAATGGAACGCAACACGGTCGTGGAGACTTGGCGTGCGGAAACGGGTTTCTTGGATAAAGGAAACGTCGTGAACACTTGATAGTTTGTCGAGGATGTACCGATGACTGTTGGAGAAGCCATTGGTGTTGAGGGAGATGATTTGTGGGTCCCAGTCCACGAGTTCAGTTGGGACATCGGAGAAGTTGTTGTCAATCATCACGAGTACAGATGAAAATGAGTAGAATGGAGGGGTCAGAGGGGAGGTTGAAATGGATTGAAGCAGGGGATAGAAGCCTTAGAGTTGATCGTCCTCCAAATCGAGGGGATCAATTTCGTCGGCGTTCATGGTTAAATGAGTTGTATTAACCTTATTTTTGAGCAAAGGCCCTAATGACTTACTAATTTGCCTCGTACTGTATAAATAGAACTTGGAAAACAGAATATGGCAAAGTGGTCATTGAACAGGAGATGAAGTGAGTGAGCCGTTAGCTCACTCATGAAACGACGCTGTTAGGAATGATGTGTTGACATAACCAGGGGTCCGAAGATAGATGCTTGAGCACATTGAATACCTTGGTGTATCCCTTCTTGAGAGGGAGATCAACCAGGAGCTGTTGTAGATGTAGCTTGATCAAAGAGGCAGCATGAATGGCAACTTCCATCGGACTCTTCGCTGTGAGGTCGGGTCGAAAGGTGCGATCGGCACGTTGGAGCCATATTTGATAATACACGCAGGCTCGGACAATCGGCCAGATCTTCAGATAGCCACGGATGTAGTATCCATCGGACGGCTTGGGCGTCTCGTAGAACATTTCCAGACACGTGGACGGAAAGGAACACTCGAGCAGTCGCTGGATTGTCTTGAAGGAATACCAAACAGATTGACCATATCCACAAGAGAACAGGAAATGCTCGTACGTCTCATTGACACGACAGAAGACACACGTCGGCTTGGGGTCTTGGTACTGAAACAGATATTGCATGGCGTTGGCGCGGAGAAGGGTCTTGAAAATGAACTCTCCATATCGAGGGAGGATGTGGTCGGGTTGGAGGAAGGCGGCAAGTTGGGTAAGGCGCTTGGGGTCTTCGTAAAAGTTGGATGGCAGGTTGAGATGCTTGGTAGGAAGAATGGACGAGCTGGCAGCTGGAGAAGCTCTGATCTTAGCCGATTTCGAAGTCGCAAACGCCAACAAGATCGGACTCGAGTCAGGGTGTATCATCCAGTGCCATTCCATCCATTCAGAGCTTGGCGTCGGCAAGTGGAACACAGGAGCATCCTCTTCAGAAACAATCTCAAACAATCGTGATAACTTGGTCACCAAGATTGAGATCCATTGTTTCGTTGGAGGGACAAAATTGGCTTGGCGGCAGGCACGGTTGATTTTGTCGAACAAGATCGAAGCTGGCCAAACTCGCTGACACGGAGTCAACAAATGCGACAACTTCGTGATGTGAAGCGAAGCCAATACATTGGCTTGGTCTTGCGTCGATGTAGAGCACTGATCGTATAGGTCTTCGAGTCCAGGCAGATACGAGTTGTGCCAAAGGGGAACATCCAAAGATGAGATGTGATTTGGACAGCCGTACGGAGTCCAGCGGGATTCAAACCAGCTACTCAATAAGGCTTTCCACATTGGAGTGATATTGGGATTCTTGTACAGTTGTCTGATGAATGCAGAAGAGCCATTTGCCAAGAGGAGATCTCGGGGGGAACCCCATGGATGAAAAGCCTTCTCGAGGAGAGTATAGCCCGGCGTAATCCAGGCGGACATGGCAGACTTGCGGGGTGGGGTGGTGATGGCTTGAATGCATCTGATCATGACAGAGCGGTTGTGTTGTTGCCATAAAGCAAGTGCATGGTGCAGGCCTAAGCCACCGGACTTCTTCGGCATGAATAGGATCTCCTTTTTGATCAAACGGAGGCCATGGACAGAGGAGGATGGGTTGATTTCTTCACCATGCATAAATTGAAGCATGGCCTTGTCGATCTTTTTGGCCAGGTCTTTGTCGGCAGGGACAAAAGCCAGTTGGTACCATAACACAGGCAGACATATGCTGTGCAGGATAGTGACTTTTCCGGCCATGGTTCGAGCCTTGTAGAGCCACAAAGACAAGCGAGCCACAAACTTCTCAAACACGTAATTGAAACGTGCCAATGGAGAAAGATTGGGCGCAACCAAGATACCAAGAGCCTTCACGGGACTGTCGGAAGTAACTTGTAGTGAGGCAAGGTTCCCATTCAACTGGCTGTAGGTCAGAATTTGGGTCTTGTCTACGTTGAGTCGGAAACCAGACTTGTCGCAAAAGGTTTGAACCAATGCAAGCTGCCGGTGGAGGCACGTCTCATTTGCCGCATAGAGTTGCGAGTCGTCGGCAAAGTAACTCCCAGTGTGGTAGCGATCCCCACACTTGATGCCATAGTTGGAGTGTTGCCGTAGGAGTTGGCACATCGGTTCCAAAGCGATCACAAACAGAAGTGGCGACAGTGGATCACCTTGCAACACACCGCGTGAGATGTGAACTGGCTTGGACAAGAAGCCGTTCACCAAGATGCGAGACTTGCGGCCCGAGTACAGTACGCGAACCATGTCAACAAAGGTTTCGGGAAAGCCATAGTGACGGAGGACGCGGAGCAAGTACGCGTGGTCCACGCGATCAAAAGCTTTCTCAAAGTCAAGCAGTGCCACCATCGAGGACGGACTGTGTAGTTTGATGTGGTGCAGCATGTCATCCAGTCGTGCAATATTGGTTTGGATATTGCTTCGACGGATAAAGCCTTGCTGGTCCGGGTGGATGATGTGTCGAATGTGGCGCTGGAGTCGATAAGCCAGAATACTCGTCAGGATTTTCACATCCGTGTTGAGTAGGCTAATGGGCCGATAGTTCTTGGCTTGTGACTTGGGGCCTTTCTTGTGCAGCAACACCAGCGTACTGACAAGTTGCATGGGAGTCAAGCGAGGGTGAGAATGGAGCTGGTGTGTGAATAGCAGCTCCAATACCAACGACCACTTGTGAGGTGCAAGTTTGAGGACTTCGAATGGCAGAGCGTTGGGACCTGGCGCTGAGTTCGAACTGCTGTGTCGAATAGCATGATAGAACTCGTTGGCGCGCAAGGGAGCCGACAGCTCTTTCTGGGCTTGCTCTGGCAGTTGCTTGTGTCGAGTCAATGGGGTCAGAAATGACGACACTTCGTCTCCAGATCGCTGCACCTCGGGAGCTGCAAACAAGTCCTTGTAGTAGTCGACCAGGACATCAGACATGCCTTGTTGATTGGAGACAACATTTCCATTGACATCCACCAACTCTTTGAAGACTGTCTTCTTCAAGGGGGTAGGGACAGGGGACATGAAGTGGAACTTGGACGAGCGCTCTGCTTTGTACAAGTGAAGTTGGAACGCCTGGTCTTGACGAAACTGCTTGTCTCGATCTTGCAGCTCGTGAATTTGCTTTTGAAGGTCTCGCACTCGATCCACCAGCACTGAATCTTGACGCATGTTGGGGACTTGCAAAAGCGAAGCGATCTCGACAGCTAACTTCTTCAACGGCAGACGTTGTTTCTCCAATCGTTGAGAATGGAATTCTTTGAGTTGGGAGCGGATATCATTGACCAGCATGTCGTAGGCCTTGGAGATATTGTGGAATGTTGGAGACTTGTCCAAAAATCGATCCAGACATCCATGAACAATCTCGGCCGCTCGTGGTAGACGAAGTAGCCAAGTTGGAGCTTTCCATGATCCAGAGCCATGGCGCAATGTTTGACGCTTTGTGATGATACGACATGCCACGTGGTCAGCCTGTGGAACGTGTGGCATGTGCGTCGCCTTCCAATGACGAAGACCCGCCAAGGTGGACGAACAAAAGATGTAGTCGAGTCGGTTGGTGAGTGTGGGACTTGTGAAGGCTCGTGCCACGGGGTTTTGACGACGAAACAGATCCACCAGAGACAAACTGCGCATCCATTGTTCCAGTTGAAGGGTGCCGGCCATGGTGGAGGTACTGGGTCTCAACGAATCCAAATCTTTGTTGAGAGTGCAGTTGAAATCTCCTCCAACAATGTGGAGCGCATGTGGAGGAAAGTCGCGTGGTAATTCTTCGAAGTAACTTGCTCGTTCTTGGAAGGCTGCCGGCGCATAGATATTGTGGAGAACGACTGTCAGTGGGCCCAGAGTACATCGCACTTGTAGATAACGACCACGAAGCACTGGTTTGTCATGAGGGACTTGAGTGGCGTTCTTCAAAGGAGAGTGAGGATGTATCAACGTAGCCAGACCTCCAGTGGCTGGCGACGTGGATACTTCAGGGTAAATAGGCTCTTCAAAGAACAAAGAGCCTTCGTGGTTTGTGATGCGTTGCCAATGGAACGCAACACGGTCGTGGAGACTTGGCGTGCGGAAACGGGTTTCTTGGATAAAAGAAACGTCGTGAACACTTGATAGTTTGTCGAGGATGTACCGATGACTGTTGGAGAAGCCATTGGTGTTGAGGGAGATGATTTGTGGGTCCCAGTCCACGAGTTCAGTTGGGACATCGGAGAAGTTGTTGTCGGTCATCACGAGTACAGATGAAAATGAGTAGAATGGAGGGGTCAGAGGGGAGGTTGAAATGGATTGATGCAGGGGATAGAAGCCTTAGAGTTGATCGTCCTCCAAATCGAGGGGATCAATTTCGTCGGCGTTCATGGAGTGGTGAGCTTTGCTGCAGAGCTCGTCGATGTGGTAATTGTTGGTGATGCTTTTGAGCATCGAGATGGCCGACAAGACGGGAGCCGGCAAAGTGAACTTCTCGAGATTGTCGCTGAAGTTTTCGATCAAAGCAAACAGCGACCAGTCCGTCAAGCAGTTGGTGTCAGGCAATCTTGTTGCTTCTTGGTTCAATAGAACAGTCAGTGCCTCCGAGTTTGTGTAGAGGTCTGGGGCCCGATTTGAGAGGAATAAGTCAATCGTAGCAAGTGCAAAGAGGATGCGCTTGATCTCTGGTATGTCCGTGGTCAATTCTTCCAAGATTTCTGACGGGTGAATCTTGTATTGAGCCATGAAGTTGACGTGATGTTTGTAGTTGTGAGGTTTGCCTTGAGCTTTTAACAAAGCCATCTTGCGCTCAATAGTCTTGGTTGCAACAAGTGACTGAAACAAACTGAGGTCTTCATCTTGTGCGTACATAGCATGTGCAACGAGCTGAGGATCATCTCGCAAAATGCGTTGACATTCGGTGATACTGCCTTCGACTTTCTTGTCTCGAATGATCTTCTTCGCCAATTCGAGGTGGGCTGCAGCAGACTTGTTAAGTCGTTGTTTCTTCGCTTTGCCTTTGGTCTTTTTCGGGCGTGGCGCACTTGAATCTTCCAATACAATTCGAGGCACTGCAAAGTCTTCAAACGAGAGTTCCACGTCGTCTTCTTCGAGGATATGAAAACGGTTGGATGTCGGCAGGGGATCCAAACGTGGGGACGAAGGCAAAGTACGTTTTGGAGCTGGTCCAGACCGGTAGCCCGTTACCAATTGAAGGTCCAGCGAGTTCTTGGGCTGCTCACTTGGTGGAGCAAGAGCGGGCGATTCGTTGGTAGACATTTCCACATCTTCTTGTTGTTTGTCTTGTCCATTGTTGTTAGGGGGATCGCTGTCACCAGACATATCGACATCAGAGCCATGAGAAGGAGCTGTTGGCTGTGGTTGTTCATCTTGACGATCTCCAGATGCCTCAGTTGAGTCGGCCTCGCCTTCCGCATTTGTTCCAGGGTCTTGATCATGATCGTCTCCATCAGGTTCAGGTTCTTTTTCTCCTGACGGAGGAGATTTTGCCGCTGCCTTGGCCGCTTTTGCCTTCGCTTTTTCAGCCTTGGCCTCTGCACGTCGTGAAACAATCGACGGAGGCAATGTCTTGTTCAGAGCAGCGATCTTGTGCTGAAACACGACGACAAAAGGCTGACCCGACGGATCCGTAATGGTGATTTCGCGTAGTGCGTCGCCGGATTTTGGCACCAACACTGCAGGAGGCGCAGGCGACTTGAAAATGACTCTCAAATGCGGCGACTTGATGTTCTGACCAGCAGTAGGGTTGAATGCTGCTATCACTGACTTGGTCAATGCAGCCATTTTCTTGACAATCGCCTTGGCCATCGAAGGGTGACTGACCTTGTTGAACGTAACGTAGTAGTTGTTGCCATAACGCGAGTACTTGGGAACCAGGAAGTCTTTGCCACCAAGTCGAAACGTTGTGCCTCCCATTTCCACGCACGTAGACAAGTTGTAACTTGAGATCACAATGGTCTGTGGGTTCTTCTTGTGGATCAAAATGTTCGGAAATTTGGAGCCCCATAACGAACCAGGATTTTCCTTGACAAATTGATCGCAGATGACTTTTTCGGACCAGTCCTTGTAGCCTTCGCCCAACTTGACTGTGAGCTCGTACACTTGGGACTGGGGAGTGAGCAAAATGTTTTCAATGAAGGCGTCCATGTCACCAGAGTCTTTGTAGAATGCGTCCGCCATGGCCTCGCATCGCGCAATATCGTCATCGGCAACAGCATGAGCACCAGTGTTGCGGTGTTTCGCGCCTTTGGGGGCATTGCCTTGCTTGGCATCTTTCTTGGACGAAGCTGAATCCTTGCCGGGAGTCTTTTGCGTCCATGGATTGGCCTTTTCAGCGTTTTGTTGCTCTTGATCGCCTTGTATTTTGTCTGCCGCGGTAGGAGGATCAACAGCGCCATTTCCTTGAGCAACGGATTTGTCGACAATGTCTTGATTTGACTGGTCATTGTCATTGTTTGTCGATTGTTCCTCTTGAATAACTTCTCCAGGAGTATCACACGGCTTCGCTTGGCCGTTAATGTCGCCTGACCCATCCACCTCCGAGTGAATTTGAGTATTTCCCTCGTCGGTTAAGGCCTCGGTTTCAGTAGAATCCTTCCCCTCGGCGTCTCCAGAGACCATATCCACGTCCTCTTGAGATTTTTCTTCTTCCTCTCCCGTTCTAGGAGGCTCAGCACAGGGGGCGACGCGGTTGGTGGCTGCTGGCTCAGTCCCATTGGTCACGAGAAAGGCCGGGGCCAGACCCCCAGTGACAGGGGTAGAAGGGGAATCCATGCCATCCCCGCAGCACGGTGACTGGGGTACACCATTGCTCCGGCGAGAACCCAAATCGGGATACCGCCCCCGCCCCTCCGAAGAGGCCCCTGGGGGAAGTAGACAGAACCGCAGGGTGTGCCCATAGGGGGGGCCCTCGTAGCCTCTAGGGCTGGCATGGACCCCGTTTTCTCGCCGCCTTCACTGGGGATCGACTCCAATTGGAGTCCAGGGAAGCAGCCACCACAGGCACAAGGCCCCAGTGGTTCGCCCTCCTGATTAAATGAGTTGTATTAACCTTATTTTTGAGCAAAAGCCCTAATGACTTACTAATTTGCCTCGTACTGTATAAATAGAACTTGGAAAACAGAATATGGCAAAGTGGTCATTGAACAGGAGATGAAGTGAGTGAGCCGTTAGCTCACTCATGAAACGACGCTGTCAGGAATGGCGTGTTGACGTAACCAGGGGTCCGAAGATAGATGCTTGAGCACATTGAATACCTTGGTGTATCCCTTCTTGAGAGGGAGATCAACCAGGAGCTGTTGTAGATGTAGCTTGATCAAAGAGGCAGCATGAATGGCAACTTCCATCGGACTCTTCGCTGTGAGGTCGGGTCGAAAGGTGCGATCGGCACGTTGGAGCCATATTTGATAATACACGCAGGCTCGGACAATCGGCCAGATCTTCAGATAGCCACGGATGTAGTATCCATCGGACGGCTTGGGCGTCTCGTAGAACATTTCCAGACACGTGGACGGAAAGGAACACTCGAGCAGTCGCTGGATCGCCTTGAAGAAATACCAAACAGATTGACCATATCCACAAGAGAACAGGAAATGCTCGTACGTCTCATTGACACGACAGAAGACACACGTCGGCTTGGGGTCTTGGTACTGAAACAGATATTGCATGGCGTTGGCGCGGAGAAGGGTCTTGAAAATGAACTCTCCATATCGAGGGAGAATGTGGTCGGGTTGGAGGAAGGCGGCAAGTTGGGTAAGGCGCTTGGGGTCTTCGTAAAAGTTGGATGGCAGGTTGAGATGCTTGGTAGGAAGAATGGACGAGCTGACAGCTGGAGAAGCTCTGATCTTAGCCGATTTCGAAGTCGCAAACGCCAACAAGATCGGACTCGAGTCAGGGTGAATCATCCAGTGCCATTCCATCCATTCAGAGCTTGGCGTCGGCAAGTGGAACACGGGAGCATCCTCTTCAGAAACAATCTCAAACAATCGTGATAACTTGGTCACCAAGATTGAGATCCATTGTTTCGTTGGAGGGACAAAATTGGCTTGGCGGCAGGCACGGTTGATTTTGTCAAACAAGATCGAAGCTGGCCAAACTCGCTGACACGGAGTCAACAAATGCGACAACTTCGTGATGTGAAGCGAAGCCAATACATTGGCTTGGTCTTGCGGTTCGCCCTCCTGAGTGAGGGCTTCGCTAGACAAGTTAACGACAGTGGTCTGGGGGTCAACCACTGACCCACTGAGGTTGACCCCTCCTGGAACTCCGGCGAGTGGAGCACCAGGTGAAGCGCTGGTGGAGCGAGACGCAGATTGGTCTCCAGAGACGCTGTTGGGGTCGAACTCGACCTCCACTTCGGCCCTAGGGTTAGGTGTAGAGACATTACTCACACCACTTCCGCCATCCTGATTGGACGACGAAAGTGGGTGAGGTGATACAATACCTGGAATGATGGTGACTCCGTGAGTGTTGGTCTCACGGAGCTCGGAACAGCTGTTGGCGTTGGACATTTTGAGCGCGGCGGCACTTGATAACTTCTTGACTTGAGGGGTACGAGGCAAATTCGGAAGTTGTCGGCGTTCATGGAGTGGTGAGCTTTGCTGCAGAGCTCGTCGATGTGGTAATTGTTGGTGATGCTTTTGAGCATCGAGATGGCCGACAAGACGGGAGCCGGCAAAGTGAACTTCTCGAGATTGTCGCTGAAGTTTTCGATCAAAGCAAACAGCGACCAGTCCGTCAAGCAGTTGGTGTCAGGCAATCTTGTTGCTTCTTGGTTCAATAGAACAGTCAGTGCCTCCGAGTTTGTGTAGAGGTCTGGGGCCCGATTTGAGAGGAATAAGTCAATCGTAGCAAGTGCAAAGAGGATGCGCTTGATCTCTGGTATGTCCGTGGTCAATTCTTCCAAGATTTCTGACGGGTGAATCTTGTATTGAGCCATGAAGTTGACGTGATGTTTGTAGTTGTGAGGCTTGCCTTGAGCTTTTAACAAAGCCATCTTGTGCTCAATAGTCTTGGTTGCAACAAGTGACTGAAACAAACTGAGGTCTTCATCTTGTGCGTACATAGCATGTGCAACGAGCTGAGGATCATCTCGCAAAATGCGTTGACATTCGGTGATACTGCCTTCGACTTTCTTGTCTCGAATGATCTTCTTCGCCAATTCGAGGTGGGCTGCAGCAGACTTGTTAAGTCGTTGTTTCTTCGCTTTGCCTTTGGTCTTTTTCGGGCGTGGCGCACTTGAATCTTCCAATACAATTCGAGGCACTGCAAAGTCTTCAAACGAGAGTTCCACGTCGTCTTCTTCGAGGATATGAAAACGGTTGGATGTCGGCAGGGGATCCAAACGTGGGGACGAAGGCAAAGTACGTTTTGGAGCTGGTCCAGACCGGTAGCCCGTTACCAATTGAAGGTCCAGCTGGATCGAGTGCGAGACCTTCAAAAGCAAATTCACGAGCTGCAAGATCGAGACAAGCAGTTTCGTCAAGACCAGGCGTTCCAACTTCACTTGTACAAAGCAGAGCGCTCGTCCAAGTTCCACTTCATGTCCCCTGTCCCTACCCCCTTGAAGAAGACAGTCTTCAAAGAGTTGGTGGATGTCAATGGAAATGTTGTCTCCAATCAACAAGGCATGTCTGACGTCCTGGTCGACTACTACAAGGACTTGTTTGCAGCTCCCGAGGTGCAGCGATCTGGAGACGAAGTGTCGTCATTTCTGACCCCATTGACTCGACACAAGCAACTGCCAGAGCAAGCCCAGAAAGAGCTGTCGGCTCCCTTGCGCGCCAACGAGTTCTATCATGCTATTCGACACAGCAGTTCGAACTCAGCGCCAGGTCCCAACGCTCTGCCATTCGAAGTCCTCAAACTTGCACCTCACAAGTGGTCGTTGGTATTGGAGCTGCTATTCACACACCAGCTCCATTCTCACCCTCGCTTGACTCCCATGCAACTTGTCAGTACGCTGGTGTTGCTGCACAAGAAAGGCCCCAAGTCACAAGCCAAGAACTATCGGCCCATTAGCCTACTCAACACGGATGTGAAAATCCTGACGAGTATTCTGGCTTATCGACTTCAGCGCCACATTCGACACATCATCCACCCGGACCAGCAAGGCTTTATCCGTCGAAGCAATATCCAAACCAATATTGCACGACTGGATGACATGCTGCACCACATCAAACTACACAGTCCGTCCTCGATGGTGGCACTGCTTGACTTTGAGAAAGCTTTTGATCGCGTGGACCACGCGTACTTGCTCCGCGTCCTCCGTCACTATGGCTTTCCCGAAACCTTTGTTGACATGGTTCGCGTACTGTACTCGGGCCGCAAGTCTCGCATCTTGGTGAACGGCTTCTTGTCCAAGCCAGTTCACATCTCACGCGGTGTGTTGCAAGGTGATCCACTGTCGCCACTTCTGTTTGTGATCGCTTTGGAACCGATGTGCCAACTCCTACGGCAACACTCCAACTATGGCATCAAGTGTGGGGATCGCTACCACACTGGGAGTTACTTTGCCGACGACTCGCAACTCTATGCGGCAAATGAGACGTGCCTCCACCGGCAGCTTGCATTGGTTCAAACCTTTTGCGACAAGTCTGGTTTCCGACTCAACGTAGACAAGACCCAAATTCTGACCTACAGCCAGTTGAATGGGAACCTTGCCTCACTACAAGTTACTTCCGACAGTCCCGTGAAGGCTCTTGGTATCTTGGTTGCGCCCAATCTTTCTCCATTGGCACGTTTCAATTACGTGTTTGAGAAGTTTGTGGCTCGCTTGTCTTTGTGGCTCTACAAGGCTCGAACCATGGCCGGAAAAGTCACTATCCTGCACAGCATATGTCTGCCTGTGTTATGGTACCAACTGGCTTTTGTCCCTGCCGACAAAGACCTGGCCAAAAAGATCGACAAGGCCATGCTTCAATTTATGCATGGTGAAGAAATCAACCCATCCTCCTCTGTCCATGGCCTCCGTTTGATCAAAAAGGAGATCATATTCATGCCGAAGAAGTCCGGTGGCTTAGGCCTGCACCATGCACTTGCTTTATGGCAACAACACAACCGCTCTGTCATGATCAGATGCATTCAAGCCATCACCACCCCACCCCGCAAGTCTGCCATGTCCGCCTGGATTACGCCGGGCTATACTCTCCTCGAGAAGGCTTTTCATCCATGGGGTTCCCCCCGAGATCTCCTCTTGGCAAATGGCTCTTCTGCATTCATCAGACGACTGTACAAGAATCCCAATATCACTCCAATGTGGAAAGCCTTATTGAGTAGCTGGTTTGAATCCCGCTGGACTCCGTACGGCTGTCCAAATCACATCTCATCTTTGGATGTTCCCCTTTGGCACAACTCGTATCTGCCTGGACTCGAAGACCTATACGATCAGTGCTCTACATCGACGCAAGACCAAGCCAATGTATTGGCTTCGCTTCACATCACGAAGTTGTCGCATTTGTTGACTCCGTGTCAGCGAGTTTGGCCAGCTTCGATCTTGTTCGACAAAATCAACCGTGCCTGCCGCCAAGCCAATTTTGTCCCTCCAACGAAACAATGGATCTCAATCTTGGTGACTAAGTTATCACGATTGTTTGAGATTGTTTCTGAAGAGGATGCTCCCGTGTTCCACTTGCCGACGCCAAGCTCTGAATGGATGGAATGGCACTGGATGATTCACCCTGACTCGAGTCCGATCTTGTTGGCGTTTGCGACTTCGAAATCGGCTAAGATCAGAGCTTCTCCAGCTGTCAGCTCGTCCATTCTTCCTACCAAGCATCTCAACCTGCCATCCAACTTTTACGAAGACCCCAAGCGCCTTACCCAACTTGCCGCCTTCCTCCAACCCGACCACATCCTCCCTCGATATGGAGAGTTCATTTTCAAGACCCTTCTCCGCGCCAACGCCATGCAATATCTGTTTCAGTACCAAGACCCCAAGCCGACGTGTGTCTTCTGTCGTGTCAATGAGACGTACGAGCATTTCCTGTTCTCTTGTGGATATGGTCAATCTGTTTGGTATTTCTTCAAGACAATCCAGCGACTGCTCGAGTGTTCCTTTCCGTCCACGTGTCTGGAAATGTTCTACGAGACGCCCAAGCCGTCCGATGGATACTACATCCGTGGCTATCTGAAGATCTGGCCGATTGTCCGAGCCTGCGTGTATTATCAAATATGGCTCCAACGTGCCGATCGCACCTTTCGACCCGACCTCACAGCGAAGAGTCCGATGGAAGTTGCCATTCATGCTGCCTCTTTGATCAAGCTACATCTACAACAGCTCCTGGTTGATCTCCCTCTCAAGAAGGGATACACCAAGGTATTCAATGTGCTCAAGCATCTATCTTCGGACCCCTGGTTACGTCAACACGCCATTCCTGACAGCGTCGTTTCATGAGTGAGCTGACGGCTCACCACTTCATCTCCTGTTCAATGACCACTTTGCCATATTCTGTTTTCCAAGTTCTATTTATACAGTACGAGGCAAATTAGTAAGTCATTAGGGCCTTTGCTCAAAAATAAGGTTAATACAACTCATTTAACCAATTGAAGGTCCAGCGAGTTCTTGGGCTGCTCACTTGGTGGAGCAAGAGCGGGCGATTCGTTGGTAGACATTTCCACATCTTCTTGTTGTTTGTCTTGTCCATTGTTGTTAGGGGGATCGCTGTCACCAGACATATCGACATCAGAGCCATGAGAAGGAGCTGTTGGCTGTGGTTGTTCATCTTGACGATCTTCAGATGCCTCAGTTGAGTCGGCCTTGCCTTCCGCATTTGTTCCAGGGTCTTGATCATGATCGTCTCCATCATGTTCAGGTTCTTTTTCTCCTGACGGAGGAGATTTTGCCGCTGCCTTGGCCGCTTTTGCCTTCGCTTTTTCAGCCTTGGCCTCTGCACGTCGTGAAACAATCGACGGAGGCAATGTCTTGTTCAGAGCAGCGATCTTGTGCTGAAACACGACGACAAAAGGCTGACCCGACGGATCCGTAATGGTGATTTCGCGTAGTGCGTCGCCGGATTTTGGCACCAGCACTGCAGGAGGCGCAGACGACTTGAAAATGACTCTCAAATGCGGCGACTTGATGTTCTGACCAGCAGTAGGGTTGAATGCTGCTATCACTGACTTGGTCAATGCAGCCATTTTCTTGACAATCGCCTTGGCCATCGAAGGGTGACTGACCTTGTTGAACGTAACGTAGTAGTTGTTGCCATAACGCGAGTACTTGGGAACCAGGAAGTCTTTGCCACCAAGTCGAAACGTTGTGCCTCCCATTTCCACGCACGTAGACAAGTTGTAACTTGAGATCACAATGGTCTGTGGGTTCTTCTTGTGGATCAAAATGTTCGGAAATTTGGAGCCCCATAACGAACCAGGATTTTCCTTGACAAATTGATCGCAGATGACTTTTTCGGACCAGTCCTTGTAGCCTTCGCCCAACTTGACTGTGAGCTCGTACACTTGGGACTGGGGTTAAATGAGTTGTATTAACCTTATTTTTGAGCAAAGGCCCTAATGACTTACTAATTTGCCTCGTACTGTATAAATAGAACTTGGAAAACAGAATATGGCAAAGTGGTCATTGAACAGGAGATGAAGTGGTGAGCCGTCAGCTCACTCATGAAACGACACTGTCAGGAATGGCGTGTTGACGTAACCAGGGGTCCGAAGATAGATGCTTGAGCACATTGAATACCTTGGTGTATCCCTTCTTGAGAGGGAGATCAACCAGGAGCTGTTGTAGATGTAGCTTGATCAAAGAGGCAGCATGAATGGCAACTTCCATCGGACTCTTCGCTGTGAGGTCGGGTCGAAAGGTGCGATCGGCACGTTGGAGCCATATTTGATAATACACGCAGGCTCGGACAATCGGCCAGATCTTCAGATAGCCACGGATGTAGTATCCATCGGACGGCTTGGGCGTCTCGTAGAACATTTCCAGACACGTGGACGGAAAGGAACACTCGAGCAGTCGCTGGATCGCCTTGAAGAAATACCAAACAGATTGACCATATCCACAAGAGAACAGGAAGTGCTCGTACGTCTCATTGACACGACAGAAGACACACGTCGGCTTGGGGTCTTGGTACTGAAACAGATATTGCATGGCGTTGGCGCGGAGAAGGGTCTTGAAAATGAACTCTCCATATCGAGGGAGAATGTGGTCGGGTTGGAGGAAGGCGGCAAGTTGGGTAAGGCGCTTGGGGTCTTCGTAAAAGTTGGATGGCAGGTTGAGATGCTTGGTAGGAAGAATGGACGAGCTGACAGCTGGAGAAGCTCTGATCTTAGCCGATTTCGAAGTCGCAAGCGCCAACAAGATCGGACTCGAGTCAGGGTGAATTATCCAGTGCCATTCCATCCATTCAGAGCTTGGCGTCGGCAAGTGGAACACGGGAGCATCCTCTTCAGAAACAATCTCAAACAATCGTGATAACTTGGTCACCAAGATTGAGATCCATTGTTTCGTTGGAGGGACAAAATTGGCTTGGCGGCAGGCACGGTTGATTTTGTCGAACAAGATCGAAGCTGGCCAAACTCGCTGACACGGAGTCAACAAATGCGACAACTTCGTGATGTGAAGCGAAGCCAATACATTGGCTTGGTCTTGCGTCGATGTAGAGCACTGATCGTATAGGTCTTCGAGTCCAGGCAGATACGAGTTGTGCCAAAGGGGAACATCCAAAGATGAGATGTGATTTGGACAGCCGTACGGAGTCCAGCGGGATTCAAACCAGCTACTCAATAAGGCTTTCCATATTGGAGTGATATTGGGATTCTTGTACAGTTGTCTGATGAATGCAGAAGAGCCATTTGCCAAGAGGAGATCTCGGGGGGAACCCCATGGATGAAAAGCCTTCTCGAGGAGAGTATAGCCCGGCGTAATCCAGGCGGACATGGCAGACTTGCGGGGTGGGGTGGTGATGGCTTGAATGCATCTGATCATGACAGAGCGGTTGTGTTGTTGCCATAAAGCAAGTGCATGGTGCAGGCCTAAGCCACCGGACTTCTTCGGCATGAATATGATCTCCTTTTTGATCAAACGGAGGCCATGGACAGAGGAGGATGGGTTGATTTCTTCACCATGCATAAATTGAAGCATGGCCTTGTCGATCTTTTTGGCCAGGTCTTTGTCGGCAGGGACAAAAGCCAGTTGGTACCATAACACAGGCAGACATATGCTGTGCAGGATAGTGACTTTTCCGGCCATGGTTCGAGCCTTGTAGAGCCACAAAGACAAGCGAGCCACAAACTTCTCAAACACGTAATTGAAACGTGCCAATGGAGAAAGATTGGGCGCAACCAAGATACCAAGAGCCTTCACGGGACTGTCGGAAGTAACTTGTAGTGAGGCAAGGTTCCCATTCAACTGGCTGTAGGTCAGAATTTGGGTCTTGTCTACGTTGAGTCGGAAACCAGACTTGTCGCAAAAGGTTTGAACCAATGCAAGCTGCCGGTGGAGGCACGTCTCATTTGCCGCATAGAGTTGCGAGTCGTCGGCAAAGTAACTCCCAGTGTGGTAGCGATCCCCACACTTGATGCCATAGTTGGAGTGTTGCCGTAGGAGTTGGCACATCGGTTCCAAAGCGATCACAAACAGAAGTGGCGACAGTGGATCACCTTGCAACACACCGCGTGAGATGTGAACTGGCTTGGACAAGAAGCCGTTCACCAAGATGCGAGACTTGCGGCCCGAGTACAGTACGCGAACCATGTCAACAAAGGTTTCGGGAAAGCCATAGTGACGGAGGACGCGGAGCAAGTACGCGTGGTCCACGCGATCAAAAGCTTTCTCAAAGTCAAGCAGTGCCACCATCGAGGACGGACTGTGTAGTTTGATGTGGTGCAGCATGTCATCCAGTCGTGCAATATTGGTTTGGATATTGCTTCGACAGATAAAGCCTTGCTGGTCCGGGTGGATGATGTGTCGAATGTGGCGCTGGAGTCGATAAGCCAGAATACTCGTCAGGATTTTCACATCCGTGTTGAGTAGGCTAATGGGCCGATAGTTCTTGGCCTGTGACTTGGGGCCTTTCTTGTGCAGCAACACCAGCGTACTGACAAGTTGCATGGGAGTCAAGCGAGGGTGAGAATGGAGCTGGTGTGTGAATAGCAGCTCCAATACCAACGACCACTTGTGAGGTGCAAGTTTGAGGACTTCGAATGGCAGAGCGTTGGGACCTGGCGCTGAGTTCGAACTGCTGTGTCGAATAGCATGATAGAACTCGTTGGCGCGCAAGGGAGCCGACAGCTCTTTCTGGGCTTGCTCTGGCAGTTGCTTGTGTCGAGTCAATGGGGTCAGAAATGACGACACTTCGTCTCCAGATCGCTGCACCTCGGGAGCTGCAAACAAGTCCTTGTAGTAGTCGACCAGGACGTCAGACATGCCTTGTTGATTGGAGACAACATTTCCATTGACATCCACCAACTCTTTGAAGACTGTCTTCTTCAAGGGGGTAGGGACAGGGGACATGAAGTGGAACTTGGACGAGCGCTCTGCTTTGTACAAGTGAAGTTGGAACGCCTGGTCTTGACGAAACTGCTTGTCTCGATCTTGCAGCTCGTGAATTTGCTTTTGAAGGTCTCGCACTCGATCCACCAGCACTGAATCTTGACGCATGTTGGGGACTTGCAAAAGCGAAGCGATCTCGACAGCTAACTTCTTCAACGGCAGACGTTGTTTCTCCAATCGTTGAGAATGGAATTCTTTGAGTTGGGAGCGGATATCATTGACCAGTATGTCGTAGGCCTTGGAGATATTGTGGAATGTTGGAGACTTGTCCAAAAATCGATCCAGACATCCATGAACAATCTCGGCCGCTCGTGGTAGACGAAGTAGCCAAGTTGGAGCTTTCCATGATCCAGAGCCATGGCGCAATGTTTGACGCTTTGTGATGATACGACAAGCCACGTGGTCAGCCTGTGGAACGTGTGGCATGTGCGTCGCCTTCCAATGACGAAGACCCGCCAAGGTGGACGAACAAAAGATGTAGTCGAGTCGGTTGGTGAGTGTGGGACTTGTGAAGGCTCGTGCCACGGGGTTTTGACGGCGAAACAGATCCACCAGAGACAAACTGTGCATCCATTGTTCCAGTTGAAGGGTGCCGGCCATGGTGGAGGTACTGGGTCTCAACGAATCCAAATCTTTGTTGAGAGTGCAGTTGAAATCTCCTCCAACAATGTGGAGCGCATGTGGAGGAAAGTCGCGTGGCAATTCTTCGAAGTAACTTGCTCGTTGTTGGAAGGCTGCCGGCGCATAGATATTGTGGAGAACGACTGTCAGTGGACCCAGAGTACATCGCACTTGTAGATAACGACCACGAAGCACTGGGTTGTCATGAGGGACTTGAGTGGCGTTCTTCAAAGGAGAGTGAGGATGTATCAACGTAGCCAGACCTCCAGTGGCTGGCGACGTGGATACTTCAGGTAAATAGGCTCTTCAAAGAACAAAGAGCCTGCGTGGTTTGTGATGCGTTGCCAATGGAACGCAACACGGTCGTGGAGACTTGGCGTGCGGAAACGGGTTTCTTGGTTAAATGAGTTGTATTAACCTTATTTTTGAGCAAAGGCCCTAATGACTTACTAATTTGCCTCGTACTGTATAAATAGAACTTGGAAAACAGAATATGGCAAAGTGGTCATTGAACAGGAGATGAAGTGAGTGAGCCGTTAGCTCACTCATGAAACGACGCTGTCAGGAATGGCGTGTTGACGTAACCAGGGGTCCGAAGATAGATGCTTGAGCACATTGAATACCTTGGTGTATCCCTTCTTGAGAGGGAGATCAACCAGGAGCTGTTGTAGATGTAGCTTGATCAAAGAGGCAGCATGAATGGCAACTTCCATCGGACTCTTCGCTGTGAGGTCGGGTCGAAAGGTGCGATCGGCACGTTGGAGCCATATTTGATAATACACGCAGGCTCGGACAATCGGCCAGATCTTCAGATAGCCACGGATGTAGTATCCATCGGACGGCTTGGGCGTCTCGTAGAACATTTCCAGACACGTGGACGGAAAGGAACACTCGAGCAGTCGCTGGATCGCCTTGAAGAAATACCAAACAGATTGACCATATCCACAAGAGAACAGGAAATGCTCGTACGTCTCATTGACACGACAGAAGACACACGTCGGCTTGGGGTCTTGGTACTGAAACAGATATTGCATGGCGTTGGCGCGGAGAAGGGTCTTGAAAATGAACTCTCCATATCGAGGGAGAATGTGGTCGGGTTGGAGGAAGGCGGCAAGTTGGGTAAGGCGCTTGGGGTCTTCGTAAAAGTTGGATGGCAGGTTGAGATGCTTGGTAGGAAGAATGGACGAGCTGACAGCTGGAGAAGCTCTGATCTTAGCCGATTTCGAAGTCGCAAACGCCAACAAGATCGGACTCGAGTCAGGGTGAATCATCCAGTGCCATTCCATCCATTCAGAGCTTGGCGTCGGCAAGTGGAACACGGGAGCATCCTCTTCAGAAACAATCTCAAACAATCGTGATAACTTGGTCACCAAGATTGAGATCCATTGTTTCGTTGGAGGGACAAAATTGGCTTGGCGGCAGGCACGGTTGATTTTGTCAAACAAGATCGAAGCTGGCCAAACTCGCTGACACGGAGTCAACAAATGCGACAACTTCGTGATGTGAAGCGAAGCCAATACATTGGCTTGGTCTTGCGTCGATGTAGAGCACTGATCGTATAGGTCTTCGAGTCCAGGCAGATACGAGTTGTGCCAAAGGGGAACATCCAAAGATGAGATGTGATTTGGACAGCCGTACGGAGTCCAGCGAGATTCAAACCAGCTACTCAATAAGGCTTTCCATATTGGAGTGATATTGGGATTCTTGTACAGTTGTCTGATGAATGCAGAAGAGCCATTTGCCAAGAGGAGATCTCGGGGGGAACCCCATGGATGAAAAGCCTTCTCGAGGAGAGTATAGCCCGGCGTAATCCAGGCGGACATGGCAGACTTGCGGGGTGGGGTGGTGATGGCTTGAATGCATCTGATCATGACAGAGCGGTTGTGTTGTTGCCATAAAGCAAGTGCATGGTGCAGGCCTAAGCCACCGGACTTCTTCGGCATGAATATGATCTCCTTTTTGATCAAACGGAGGCCATGGACAGAGGAGGATGGGTTGATTTCTTCACCATGCATAAATTGAAGCATGGCCTTGTCGATCTTTTTGGCCAGGTCTTTGTCGGCAGGGACAAAAGCCAGTTGGTACCATAACACAGGCAGACATATGCTGTGCAGGATAGTGACTTTTCCGGCCATGGTTCGAGCCTTGTAGAGCCACAAAGACAAGCGAGCCACAAACTTCTCAAACACGTAATTGAAACGTGCCAATGGAGAAAGATTGGGCGCAACCAAGATACCAAGAGCCTTCACGGGACTGTCGGAAGTAACTTGTAGTGAGGCAAGGTTCCCATTCAACTGGCTGTAGGTCAGAATTTGGGTCTTGTCTACGTTGAGTCGGAAACCAGACTTGTCGCAAAAGGTTTGAACCAATGCAAGCTGCCGGTGGAGGCACGTCTCATTTGCCGCATAGAGTTGCGAGTCGTCGGCAAAGTAACTCCCAGTGTGGTAGCGATCCCCACACTTGATGCCATAGTTGGAGTGTTGCCGTAGGAGTTGGCACATCGGTTCCAAAGCGATCACAAACAGAAGTGGCGACAGTGGATCACCTTGCAACACACCGCGTGAGATGTGAACTGGCTTGGACAAGAAGCCGTTCACCAAGATGCGAGACTTGCGGCCCGAGTACAGTACGCGAACCATGTCAACAAAGGTTTCGGGAAAGCCATAGTGACGGAGGACGCGGAGCAAGTACGCGTGGTCCACGCGATCAAAAGCTTTCTCAAAGTCAAGCAGTGCCACCATCGAGGACGGACTGTGTAGTTTGATGTGGTGCAGCATGTCATCCAGTCGTGCAATATTGGTTTGGATATTGCTTCGACGGATAAAGCCTTGCTGGTCCGGGTGGATGATGTGTCGAATGTGGCGCTGGAGTCGATAAGCCAGAATACTCGTCAGGATTTTCACATCCGTGTTGAGTAGGCTAATGGGCCGATAGTTCTTGGCTTGTGACTTGGGGCCTTTCTTGTGCAGCAACACCAGCGTACTGACAAGTTGCATGGGAGTCAAGCGAGGGTGAGAATGGAGCTGGTGTGTGAATAGCAGCTCCAATACCAACGACCACTTGTGAGGTGCAAGTTTGAGGACTTCGAATGGCAGAGCGTTGGGACCTGGCGCTGAGTTCGAACTGCTGTGTCGAATAGCATGATAGAACTCGTTGGTTAAATGAGTTGTATTAACCTTATTTTTGAGCAAAAGCCCTAATGACTTACTAATTTGCCTCGTACTGTATAAATAGAACTTGGAAAACAGAATATGGCAAAGTGGTCATTGAACAGGAGATGAAGTGAGTGAGCCGTTAGCTCACTCATGAAACGACGCTGTCAGGAATGGCGTGTTGACGTAACCAGGGGTCCGAAGATAGATGCTTGAGCACATTGAATACCTTGGTGTATCCCTTCTTGAGAGGGAGATCAACCAGGAGCTGTTGTAGATGTAGCTTGATCAAAGAGGCAGCATGAATGGCAACTTCCATCGGACTCTTCGCTGTGAGGTCGGGTCGAAAGGTGCGAT
Organism: Aphanomyces cochlioides; assembly: GCA_019828595.1. Taxonomy (NCBI): domain Eukaryota; phylum Oomycota; class Saprolegniomycetes; order Saprolegniales; family Verrucalvaceae; genus Aphanomyces; species Aphanomyces cochlioides. The sequence goes on along the minus strand of JAHQRK010000037.1, from coordinate 6,997 downwards.
CGGCACGTTGGAGCCATATTTGATAATACACGCAGGCTCGGACAATCGGCCAGATCTTCAGATAGCCACGGATGTAGTATCCATCGGACGGCTTGGGCGTCTCGTAGAACATTTCCAGACACGTTGACGGAAAGGAACACTCGAGCAGTCGCTGGATCGCCTTGAAGAAATACCAAACAGATTGACCATATCCACAAGAGAACAGGAAATGCTCGTACGTCTCATTGACACGACAGAAGACACACGTCGGCTTGGGGTCTTGGTACTGAAACAGATATTGCATGGCGTTGGCGCGGAGAAGGGTCTTGAAAATGAACTCTCCATATCGAGGGAGAATGTGGTCGGGTTGGAGGAAGGCGGCAAGTTGGGTAAGGCGCTTGGGGTCTTCGTAAAAGTTGGATGGCAGGTTGAGATGCTTGGTAGGAAGAATGGACGAGCTGACAGCTGGAGAAGCTCTGATCTTAGCCGATTTCGAAGTCGCAAACGCCAACAAGATCGGACTCGAGTCAGGGTGAATCATCCAGTGCCATTCCATCCATTCAGAGCTTGGCGTCGGCAAGTGGAACACGGGAGCATCCTCTTCAGAAACAATCTCAAACAATCGTGATAACTTGGTCACCAAGATTGAGATCCATTGTTTCGTTGGAGGGACAAAATTGGCTTGGCGGCAGGCACGGTTGATTTTGTCAAACAAGATCGAAGCTGGCCAAACTCGCTGACACGGAGTCAACAAATGCGACAACTTCGTGATGTGAAGCGAAGCCAATACATTGGCTTGGTCTTGCGTCGATGTAGAGCACTGATCGTATAGGTCTTCGAGTCCAGGCAGATACGAGTTGTGCCAAAGGGGAACATCCAAAGATGAGATGTGATTTGGACAGCCGTACGGAGTCCAGCGAGATTCAAACCAGCTACTCAATAAGGCTTTCCACATTGGAGTGATATTGGGATTCTTGTACAGTTGTCTGATGAATGCAGAAGAGCCATTTGCCAAGAGGAGATCTCGGGGGGAACCCCATGGATGAAAAGCCTTCTCGAGGAGAGTATAGCCCGGCGTAATCCAGGCGGACATGGCAGACTTGCGGGGTGGGGTGGTGATGGCTTGAATGCATCTGATCATGACAGAGCGGTTGTGTTGTTGCCATAAAGCAAGTGCATGGTGCAGGCCTAAGCCACCGGACTTCTTCGGCATGAATATGATCTCCTTTTGATCAAACGGAGGCCATGGACAGAGGAGGATGGGTTGATTTCTTCACCATGCATAAATTGAAGCATGGCCTTGTCGATCTTTTTGGCCAGGTCTTTGTCGGCAGGGACAAAAGCCAGTTGGTACCATAACACAGGCAGACATATGCTGTGCAGGATAGTGACTTTTCCGGCCATGGTTCGAGCCTTGTAGAGCCACAAAGACAAGCGAGCCACAAACTTCTCAAACACGTAATTGAAACGTGCCAATGGAGAAAGATTGGGCGCAACCAAGATACCAAGAGCCTTCACGGGACTGTCGGAAGTAACTTGTAGTGAGGCAAGGTTCCCATTCAACTGGCTGTAGGTCAGAATTTGGGTCTTGTCTACGTTGAGTCGGAAACCAGACTTGTCGCAAAAGGTTTGAACCAATGCAAGCTGCCGGTGGAGGCACGTCTCATTTGCCGCATAGAGTTGCGAGTCGTCGGCAAAGTAACTCCCAGTGTGGTAGCGATCCCCACACTTGATGCCATAGTTGGAGTGTTGCCGTAGGAGTTGGCACATCGGTTCCAAAGCGATCACAAACAGAAGTGGCGACAGTGGATCACCTTGCAACACACCGCGTGAGATGTGAACTGGCTTGGACAAGAAGCCGTTCACCAAGATGCGAGACTTGCGGCCCGAGTACAGTACGCGAACCATGTCAACAAAGGTTTCGGGAAAGCCATAGTGACGGAGGACGCGGAGCAAGTACGCGTGGTCCACGCGATCAAAAGCTTTCTCAAAGTCAAGCAGTGCCACCATCGAGGACGGACTGTGTAGTTTGATGTGGTGCAGCATGTCATCCAGTCGTGCAATATTGGTTTGGATATTGCTTCGACGGATAAAGCCTTGCTGGTCCGGGTGGATGATGTGTCGAATGTGGCGCTGGAGTCGATAAGCCAGAATACTCGTCAGGATTTTCACATCCGTGTTGAGTAGGCTAATGGGCCGATAGTTCTTGGCTTGTGACTTGGGGCCTTTCTTGTGCAGCAACACCAGCGTACTGACAAGTTGCATGGGAGTCAAGCGAGGGTGAGAATGGAGCTGGTGTGTGAATAGCAGCTCCAATACCAACGACCACTTGTGAGGTGCAAGTTTGAGGACTTCGAATGGCAGAGCGTTGGGACCTGGCGCTGAGTTCGAACTGCTGTGTCGAATAGCATGATAGAACTCGTTGGCGCGCAAGGGAGCCGACAGCTCTTTCTGGGCTTGCTCTGGCAGTTGCTTGTGTCGAGTCAATGGGGTCAGAAATGACGACACTTCGTCTCCAGATCGCTGCACCTCGGGAGCTGCAAACAAGTCCTTGTAGTAGTCGACCAGGACGTCAGACATGCCTTGTTGATTGGAGACAACATTTCCATTGACATCCACCAACTCTTGAAGACTGTCTTCTTCAAGGGGTAGGGACAGGGGACATGAAGTGGAACTTGGACGAGCGCTCTGCTTTGTACAAGTGAAGTTGGAACGCCTGGTCTTGACGAAACTGCTTGTCTCGATCTTGCAGCTCGTGAATTTGCTTTGAAGGTCTCGCACTCGATCCACCAGCACTGAATCTTGACGCATGTTGGGGACTTGCAAAAGCGAAGCGATCTCGACAGCTAACTTCTTCAACGGCAGACGTTGTTTCTCCAATCGTTGAGAATGGAATTCTTTGAGTTGGGAGCGGATATCATTGACCAGCATGTCGTAGGCCTTGGAGATATTGTGGAATGTTGGAGACTTGTCCAAAAATCGATCCAGACATCCATGAACAATCTCGGCCGCTCGTGGTAGACGAAGTAGCCAAGTTGGAGCTTTCCATGATCCAGAGCCATGGCGCAATGTTTGACGCTTTGTGATGATACGACAAGCCACGTGGTCAGCCTGTGGAACGTGTGGCATGTGCGTCGCCTTCCAATGACGAAGACCCGCCAAGGTGGACGAACAAAAGATGTAGTCAAGTCGGTTGGTGAGTGTGGGACTTGTGAAGGCTCGTGCCACGGGGTTTTGACGGCGAAACAGATCCACCAGAGACAAACTGTGCATCCATTGTTCCAGTTGAAGGGTGCCGGCCATGGTGGAGGTACTGGGTCTCAACGAATCCAAATCTTTGTTGAGAGTGCAGTTGAAATCTCCTCCAACAATGTGGAGCGCATGTGGAGGAAAGTCGCGTGGCAATTCTTCGAAGTAACTTGCTCGTTGTTGGAAGGCTGCCGGCGCATAGATATTGTGGAGAACGACTGTCAGTGGACCCAGAGTACATCGCACTTGTAGATAACGACCACGAAGCACTGGGTTGTCATGAGGGACTTGAGTGGCGTTCTTCAAAGGAGAGTGAGGATGTATCAACGTAGCCAGACCTCCAGTGGCTGGCGACGTGGATACTTCAGGGTAAATAGGCTCTTCAAAGAACAAAGAGCCTTCGTGGTTTGTGATGCGTTGCCAATGGAACGCAACACGGTCGTGGAGACTTGGCGTGCGGAAACGGGTTTCTTGGATAAAGGAAACGTCGTGAACACTTGATAGTTTGTCGAGGATGTACCGATGACTGTTGGAGAAGCCATTGGTGTTGAGGGAGATGATTTGTGGGTCCCAGTCCACGAGTTCAGTTGGGACATCGGAGAAGTTGTTGTCAATCATCACGAGTACAGATGAAAATGAGTAGAATGGAGGGGTCAGAGGGGAGGTTGAAATGGATTGAAGCAGGGGATAGAAGCCTTAGAGTTGATCGTCCTCCAAATCGAGGGATCAATTTCGTCGGCGTTCATGGAGTGGTGAGCTTTGCTGCAGAGCTCGTCGATGTGGTAATTGTTGGTGATGCTTTTGAGCATCGAGATGGCCGACAAGACGGGAGCCGGCAAAGTGAACTTCTCGAGATTGTCGCTGAAGTTTTCGATCAAAGCAAACAGCGACCAGTCCGTCAAGCAGTTGGTGTCAGGCAATCTTGTTGCTTCTTGGTTCAATAGAACAGTCAGTGCCTCCGAGTTTGTGTAGAGGTCTGGGGCCCGATTTGAGAGGAATAAGTCGATCGTAGCAAGTGCAAAGAGGATGCGCTTGATCTCTGGTATGTCCGTGGTCAATTCTTCCAAGATTTCTGACGGGTGAATCTTGTATTGAGCCATGAAGTTGACGTGATGTTTGTAGTTGTGAGGCTTGCCTTGAGCTTTTAACAAAGCCATCTTGCGCTCAATAGTCTTGGTTGCAACAAGTGACTGAAACAAACTGAGGTCTTCATCTTGTGCGTACATAGCATGTGCAACGAGCTGAGGATCATCTCGCAAAATGCGTTGACATTCGGTGATACTGCCTTCGACTTTCTTATCTCGAATGATCTTCTTCGCCAATTCGAGGTGGGCTGCAGCAGACTTGTTAAGTCGTTGTTTCTTCGCTTTGCCTTTGGTCTTTTTCGGGCGTGGCGCACTTGAATCTTCCAATACAATTCGAGGCACTGCAAAGTCTTCAAACGAGAGTTCCACGTCGTCTTCTTCGAGGATATGAAAACGGTTGGATGTCGGCAGGGATCCCAAACGTGAGACGAAGGCAAAGTACGTTTTGGAGCTGGTCCAGACCGGTAGCCCGTTACCAATTGAAGGTCCAGCGAGTTCTTGGGCTGCTCACTTGGTGGAGCAAGAGCGGGGCGATTCGTTGGTAGACATTTCCACATCTTCTTGTTGTTTGTCTTGTCCATTGTTGTTAGGGGGATCGCTGTCACCAGACATATCGACATCAGAGCCATGAGAAGGAGCTGTTGGCTGTGGTTGTTCATCTTGACCATCTTCAGATGCCTCAGTTGAGTCGGCCTTGCCTTCCGCATTTGTTCCAGGGTCTTGATCATGATCGTCTCCATACATGTTCAGGTTCTTTTCTCCTGACGGAGGAGATTTGCCGCTGCCTTGGCCGCTTTTGCCTTCGCTTTTTCAGCCTTGGCCTCTGCACGTCGTGAAACAATCGACGGAGGCAATGTCTTGTTCAGAGCAGCGATCTTGTGCTGAAACACGACGACAAAAGGCTGACCCGACGGATCCGTAATGGTGATTTCGCGTAGTGCGTCGCCGGATTTTGGCACCAGCACTGCAGGAGGCGCAGGCGACTTGAAAATGACTCTCAAATGCGGCGACTTGATGTTCTGACCAGCAGTAGGGTTGAATGCTGCTATCACTGACTTGGTCAATGCAGCCATTTTCTTGACAATCGCCTTGGCCATCGAAGGGTGACTGACCTTGTTGAACGTAACGTAGTAGTTGTTGCCATAACGCGAGTACTTGGGAACCAGGAAGTCTTTGCCACCAAGTCGAAACGTTGTGCCTCCCATTTCCACGCACGTAGACAAGTTGTAACTTGAGATCACAATGGTCTGTGGGTTCTTCTTGTGGATCAAAATGTTCGGAAATTTGGAGCCCCATAACGAACCAGGATTTTCCTTTGACAAATTGATCGCAGATGACTTTTTCGGACCAGTCCTTGTAGCCTTCGCCAACTTGACTGTGAGCTCGTACACTTGGGACTGGGGGGTGAGCAAAATGTTTTCAATGAAGGCGTCCATGTCACCAGAGTCTTTGTAGAATGCGTCCGCCATGGCCTCGCATCGCGCAATATCGTCATCGGCAATAGCATGAGCACCAGTGTTGCGATGTTTTGCGCCTTTGGGGGCATTGCCTTGCTTGGAATCTTTCTTGGACGAAGCTGAATCCTTGCCGGGAGTCTTTTGCGTCCATGGATTGGCCTTTTCAGCGTTTTGTTGCTCTTGATCGCCTTGTATTTTGTCTGCCGCGGTAGGAGGATCAACAGCGCCATTTCCTTGAGCAACGGATTTGTCGACAATGTCTTGATTTGACTGGTCATTGTCATTGTTTGTCGATTGTTCCTCGTGAATAACTTTCTCCAGGAGTATCACACGGCTTCGCTTGGCCGTTAATGTCGCCTGACCCATCAACCTCCGAGTGAATTTTTGAGTATTTCCTCGTCGGTTAAGGCCTCGGTTTCAGTAGATCCTCCCCCTCGGCGTCTCCAGAGACCATATCCACGTCCTCTTGAGATTTTTCTTCTTCCTCTCCCGTTCTCAGGAGGCTCAGCACCGGGGGCGACGCCGGTTGGTGGCTGCTGGCTCGGTCCAGTTGTCACGAAAGGCCGGGGCCAGACCCCCAGTGACAGGGTAGAAGGGGAATCCATGCCATCCCCGCAGCACGGTGACTGGGGTACACCATTGCTCCGGCGAGAACCCAATCGGGATACCGCCGCCCTCCCAGAAGAGGCCCCTGGGGGGAAGTAGACAGAACCGCAGGGTGTGCCCCAGGGGGGGCCCTCGTAGCCTCTAGGCTGGCATGGACCCCGTTTCTCGCCGCCTTCACTGGGGATCGACTCCGATTGGAGTCCAGGGAAGCAGCCACCAGGCACAAGGCCCCAGTGGTTCGCCCTCCTGAGTGAGGGCTTCGCTAGACAAGTTAACGACAGTGGTCTGGGGGTCAACCACTGACCCACTGAGGTTGACCCCCCCTGGAACTCCGGCGAGTGGAGCACCAGGTGAAGCGCTGGTGGAGCGAGACGCAGATTGGTCTCCAAGACGCTGTTGGGGTCGAACTCGGCCTCCACTTCGGCCCTAGGTTAGGTGTAGAGACCCTTCACACCACTTCCGCCATCCTGATTGGACGACGAAAGTGGGTGAGGTGATACAATACCTGGAATGATGGTGACTCCGTGAGTGTTGGTCTCACGGAGCTCGGAACAGCTGTTGGCGTTGGACATTTTGAGCGCGGCGGCACTTGATAACTTCTGACTTGAGGGGTACGAGGCC